>CM053787.1:227776997-228279497 GCA_028749045.1 Cupressus sempervirens | reverse complement strand
TAAGAACTCATCTATTTAGAAAGCCATCTCCTTTGGAGTTAGGGGTGGAAGTCTTTATAAACTTTGTAATAATAAAAATCCAAAGTTAAACTTAACATTTAGTAATGATAAGTCGAATTCCACTGAAATTTGGCATAGAAGACTAGGTCAACTTAACTTTCGAGCCTTATTATGTATAGGTAAAATTGTAAAAGGCCTAAAATATCTATAATTAGATCATTCAAAATTTTTTAAAAATACCAAACATTTCTTTCCCAAAAGTGATCATAAATCTAAAAGCATTCTTGAATTGATTCATACAGACCTTTGTGGTCCTATGTCAGTCCCCTCCCTTAATGGATGTCATTTCTATGTAATTTTTATTGATGATTACTCTAGGAGAACATGGATTTATTTTCTAAAAAAAAGGAGTCATCTGAGGTCTTATCCGAGTTTAAAGAATTTAAAGCCTTAGTTGAAAATCAATCAGGACAAAAGATCAAAACCCCAAGGTATGCCAGGGGGTGAATTCACATCTAATATCTTTAAAAACTTCTATATTTCTATTGGGATTAAGAGGGAGTGTTTTTTACCTTATAATCCTCAACAAAATTAAATAGTTGAAAGAAAAAATAGATCTATTGTTGAGTTAGCCAGGGCCATGTTACATGATCAAAATCCACATTACTCTTTTTTGGGCCGAAGCATCCAATGCTACTGTCTACATTCTATATATGTGGAATGTAGCCTTATGCTTTACACACACACTTCAACATGGTCTTTATATGAGGATTCATCCTGGAATGAACATTAAATTGTTCATCCAAAAATCATCCAACAAGCTGACTTGTTGCCTTCTATCTAAAGGGATTTTGCCTGTTAATATCCTTAGAATCGAGGTGCGAGCAACCAAACCCTCTAAGAATGAAGGATTTGAAAATGAGATGCAACTATTCTATGTGACTATGAAAATTAATCTAAAATGAGATATGCAAACTAGTCTAAGAACATATAAGAGAAACTATGCTAAAAATGTATGCATATTAGATCTAGATGAGAATTAAGCTAACAATGAAAATCTATGAGAATGTGATAAGCTTAAATGAGTATGTAATTTGATAGCAATTCGATGCAAATTCTAATTTCCCTTTTTTTAAAATGAAGAGATGAGGGTCTCTTAAATAGATTTTCCTGGAATCCATCAATGGTTGAGATTGATTTCAATCAACGGTCAGGATTAAAGGTCAGATTTAGTCATAAAGGAAGATTCCCAAATTAAAGGGAGTTAACTAACTCAGATATGAGTGTAAGAGTTAGTCAGCTCAAATAGACTTTAGTGTCAGAGTAAGTGATCTGAGTCATTTCCAATTTGATCAGTAGTGAACTAGGAATTTCCCTTTTTTGAACTGAAGAGAAATTAGGAGAGAAATTTAATTTAATAAAATGAGATATGCTCTCATAATTACCTTTTCTTATTTAATTAAATAAATCTATTTAATCACTTAGAGACACTTTTCTTATTTAATTAAATAACTTCATTTAATTAATTAGGAATGGCTTTCCATTTAATTAAATAACTTTGCTTAATTAATTATAAGTAGCTTCTCCATTTAATTAAATAATTTTGTTTAATTAATTAAAATAGACATATTTATTAAATTAAATAAATTTAATTCCATAGTACATTAGCCTTAGGAGATAATTTATTTTAATTAAAGTATAAATACTTAATAATTAAATTAAATCTTAATCAATAGGTTTAGTGTGACTAATGTGAGTCAATACTATAGGAATTAAATAAAGAGTCTGATTAATGCAGATTTAGGTTTTCTGCATTTGACAATTAAGTCAAGTAGCGAGTAGCAGAATAAGAATTGCCTAGTGACATAGGACTTTAGAATCGATCATAAATATACCTGAATTGGTGATCGTGGCAATAAGCCAATTTTGGGGTATTACATTTTTCCCCTCTTTGAATGAATGTGTGAACAACACATTCAATTCAAAGAAAATCAGAAAGTATGATGCGAAGATGAGATTGGTTCCGAAGTTGATGATACGAAGACCAATTGATAAGATTTTAAGGACTATCTCTAGAATAGAGCTTAATACCAAGGAATCCAAACAGAATGCCTAGATACCTAAAATTGATAAGCATTTAAAAGGTTTCTTCAGAATGAAGTTTGACCTTTAAGGATCCAGATAGAACACCTAGATACCTGAGATTGATAAGCATTTAGAAGATATCCTCTAGAACAGAGCTTAACCTTCAAGGATCCAGATAGAACACCTAGATACTCAAGATTGATAGCATTTAGAAGATTATCTCCAGAATGAAGCTTAACCTTCAAGGATCCAGATAGAACACCTAGATACCTGAGATTGATAGCATTTAGAAGATTATCTCTAGAATAGAGCTTAACCTTCAAGGATCCAGATAGAACACCTAGATAGCTGAGATTGATAGCATTTAGAAGATTATCTCCAGAATGGAGCTTAACCTTTAGGGATCCAGATAGAACACCTAGATATCTAAGATTGATAGCATTTAGAAGATTATCTCTAGAACACAGCTTAACCTTCAAGGATCTAGATAGAACACATAGATACCTGAGTTGATAAGATCCAATTATGAGTCTCAAAATCATCCCCAAAACAAGGCTCAATTTTTAGGAGTCGAGGTTTAGACTATCCCGATACCTGTCCACTGAACTCTAACCAGAAATGTTATAAGATGTGATCAAATGATCAAAAGATGAAACAAATGACAATGATGCCAGAAAGAGGGGGACAAGATGTCCCAAGTGATGAGATGCCCCAAGTGATGAGGACATAAGATGGGAACTAGATGCCCCAAGCAATGAGATTCAGATTGAGTTACATTTAGTTCAATGATGTAATCATCCTGCCCCCTCAGGAGCGAAATTGAAAGATGACACACCATAAATATGATGTAGCTAGGATAAAGATATATTGGAGAAATTCAAGATTCAGTAGGATATGGAAGAGATCAGGATGATCAAAAGATGATTTAGAGTCAGTTTAGCGTGCTTTTGAGGTCCAAAAGACCAAGTTTGACCATTAGTTGCCTAGAGTTAAGAAAAGTTGACTTGAGTTGAAGATTTTCAAAATGAATTTTAAAAATATGAAGAATTTAGAATTGAAAGGATTTTAGGAATCTCAAGATTTCAAATAAATTTAGAATGCACAAGCATTTGATCATGTTGGTCTCCAAAACTTTAAAATGTATTTTTGAGGCACTTAGGTGTGTCAGATTTTGAATTCGATCTCAAAAATGGATTTAGAACGGTCCAATTAGCCAGGGGGTGATTTTCACGCAAATCAGAGAACTTTGAAAAATTTGGTCAACAACTATATAAGGGTCCAAGGTGTCATTTTAAAACTCATTTGTGCTTTTGTCTTCTAGTGATTTTGAGCTCTGAGAGAGACATGGTAGTTAATGTGAGATATAATCGATTCGAGTGCTCTAGACATCATAGTCGGCCAACAGACTACGAACCATCAGTGAGTCATCAATTCCTTACCTTCGTACTTTTGCTTTCATACATTTATAGGTCATTTATTGCATTTATTAGCATGTTTTTTAGGAGGTTCAATCGGTCTTCGCACAAGACCTATCTTATTTCACCATGAAGATCTTTCTTCACACAAAGAACAGGGTGCGCTGTTTCTTCACGTGTGGCATGGAGGATCTTCGCGCGGGAGGTACTCATCTCTCACGTGAAGAATGAGATTCTTCATGTGAAGGGATTTCATTTCTCGTGCAAAAAGATATTTTCTCGTGTGACAACATGATTCTTTGCACAAGACTTGGCAAACATCGTGCAAAATTTCACGACTTCGCACTAGATTTCACGAACTTCGTGCAAAATCTCGTGATAGTCATGCTTAAAAGTTTCACTTTCATGCTCAAAAATTGCATTTTAATTTGTTTTGGTGTATTATTTTTACTTGATACTAATCGTTTCATTTGTCATTTTTGTTGTGCGTGCAGGAGGTCTTTGGTGATGTCGCATTCAGATCGTACTACCCACCATATGGGGAGTTATTGCAGAGTCTCGATGATGCTGATTGGGCACACATTTCTTGATTGGGTTTATCTTCACTATGCCAAATTCTAGCTGTGATGGTGAATCACGACTTAATAAAAGCTTTGGTGGAGCATTTCTATTCGGAGATGAACACTTTTCATTTGTCGATGGGTGAGATGACGATCACCCCAGAGGATATATGGAGGATACTGAGGATCCCCTTTCACAGTGCTCGGGTCATTCATGATACATTGCCCAGAGCAGGTACAGAGGCACTGTCTATTGTGTTTGGGAGAGAGCTACCGAGGGGCAGGGCCATTAGCTCAAATGAGCTGATGCACACCTATGTACAGACACACAGGCTGGCACCTATGCTGGCTATATTTTTGAGCTGTTTCTTATGTCCTGACAAAGGACAACATGGTTTGGAGTGCAGGTGGGGAGCCATTCTTCACAGTATGTTGGAGGCACCCAAGATCTTTGGGTGGGATCAATGCATGTTGGCCCATCTTTTCCATGAGATGCATGAGGTCGTCTTCCATGAGAAGAAGATGATGGCAGCTGGAGTGTATGTCTTACAGGTCTGGGCATGGGAGCACCTTCTCGTATGCAAGCCCATTTTTGAGGATGCCAGAGAGCCCATGGAGTGTTATATATGCAGATATTGAGGGCACATTACCCAGGTCCACCTGGGTAAGACTGGGCACTAGAGGATATGTCTTGATGACCTAGTGTCTGTTGTATGGTGACCCTGGCGAGAGACAGAGGACTGGGATGATGCCCCTAGAGAGCTACCATGGATGTTTAGTTCTCGACCTCTAGCGAGCAAGACCACATCAGTCATAGAGAGATTTGTGATTTCATGAGTGTGGCGGTAGTATGGCCAACCACAGGACATTTCTCCTAAGTACTGTGCCTATGCTAGGTTGCAGAAGGATGTTGAGCAAGGATGAGCACCACGGATGGATCTAGGGCAATCCATGATAGATATTTGTAGCCTAGCTGTAGTTCAATGGGACTGCCTACTAGAGGTAGTAGATGCAGGGATGATGCCTACATATTAGGCATTTTTGATCAGCCATTTGTTCCCATGCTTTACAGATCCACTGGGGATGGCAGGGTAGGCATAGAGGCAAGTGCCCCAGTAGCAGCAGGCACAGCTACAATTGCCAAGTTAGCCATAGCAACAGTTACAAGTTTGGCACTAGGTACAGTAGATGTAGATTCCCCCACATCAGATGGGATCAAACCCAGGTGCCGGGGGTAGTGGGATAGGACACAGTCAACACCAGAGATAGAGGACAGAGGAGTAGGCCCCTTAGTAGGAGGCTCCATAGCAGTAGGTGCCACCACAGTAGGAGGCACCACTAGAGCAGCAGGTACCGAAGATGCTAGATGAGGCTATGTAGGATCAGCTGACAGGTGGGGTGTAGGACACAGTATGATGGTATCGAGAGCGGATTCATCAGGTCTCCTGGCAGTTGGGGGATCTATAGATTTTAGTGGCAGTCTGTGATGTGCAGCTGGTGGAGAGACAGTGAGAGATAGATTGATTGAGAGAGCACGTAGAGACTGCCAAGCAGAGATTGGAGCTGGCACAGGATGAGATCCACTTTCAGTCAGCTCGAGCTACCTACTATTATGTTGCATATACGAGTGCAGTACCAGATGAGACACTACAGGTTCAACACTTTTCTCAGTATGTGCAAGAGTCTGGAGGCACACAACCTCCTGCCAGACCAGATATGCCACCACTGCCTTTGCCACTTGCTGCTCCTGCTCCTAGAGGCAAGGGTATGGGACAGAGTTAGACGCTCTGTGCTTGACTCTGATTTTGACCTCTGGCTATGTATCGACTGGTATGCCAGCACCATATGTATCTTTTTGATTGATTTCACTCGAGTAGCACCCATTTTTTTGTACTAATCCATTCTTTTGATATATATATATATATATATATACGAGATCTTGAGCCGAGTATCCTTGTGTACATGTCATTATCTATTTTGCTTTACTTTGATGTACATGAGATGTCAATTTGTACTTTGATATGAGTACAGTGATGTGATGTGATTATGTAGCATAGATATCATGAGTTATATGGATAGGATGTATATGGAAAAGGACTGACATCTCACATAGTGTTGCATGTTTGTTGTTTGACAGTGATAGGTATTCCATTGAGGAGTGCAAATCGATGAACCAAACGCTTATGCAACCGTGAAGAAACCTGACATATTTGAAGATGCCCCCAATCTTTCATCACATAGGGGAGAAATAGAATCACAACCGAATTGCATGCATATGCAAGTGAAGTATGTAATGCAAGACTATGTTAAATGCAACCCTAGGTCTGGTTACCAAGCCTCGATATTTAATCATCACCGGATGTAGAACAAAGCTCATAGGTCATACAATTCCCACTGACATTGCAATCATGGAAATATGAATATAACATACTTTATTATTTTTTTGGGATTAAATGTAAGCATTCGAGGCACAAGAAGCCAAAATGACCAGAACATTTGTCCCTTTTAATCTAGCAAGTTAACATAAGCATCAAAGCATAAATGCAAGAATGACCTGAATGTTTCTTGCATAGAAACATGCTAGACACATGGGAGATCCATCTTATGCTAAGAATTTAGTATTTATTCTGTCTGCAATGACCCTTGCATTCATAACTTGAGATAGAAGTGTGCTAGATATACTCGCAGTGACCCGTACGTTCACTTAGGAGGACGAGTATCAGTATATACTATAGCTTGAAGAGTTCACTCCAACAAACAAGGAGAAGAACCAATGTTATTGACATATTCATACAAAAGGAGTCGAGGTACACCCGACCATCCAATACGAGATGGAGGCTCTTATAGTGGACACCCCTTTTATAAGAATGTATCAACTTGTTGGAACCAAACCATAGACAAAAAGCAAAGAAAAGATCATGCCCCCAGTCATTGCTTCTCTAGTTGAGGACGACATCATTGAGTTGCTCGAGGAGATATGATAAAGCAAAACAAAGAAAACAAAGCAAATGCTTAGTATATCCAAACAAGTATATCATTGCTGAGTTCACTATTTTTGGGATTGATGTCAGGTGTCAATGTCCAGAATATGTTTGAAAGAAATCTCTTTAGTAGGTAGACATAGTCAAAACGAATGGTGATTGAGGTCAAAGAGGAAACTTCATGATAAAGAAACTAAAGAGGACTAAGCAACAGTAGATAGACATAGCCAGGATAACTAGTGACTGACGCAAGAGAGATCTTCCATAAAGGAATCTAGAGACGTGACCCAAGAAACAGTAGGTAGACACAGCTGAAACAACTAGTGACTATTGCGAAAGAGATTCTATGAGGAGAATCTTGAAGAGAGTGACACTAGTGACAGTAGGTAGATGCAGCTAGAACAACTCGTGACTATTGCAAAGAGATCCTATGAGGAGGATCCTGAAATGAGTGACACTAGAGGGGAATGCCTTTGAGCTATAACAAGACTCAATCCATGGATACATGAGTAGAAAGCAGGAAAAGTAGGAAAGCCAAAGCATGAAAGCAACTATACACAGTAGCTAGAAGATGTGCTACAGGATGGAGCATTGGGAACAAGAGGCACCTGTTTACCAGGTTTTCACCTTCTTGGTAGAAATTTCCTTTTTTTGCTACCATGATGCTTGTTTCCAGGTTTTCACCAATGACACTTTTTTGTTTTTCAATTTTTTTGGTATTTTCCTTTTATTTTTTATTTTTTTGTATTTTTGATTTTTTCAAATTTTTTTGGTGTTACCAAGGTGCCTATTGCTAGGTTTTCACCAGGGTAACAATTTTTTCAGGACTTTTTCTGATTTTTAGATTTTTTTTTAGGACATATAGATATCTACAAAGAGCTTACTGATATCAGATCAACTGTAATAGGTGGAGAGTGTTGACAGGTTCTTTAAGCACTTCTCCTTCAGTTGTGGAAAGCTAATAGGTGCCAGATCCATATACTACAATAATGATGTACAAACTAAGCTAGTTTGGTTCAAACTTTCCCTTTTGTACTTGCTGTTGTTGATTCTTGGGGTTCTCTCTTAGGACGAGATCACCCAGCTGGAAGTCACATGGATTGACCTTTTGATTGTAGCTTCTAGCCATTTTTTGTTGATATGCTCGCAGATGATCACATGCCACAAGTGTCATCATTCATCCAGTAACACAAGCTCTTGAAGCCAAGCTATCCTGTAGTCATCATCAGTGATAAGGCCCTTCACAGAGATTCTCAAGGTAGGAATCTCAACCTCTATTGGAAGCACAACATCTGCCTCATATACCAAAGAAAAGGGAGTCATGCCCGTTGGAGTCCTAATGATTGTCCTATATGCCCACAAGGATGGATTGATCTAGAGATGCCAGTCTCTCCCTGACTTGTTGACTGTGCGATGAAGAATTTTGAGAATCGCCTTATTGGATGCCTCAGCTTGGCCATTACCCTGGGGGTAATAAATGGAAGACCAATGTTGTGTGATTTTGAATTTCTTGCATAGTTTCTTGAGGTCTTTATTCTTCAATTGTCCTCTATTGTCAATAATGATTGAGGACGGTACACCATATCTGCAGATGATGTAGTTTGTAATGAAAAGTGCTATAGTTTTGCCATCAGCAATTGTGAGAGGTACTGCCTCTACCCACTTTGTGAAATAATCTATAGCCGTGATAATGAACTTATGTCCATTAGAGGAGGTTGGGTGGATCTGTCCCACCAAGTCAAAGGCCCATTGTTGAAATGGTTGTGATGTAGTAGAGGGAATCTTCTCTTTGGTTGGAGCATGGATGAGATTCCCATGTAACTGACACTGCTTGCAAGACCTAGCATACTTGATAGCTTCTTGCTCCATTTTGGGCCAGTAGTAACCAGCACGAAGGAGTTTACGAGCTAGTGTCAGGCCATTAGAATGAGATCCGCAAATGACCTCATGAACGTCAATTAGTGTGTGTTTGGACTCTTTGGGTTCTAAAAACCTAAGGAGTGTTCCGTCAAGACCTCTCCTATACAGATCGTCAACAATAATGACATAATGTGAAGCATTATGGATTAGGTAACATTTCTCATTCTGGGTCAGACCTTTCGGAATGGTTTGATTGCAAAGGTAGGAATAGATGTGATGGTAGCAAGATGATTCTTGTCCTATAATGGAACATATCATCTTAGAATCAGGGGTTTCATAGGCTCGGTAGTGTAACGCTTCCACCAAGAACTCATGTCGGAGATCATTTTTAGTCATTTGTAGCAGAGAGGCCAGAGTGGCCATGGCATCAGCCACTTTATTATCTGCTTGAGGAACTTGTTGAAAAGTGATGTGTGGAAAATACTTCTTTAAATCATTAACCATGTGCTTGTAAGGAATTAGTTTCTCATCCTTTGTTTGGTACACATCATTAACCTAGTTGATAACAAGCTAAGAGTTAGCAAAGATATTTAACTGATCCACTCTCCATTTAGCTGCAATTTTCATGCCATTGATCAAAGCCTCCTATTCAGCAATGTTGTTAGTACAAGGAAATAGAATCTTATATGCTTTGAGAAATGAGTATCTCTATGGTGTAATGAAGAGTAATCTAGCACCTGATCCTTGTTGTGTGAAGGACCCATCGAAGAACATAACCGATGTGTGGTGCATGAGTGTCAAAATTGACTCATCTAGGAAATCAATGTTCGTTGGCAGAAGACTTTGTATGGGTGCCTCAGCCAGCTAGTCTGTGATTTCCTATCCCTTAATAGCCTTGCGTTCAACGTATTAGATATCAAACTCACTGAGTATCATAACCCATTTAGCCAATCTTCCTATGAGAGCCACCTTACTGAGCAAGTACTTTAGTGGATCTATTTTAGCCACAAGCCATATAGTGTAGGCAATCATGTAGTGTCTCAACTTTTGGGAAGCAAATACAACTGCCAAGCAAGCTTTCTCAATAATACTGTAGTTCTTCTCATAGGAGACCAATGTTCGGCTTAAGTAGTAAATAGCTCTTTCTTTGTTGTCATTATCTTCCTGAGCCAATAGGATGCCCAGAGATGTTTCAGTGGCTGAAATGTATAAAAGCAAAGGCTTCCCATGAATAGGAGGCATCAGGATGGGTGGATTGACAAGATATTGTTTGATCTGTGTTAAGCTTTGCTCACAATCTTGGCTCCAATTGAATTTCACACCCTTATGTAAGGTCTTTATGAAGGGTTTTGATCTATCCACCTATTTTGAAATAAACTTGCAAATAGATTGAAGCCTTCCCTGTAGCCCTCTCATTTGACTGATGTTTTGAGGTGGTGGCATGTCCATTATTGTTTGTACTTTCTCTAGATCTACCTCAATTCCTTTTGTAGAAACAATGTATCCAAGCAACTTCTTGGATGTGACACCAAATGAGCATTTCTTAGGATTGAGCCGAAGACTAAACTTTTCCATACGATCTAAGATGGGACCCAAATCTTGTAGATGAGTATTGCATTTAGCACTTTTGACCAAGGTATCATCAATGTATTCCTCCATGGTTCTATGCATCATGTCATGGAAAATTGTAGTAATAGCTTGTTGATACGTAGCACCAGCGTTCTTCAAACCAAATGGCATCACATTCCAACAAAGGTTCCCTATGCACATGTGAAATCCATTTTCTCCTTGTCTTCTGGCACAATTTTTATTTGATTGTATCCAGAAAAATAATCCATAAGTGAATACATCTCATAGCCAACCGTCATGTCCACGATCATATCAATATTAGGTAGTGAAAAGTCATCTTTAGGACTTGTCAAGTTAAGATCACAAAAGTCTGCCCTAATAGATTTATCGTGCTTGGAAACTGGAACAATATTGGATATCCATTCAACATAATCAATTGCATGGATGAAACCAACCTTTAGGAGTTTCTCCAATTCTACTTTGACGAGCAATGCAACATGAGGGTGCATTTTTTGAAGCTTCTATTTAACTGGTTTGATGCCTAGTGCTATGGAAAAATGATGCATGATAAGATCAGGATCCAATCCTGGCATGTCAGAGTATGTCCAGGAAAAATTTATTTTCTTTTCCTTGAAAAAGGCAATGAATTATTCCTTCTCTTCAGGTGACAGTGACTGTGCTAGATTTATCATATGAGGATGTTCTTCTATGCCTAGGTTAATTGGCCATGTCAGTTCTATCAACACTGATGATCTCTCCTAAAAGTGACTGGGAAGTACATCAAATATCTCATTTGCGGGCACCTTAGAGAGGTTTTCACCCTTGAATACATTTTTAATTTTTAATTTTTTGGGTTCTGACACTGCCACAATGTGGTTTTCACCATCAGACCTTTTGCATTTTTTCTTTTTAATTTTGTGACTGAGATATTTGATGTCATCCTCAACCATGTTGATGCTCTGCTCATTGGTGGAAGATGTTACGGGTTCGATAGCATTTAGGTAACAGGTGAGAGCATAGTCATTCTGGAACATGGGAACTTTGCTAGATGTATTGGGGTTCTAGTCTATAAGCTCAGGATGTGTGAGTGAGAGAGTAGTGGCTAGTTCAATTGCATTCATAGTATAGTCATTAAGTGCTTGGACCAGCAATTTGAGACATACGATGACCTCATCCACAGGTGTGTTCAAATGCCTTAGAGTACAAATATTATTAATTGATGATTTTAGGACACTAGTTGGATTCGACCCATGTGACCTAACCCTAGATGTTTCACCCACTTCAATTTGGTTTTCATAGACATGCACTTGGTCAATGTCTTTATCAGTAGTCACTTCTGAAAGAGAGTCAAAATCATATTCCTTAGAATTAGTGCTACATGGTGAGAGATTATAGAACTCCTTAACAGTGATAGGGACATAGTCACCTTCATCCTTTGGGTTCTATTATCATTTTTTCGCCATGCCAAGTTTCAAATTTCAAACGTCTAGCCCGTTCAATGGCTAATTCCCAGAGTTAATATTATTTTAATGCCTAAGCGATCAAGCCTTATAACATGGTTTTTGCGGCCCGCAGGTTCTCCATCGTCAGATCTGAGGAGATTGATGGTTAGCGCTATGTCACTTTTCAAAAGTTGCACAATGGATAGCATAGCAAAATTGTGCCCTGTCGACGCGTGTCCAGTGGGTCCAGATTGTAGGTCATCCAAGGTTCTTTGGCAGGTCAAAAAAGAACTTCAGGCGGGCGGTCAGTTTCACGGGCCGAAGATGAGAAATGCCGGTAGGGCGCCATGTCGCCATCGAAAAACTCATGAGTTTTTTGATAGCGACATAGTGCCTAACGAAAAGTTGCCTCAGAAAAGAACTTCAGGCGGGCAGTCAGTTTCACGGGTGGAAGATGAGAAATGCCGGTGGGGTGCCATATCACCATCGAAAAACTCACGAGTTTTCTGATAGTGACATAGCACCTAACGGAAAGTTGCCAGAGAGAACTTCAAGTTGGGTCCCATTTCGTACTTCCTTTGCCCAATTGGAAGGGTCCTCGATCCACGCTAACAAATCATAACATGTCACATCTGCAAGAAAGAGCTAATCAATGGGTCGAGGCAGTAAAAGTTGCTAGGATGATGCTACGCGGACCAGTGTGGGGTCACCACGTGTGTTATGGGGCCAAGGTTTCCAATGTGGCCATAGGATTAGGGCAAGTCTTTAATGGGCATAGGATCAAAGTAGATCAAAGGTTGGTGCTATCTCACCATCCGAAGTTGCACGGTGAATATGATGGCAACATAACACCCTTTTGCCACGTGACCGGTGAGTCTCAGGTATCAGCGAGGATCCGTCAAATAGTTGGCACGTGGCCAATTCCCATTGATTGATGCACTGAGGGGGATGATCTATCTTGCTTACCATTAGATTGATTCAAATCAATGACAGGCGCCATCTCGCTATGGTGAAGTTGCGCGGTCTTTACCATGGCGACATAGCGCCTCAGTGACACGTGTCAAGTGGGGCTGTGTTATCTTGTAAACCTCAAGGGTGATGCCAGGTGTGCTAACAGTGTTTCATGAGCTCAAAAGCGGAGGAGCAAAGTGAAAAGTACGATGAGTCTTCACGATCATCAGATTAAGTTGGATCGACGAAAGGTGCCATCTCGCTATGGTGAAGTTGTGCGATCTTTACCATAGTGACATAGCGCCCTTTCACCACGTGGATCAGTGGGGCCAGGTCTCGCCAAGGTATGTCTGTCAAGTATTGCCAGGTGTCATTTGAGTGTGATGCAATTGTTGAGGTGGCGCCAGGTATGATGGGCCCGGGGTAAAAACAGTGTAGTGGTATGACGAGTCTTCACGATCGTCAGATTTAAGGCCGATCAACGGTTGGCACTATCTCGCCATCGAAATCTGCATAGTGGATACCATGGCGACATAGCATCTTGTTGACACATGTCTCGCTAGCTCGGCCAAGGTTGACGGTTAGCAGCTAGCAGTTAGTGTCTTGGTCAGGTTTGTGTGATCATCACAGTTAATGATAACAGTTCGAGGGTGGCGCGGTTAGTTCAATAAAAGGAGGTCAACCGCAGAGGACTTCCTAGGTGGCAGAATGAAAAGAAGTGATTGGCCCATGTGGCCCAGTTGGCTTGTGAAACTAGGTTGAATTTCTGACCCTGTTGATTCATGAACCAAAAAACAATCTATTTTGTTGTGCAATCTGATCTCGGCGATCAATCCAAACCACCAGAAATGAATGCAAAATATAGAGAGACACTCCACCATCTCAGTCGATCCATCTACTTGGTTAGAGCGCAGTTATGGCACCATTTCTATCTTCTTAGGGCATTATTTGGCAGCAGGATCAAATTTTCTTCAGATCCCCATGATTGTCCTCCACAGGACTTAATGGCAGGTAGCTGCGAAGTCATTTCAGCAGGAAAAGATCTCAGTTATGCCTGAACTATAAAGGTAGATTTTGTAAATTTTGGAAGGGGAAATTTCTCTCTAATTTTCCTCTACTATTGCTCTACAATTCTAGTGGAAATTCCCTTGTGCCTCCGAACTGTCTGATTCTCCACTTATCTCCTTCAACCATTAGTACTAAAGTGCAAGAATTCTTTTATGTGCCATTGCTTTGTGGAAATCTATAATCTGCATGACTATATCTCTGCTGGCCTGTGAATGATATATAAGTGAACTTCTTCCTTGTGTCATTCATCTTGGTTTTCTGATCTGTATGTGGTTATTTGATTAAAGCAAGTCTGGATGTGTATATCCTTAGTTTCATTTTGGTTCAGTAGCGCATGAGGAAGCCGACCTTCTCTGGAGACTCAACCTCGCAGTTCAAGTCCCATAGCTTGGAGGTTGTTTCCATGTTTCACTAGGTTGTCCTCACGCATAGGCCTTGGACAAGGATGAAAATCTAAGTGACAAAACGTTCTTACATAAACACTCAACACAACATGAATGACTAGATTCTCCCTTTTTTGAATGATATTTGAATTGCTTACTATTGTCCTCAGAAGAATCACTAGTATCATCCACAGTGCTAACACGTGGCACAAAGTTATCTAGCTTAGCAAATAATTTAGCGAGATCATAAGGGATAGGATGAGGATAGGAATCCTCATCATTAGATTCTTCCTCTTGAGTATCTAACTTAGCTTGTGACTCATTTTTAGATGAACTCTCAGGTGTTGGTATGAATTTATTTGATCCCAAATGAAAAGGAACCTTCTTAAATCCTAGGCCAGTTATATCATGGTTGCTTCAAGCTCTTGCTTTGATAGGATCAATTAGGCCATTGTTATTGCACCCGATAGGGCCAGTTCTCTTGTAACCAAAATGCTTCATAAGCCTAAGACCAGGTCCATATTTCTTAGGAGTAATTTCTCGAGCTTGTTCTGTTAGGTCCATTGGAGCCTCTTCTCTATAAAGTAATGCAACAATGGCTCTATTTTCACTTTCATCTTCTAAAGGAACTGTAGCCTTGACAAAAGTTCCATTATACTTGGTCTGAGGTGTTAGCATGAACATCTTCTTTGCTTCTGAGGGTCTCCCATAATGTCGAGGAGACTTTAGGAGAGACATTAATGATAGCACTGGTTCAATGTGGTACTCTCCCATACCAGTTTCTTTCAGTTTGAATGACTACTCAATTTGTTTTAGCTTATTGTAGTGATAATCAATAGACTCACAGTTAGCAGGGATGGAAGTTTTAGTAGCTTTGAGCATACTGCAGGTGTAGCTAGTAGTGGCAAGAATAATAACTTCGGAGCCATAAAATAGGAACTTGATGCATTGGTGGTATGTGGATGGTACAACGCACATCTCATGTATCCATGGCCATCCTAGCAGAATGTTGTAGGCCAAGGGAATGTCAAGCACCTGACCAGTGACATCCCTTTCGACAGGACCAACGCGAATTGGTAAAACCACAAGACCTAGAGACTTTTGTTCCACTTCGTCATATGCTTTGATAGTGATCTTTAATCAAGGATCAACAGAGTCCTCAAAATAATTCAATTGTCTAAGCAGAGCAACAGAGACAATATTTAGGTCAACACTATTATCAATGAGTACCCGATGAACATGTGTCTGGTGGATCATAACCTCGATGTGTAGAGGTTGATTGTGTGGTTGACTCAGTGAGTTGTCATCTTCCTCAGAAAAAGTCATAAGATATGGAGAGGTCAGGTGACATACCATGGATTGGAATCACTCAAGATCAAGATCTTGAGGAACATTTGCCTCAGCAAGGGCTTTATCCAGAATTTTCCTGTGAGTAGGCAAGATTTTAAGTAGCTCAAAGATGAAAATCTGAGCATTAGTTCATTTCAACTAATCGAGAACACTATAACTAGTTGTGGTCAAGTTTGTTGTGGGTTTTGCACCTTTTCCAGATGGACCAGCAAGGGTTTTATCTTTTTGTTGTTCAAGATCTAAAGTAGGAGGTGCAGGGCCTTTGAGCACCAACTTGGTGCGTGAGTGAGTAACAACATTAGCACAGTGTTGTGAAAGCGTATTATCGATTTCATCAGAATTAGGGCACCTTAAGACATATGGTGTCTTGGGTTTGTCATTATCTTGCTTGCCCTTAATGGTAATAACGTCACAGTATTCAGAATCCATAGGTTCAACCATGTGAATGACATTGTCATCATTGGAATATGTATAGTTGACCTTGTTGTAGGGTTGTGGTTTTGAAGTCTCTCCTTTTTCATAAGCTGGGAAAGGTTCTTTGAATGCCTTGTGATTTGAGTTTTTGTTATTTCCATCTACCACAAGATCACCAGCATCAATCATGTCCTAGACTTTGTGGCGCAAGTTTATATAGTTGCTAGTTTTGTGTCCCTTGTTTTGGTGATACTCATAGAATGAGGTCTCATTTCACCATGGTGGACATGGTTGTGGATCATAAGGATGAGGGTTATCCATTTGTGAAATAATCTTATGTTGTAGCAATGTTTTGTAAACCACATTCAAAGGTTCTCCCAAGGGTGTATACTCTCACTTTGGGCGTGTTGTCCATGAGTTTCTTAGTTTGTTTCTGAATTTTTTTTGTCAAGAGGAGGTTTCTCAACATTTTTGGCCGCTTTGAGGCCATCTGTGAGATTAAATGCAGCTTTAGTAGGTTTCAACAACTCCATCATGCACAATTTCTCGATTCTTGTTGACATGTTTGGTTTTATCCCTATTAGAAGTGGAACCTTGTTTTATGTCTCTCTAAAGAGTGAGTTCACCTTTCTTGACCATAAATTCTTTGATACGAATAGCCTGTGTAATCATGTCTTCAAAGGTACGTGGACCTTGTAGTTGGACTCTATACTCGAAATCAGGTAAGAGGTTATCAATGAAAATGTCAAGCTTCTTCATTTCTAGGATTTTATGGGAATACTTAGTGTATAGTTGTCTCCACCTTTGGAGGAAAGTGAGGAAAGGTTCACCAACCTTCTGTTTAAGGTTGCATAGATCTCAAATATTGACAGGGTGTTGTATGTTATGAGAATATTGCTGAACAAATAGATTGGCAATTTTGTCAAACATCTTGATACCAGGAGGTAAATGTGAGAACCACTCCAAAGCTTGACCACCTAGGATTATAGAGAATAAACACATGAGGTAGGTTTGATCGTGTACAAACTTGATAGAAAAAGCATCGAATTCTCGCAAGTGATCTTGGGGATCAGTAGTAACAAAGTACTTGTCATATTTGGGTAGTTCTATGTGTCATGGAAAAGGCAGCATGTTTATGCTTTTGTCAAATGGAAATGGACAAAGAGCATCCAATGTGTATATCTTTGTGGGTTTTTCTTTCTCATGCATCATCTGAGCCAATTGGTCTTGCATAATTTTCAATTTTTTTTGGAGTTTAGAGGTCTCAGTTTCTTCTTTAGGTGTGACAATGGTTTCCACATTGAAATGAAAAGGTAACTTTTCTCCCTCTTGGGAAAGTTTGAGAAAGTATTTTTCTTTCTCTTCGTTGAGTAAGATTCCCATGACCTTTTGGAAGTTTTTTCTCTTTGACATTTTGCTATGTGTTCAGTGAGTATTTCCACCTCTTCCTGTTCCTCATCGATGTGATAGTCTTTCTCTTTCTCTTTTTCATTCTTAGGTGTTTCTTGATGTCGACTATGACTAGCATGTTTAGGTTCACAATTAGTCATTATAGGAACGTGTTTAGTTTCAATGTGTTGTGTTTCAAAAGGTCCTCTAAAAAAAGGATCAGACATCATGTTTGGTAATATAGGATCTCTACCTGTCTCAGTATCCTCTTGGTACAAAGGATTCCTAATTTGTTGCAGGTTTATGAAAAATGTTCGCTGAACTTGAGATGACTTGGCAGGTGAGGGAGATCGTGAAGATGCCTCACTAGCCGAACTAGATACAGATTGCATAATGAAAGGTAAGTGACTTCTGCCACAATTACGACCCCTAGCACGACCACATCTAAGGTTATGGGGATAAAACATGTTGTCGCTTCTGGTCGGGACAATCATAGACAAGGACAAGAAGCTAGAACTTGGACAAGGACTACACTAAGATTGAGTCTCAAAAAAAATAAGATAATAGTAAGAATGTTGTTCACTAAGGCACAAATGGCCTGATTTAAAGGCTAGAACAGCCAGAGATTATGACCAATGTGGTACAAAGTATGACAAGCATTAAGACGAGGACAAAAAATAACTTATGAGATGAGACTAGTGAAAGTGCAAGATACAAGCCCTTAGCAAAGAAAAGTGCCACTGTTTTAGGAATGTTCGCAAATAGAAAGTGACAAATGGATGCAAAAAAGGGTAGTGTGCAGGCCGCAGATAGCTAAATTAGACCAAAAGTGGAAATGCTGACACAAGATCTTGCACGAGAAACCTTTACAGGTCGTGTGAAGAAGTTTTCTAAGCTATGCGAAGAAGTTTCTTAGATCGTGCGAAATTTAGTGACAGTGGTTTAATTTCACGCAAGGAAGTTTAGAGGGTTGCGCGAAGACTCATGACAGTAGTTTAATTTCATGTGAGAACAAAATGATTTCGTGTGAGGACAAAATGATTTTGTGCAAGATTGAAAAAGTTTTTGCATGAGAAGGCAGAGCCGTTTTACAAAAGCAACTGAATTTGACAAGATTTCTAGACTTTTTGGACAGAGTAGACAGATTTTATCAAACAAATCTAATTGGACAGTCAGCAAGGTTGACTGAGTAAGACATTTGGACAAAGTTTCAAGTTTTCAATCCAGGCAAAGTGTTTAAACAAGACAGTGGGAAGCAAGCAGTAGTTGAAAATAGTCCTACCAAGGACAAAGCAACTCGATAGGATAGGGGAGTCTTGACCTTTGTTTATTGTAATTGGTTTGGACTTTGTTGATGAATCGATAACAAAAACACTTTATCCCTAGAAAGAAAAATTGGTAGAGAAGGCAAAACCTTTGTCCCACATCTTATGCACATGCGTGTACCTCACACAGTCGTGTCACCCCCTAGAGGGCGCTCATGTTTTTGGTATATTCAAAGGACTCAATAGTATACATTGAACGAGCACCCTTGTGGTAGGAGACGAGTGCGTATACCACCTTCAAATGTCCAGTAGCATGCCTATGGTGAGTTCTATAGGAGATATTATTCCCCCTCCTTGCATAAATATTATACCTCCTTTTGGAGGTGAACCGGGTGGCTTCTAACTAAGAGGTTTTTACTTGGCTTTCATTCGAATTAATCCCTAGTGGCTCCGCAAGCAGAGTTGAGGCCAGCAGCCCACACCAACATCTAAAAGTGCACACTACTTGCTTAACAAGCTAGAGGCCAGTGTTGACCAGTGCACGGATAGAGCTTCCCCTTGATATGTGATATCAAGAATTAAGGGGAAGAAATTAATCCAACTTTGGAGTCTTTCGCTCTACAAAGAATCTTGATTATAGTGAGTTGGAATCTCTGGCGAAAGGAGTGTGCTCACTTGGGTTGTTCCTGGAGGTTGGATCACTCTGATAGGCCCTCTAAAGGATTGACACAGATTGGTGGTTTAGATCTAAGGGTCCAAGTTTCTAATTTCCCTCAAGGGGAAAGAGCATAATCCTCTACCTTATTTCCTCGCCCAAACATGTAAGACAAATTAATTATCGACTTGGCTTAACCAATCCAAACTCATTCTTCCTTAAAGATTTTGATTCCCTTAAAGGAAATCATTGTCTTATCATAGAAGAGAACAAGCTTTGGAGAACCACCAAGCTGCTTGCCTTCTTCAGAATGCTGTCTTTCGGAAGCCTCTAGGTTTCTGATTCATTCTTGGTCATGACTTCCAAGAAGTGAAGAGCATATTCCCCTATTCTTCCATCTTGCACCCCAGGAAGTTCACAAGCCCCTAATTAGACTAGTTTTGAAAGCAAGAAAAGAAGACACACATTGTTTTGTAGGTTTGAAATATGGTCTTTGACAAACGTCTTCCAAGCAAATAGTTAGTCTATTTTTGAGTGGGTTTTAAAAGGAGTTTTTGGCTAACATCCTGCAAACAACAATTAAGCTATAAGAAATCCAAAGGAATAGATCAAGACAAGCACGTTAGTGAAATCAAACAATATGAAGATAAAAAAATAACGCTTAAAATTGAAACTACTGTCACAAGATTTCATGAAAAATCTCTATCTTAGTCGTGCAAAATTTTTTGGAGCCCACACGAAATTGTTTTATGGCCCATGCGAAGAAAATAGGTGTCGTACAAAGTTTCACGCGCTTAGGCACTTTCTCGCGTGACCCGAAAAGAATCCTCGCGTAAAGATTCTGGATCCTCACGTGAAAATAAATAGTCTCACGCGAAGATTCTTGAATCTGTACGAAACAGTACAGACATAGAACATAAAAATGATTAAAAAAATGCAAAAAAAGGCCAAAAAAGTTGATTTTCTCTGCCCCATAGTGGGTGCCAGAAATGTATATGCGGAATGTGGCCTTACACTTCACACACACACTTCAACATGGTCTTTATATGAGGATTCATCCCAGAATGAACATTAAATTTTTCATCCAAAAATGATCCAACAAGCCGACTTGTTGTCTTCTATATAAAGAGATTTTGCCCGTTAATATCCTCAGAATTGAGGTGTGAGCAACCAGACCCTCTAAGAATGAAGGATTTGAAAATGAGATGCAACTATTCTATGTGAATATGCAAATTGATCTAAAATAAGATACACAAACTAGTCTAAGAACATATAAGAGAAACTATGCTAAAGATGTATGCATATTAGATCTAGATGAGAATTAAGCTAACAATGAAAATCTATGAGAATGTGATAAGCTTAAATGAGTATGTGATTTGGCAGTAATTCGATGCAAATTCTAATTCCTCTTTTTTTAAAATGAAAAGATGAGGGCCTCTTAAATAGATTTTCCTAGAATCCATCAACGGTTGAGATCAATTTCAATCAACGGTCAGGATTAAATGTGAGATTTAGTCATAAAGGAAGATTCCCAAATTAAAGGGAGTTAACTAACTCAGATCTGAGTGTAAGAGTTAGTTAGCTTAGATAGACTTTAGTGTCAGAGTAAGTGATCTGAGTGATTTCCAATTTGATCATTAGTGAACTAGGAATTTCCCTTTTTTCAACTAAAGAGAAATTAGGAGAGATATTTAATTTAATAAAATGAGATATGCTCTCATAATTACCTTTTCCTATTTAATTAAATAATTCTATTTAATTAATTAGAGACACTTTTCTTATTTAATAAAATAACTTCATTTAATTAATTAGGAATGGCTTCCCATTTAATTAAATAACTTTTCTTAATTAATTATAAGTAGCTTCTCCATTTAATTAATTTTTTTTAAAATTAATTAAAATAGGAATATTTATTAAATTAAATAAATTTAATTCCATAGTACATTAGCCTTAGGAGATAATTTAATTTAATTAAAGTATAAATACTTAGTAATTAAATTAAATCTTAATCAATAGGTTTAATGTGACTAATGTGAGCCAATACTATAGGAATTAAATAAAGAGTCTGATTAATATAGATTTAGGTTTTCTGCATTTGACAATTAAGTCAAGTAGTGAGTAGCAGAATAAGAGTTGCCTAGTGACATGGGACTTTAGAATCGATCAAAAATATACCAGAATTGGTGATCGTAGAAATAAGCCAATTTTGGGGGATTACACATTCAAAATCATTGTCCTCACTCTATATTAGAAAACACCACTCTAGAAGAAGTATTTACCAATGTTAAACTAGATTTAAGCCACTTGAGAATATTCGGATATCCTATCTATATTCACATACCAAAAGAAAAGAGAACTAAATTGGAGCCTTCCAGGAAAAAGGGAATATTCATTGGTTATAGTGAAACTTCAAAAGGGTATAGGATCTACATTCCTGGGTAAAGAACAATTGAGATTAGTAGAGATGTTATATTTGAAGAAGATACTACCTTTCAAATTTTTAGTAATAGTGATGAATTCATTTTCAGAAGAAGATCAAGCTATAGAAATGAGAGGGAGGATAATTCTGACATCTCTTCCATGTCTAATCATTCATAATTAGAGAACATCAACCATACCAATAAGAAGAGACCCCTTTGGGCTAGAAAAATGTTAGTTGAAAATCAAGTTGAACCAAATGATGTAATCTAAGAAAGCAAAAGGACTAGAAATCAATCCTGTTATGTTGCATTGCTATCTGAACTCATAAAATTTAAACCTACTAATGTTAAAGAAGCACTTTCACATCAATCTTGGAAGGAAGCAATGATTGAGGAATATAACTCTATACTGAAAAATGATGTATAGGAAATTGTACCAAGACCTAAAAATAAATCAGTGGTTTCTTCTAAATGGTAGTTCAAGATTAAACATGCTGCTGATGGTAGTATTGACAAATACAAGGCAAGATTTGTAGCCCAAGGTTTCTCTCAAAAGGAAGGTATTGATTATGAAGAAACTTTTGCCCCTATCACTAGGTATACTTCAGTCAAAACTATCCTAGCTATTGCAATATCTAAAGGATGGAAAGTACATCAAATAGATGTCAAAACAACATTTCTCAATGGTAAGATTGAAGAAGAAGTTTATGTTGAACAACTAGAAGGGTTCAATACCTTTGATTGCAAGACTCATGTTTGTAAATTAAAGAAAGCAATTTATGGTCTTAAACAGGCTCCTAGAGCCTGGTATGAAAGAATAGATAATCACCTACTAAAATTGGCATATGCCAAAAATGAAGGCGATCCAAATCTATACTTCAAATCTGAAGGTAATGATATGGTTATCTTTGTATTATATGTTGATGATTTACTAATTATAGGTGATGAACATATTATAGAGAAATGTAAGCAAGATCTCTCTACTAAATTTGAAATGAAGGACCTAGGGTTACTTTACTATTTTATAGGATTAGAAATTTGGTAGCTAGACAACTGTATTATACTAAATTAGGGAAAATATACAATTGATATATTAACCAAGTTTGGAATGATGGAATGTAAACTAACTGCTACCCCTATGGAGATAAACCTACACAAATTAAAGGATGAATTCGAGGATGTGGATCCTACTTACTATAGACAAATTATTGGATCCCTGATGTATCTCGTTAATACCCGTCCTGACATATGCTATGCAACTCATACCTTGAGTTAGTTTATGTGTGCACCTAAGAAGATACATTTGCATGCAGCTAAATACATCTTGAGGTATCTGAAGGGTACTATTGGAATGGGAATCAAATATGAAAAAGTCAATCTTCAACTAATTGGATACTTAGATTCTGATAGGGCTGGGAGTCCTATGAATGAAAGAGAACTTTAGGATATTATTTTAGTCTTGGATCTAGTATGATTCCCTGGACTAGTCAAAAACAAACTTTAGTAGCTTTAAGCTCTACTAAAGCCGAGTACATTGTATCTTCCTTGGGTGCTAGAGAAGCAGTATGGCTATGAAAGTTGCTTTCAGATCTCTTCAAAAGACCCTTGAAGCCCACCATGATTTATTTTGATAATCAAAGCTGTATCAAACTTTCTTCTAATCCTGTGTTTCACAATCACTCTAAACACATTGAAATTCCATTTCATTACATCAGAGATATGGTTAATCGAGGAGTCATTCAATTGGAATATATATATGTACAAATGATCAAACGATTGATATCCTTACCAAACCTCTTGCTAAAGTGAAACTAAAATACTTTAGAGAAAAACTTGGTATGATTATTTGTAATGATTTTTTTTTGAAATAAAAGAGTTATTTCTTTTGAGATTTTGTTTCCATTGGTTACTTAATAGTATTTGATATGTAATGAAAGGTGACAATCTTTCATGGAAATATTCAAGTGTAAAAAAATTCTTTACAAGGTGACGATCTTGTAAATAATAAATCTATTTTTGGGGTGTAAGTAGAGATTATTTTTGGGCTTCTCTAGAAATTGCTTAATTGCAAGTAGAGATTATTTCTAGACTTCTCTAAACATTGCTTAAGTGCAAGTAGAGATTATTTTTGGGCTTCTCTAGACATTGCTTAATTGCAAGTAGAGATTATTTCTGGGCTTCTCTAGACATTGGTTAAGTGCAAGTAGAGATTATATGAGCCATCTCTAGACATTGCTTAAGTGCAAGTAGAGACTATGTGTGCTATCTCTAGAAATTTCTTAAGTGCAAGTAGAGATCATTTACTATTCATATTATGTAGCTTATATGACAACTTTAATTTAATTGATGTTTTACTTCTCCCTAGCTAAAGAGGAGTGTTCATGTTTAGCGTCAAAGAACCAAAACATGAATCTCCTATGCTATCACTATTTACTTTGCATCACAGAGATATAAGCATCTGTATTTTGTTAATAATATCTGCTTTACACTATAGAGAGATAATCATCAAATTTATTCTACCACTGTCTAATATGTATCACAAAGATATGATATGTATACATATACCTCTGTCATACATACAAATTATTGACAACAAGGTAAGCATACTGTTGACCAACCTATATTGGTCAGGCTTCATATTATTAGTGACTTATTACTTGTATTGGGTTTGATACCCCATGCTTTGCCTTTGCTATGTATTAAGCATTATTGGGCCCTTTTATTGTTATCAGGTGTGGTTTATATAATTTTTTTGGGTAGTTGTATTAACTAAACATGTCTCCAAAGGGGCATGTCCCTATGTGGCTTTTGGGCCACATAGAGACATGACTCTTTAGAGTCATATCTCTCCATGCATATATATATATACTCACCATTGCCGCTGGGAAAAAGCATTGATTCAAGGCATCTAAGTACCTACGAATAAGTATCAACATTATTTATTGTTATCAACTTCATTTTTTTATATAGTGATCATGAGTCTTTGCCATTGCTAAAGAAGGAGGACTGATAAAAGTTTGCTACAAGTCATAGTATAGATAAATACTTATATTCTACATAGTTTGATTCATAATTTATCTACAAGCATTTTGTAATTGTTTATCTATTAGTGATCCACTATTCTTAACACCCTTGGGAGGTGAAACACTTTTTCTATCTTTCGAGTTTAGAGGTTGAGGACTATCTCTCCCATGCCACTCTTTATGACCTTTTCTTTGGTCACATAGTAATCTTCTAGGGTCATTATTAGTTCTAAGAATTGAACTGACATTAGGTGAGATGCTATGTTCACAATATCTAAGCAAATGAGTGCAGATACTATTGTCGATATTTCCTTTGGATTATTCCAGATGGAAAGGAATGAGTTCTAGTCTATATGTCCCAATTCCGTGTCTTTAATTTTCGCATATCTATCTTGGAATCAAGGTTTCTTTGGCGCTTCTTGATACTTGAATGCGAAAGGTTTTGGAGCCATTTTCTCTACCATGGAAGATGAGGAGGATGCAATCTAATCTGCATGAAAAAGGTAGACATTAGTCAGAAGGGAAAAATAAGACTCAATAAGACTCATAATATCATCAAAATGAAGCAAAAAATAGTCAAAAAAGGTCAACAACCAATCCCCCTCTAGACCAGGCCTGCTCTATACTTTAGTGTACCTAGTGCACCTTTATAGGTGTGCTAGTGCACTTTAATAGCCCCTAAATGGCTATTTTTGTGCAGCTACACATGTGTGCACCTAGGAAAGGTGCGCAACTAAGCACATGCACAATGCATCTGTCTTGGTGCAAAAAATGTGTGTATGTGTGGGGGGGGGGGGGGGGGGGGTGGGTGTGGGGATCTAAGCTTAGTCTCTAGCTTTTGTGGGTGTAGAGGTACACACATACGCACCTCAAAGAGTGCCTTAACCCATAAAAGTGTGAAGGTTTGTATATTTTTATTTTGAAAATTTACATGTGCGGTGGTGTGCACATGTGCACCTCATAGAGCCTTAGTAGTTTTTTATGGGGTTTGAATATTATATCTTTTTTAGATTTTTGAAGGGTGTAGGGGGGGTATTCTAACCTTGTTGTTTGTTATGTGTAGGGGACTAATCAAATGAAGAGTGGGGAGCATAGTAGAGACTAGTCTGGATGTGCGCACTTTGGAGGGAGACAAGAGAAATGGGAGGGATGCAAATGGGTTAAGGGATTTATATAGGCCCCAAATGCCTAGTGCACACCTCTATAGGTGCACTTCTATGAAGGTGTGCACCCTCTAAGGGTGCGCATGTGCACATATGTGCACCCTTAGACTAGGGGTGTAGTGTGCAAATGTGCATATGCACACTTAAAGCATATTAAAGCCCAAATACATGATTTTTGATCTTCTCTCTAGTTGTCTAACTCTTTCTAATCAAAGACTAGGGTTTGACCTAGACTTGAGGTGGAGTCCAAAGTGACGAAGACTTTAGACTGGGAACTTGGTAGGGAATTTTGAAACTAGGGGGTCCCCATTTCTATGAGAAATAGGGCATGCATTGTGAAACCAAAATAATGTGCTTATTGAATTTTCTTGTATTCTCTTGACCTCTAGTTGATCTCCTTATTTTAGACCCACTATATGTCTCATTTTCATCTTCTATTCCAATATTTCCCTCACTTAAGGAAGACACATATGAAAAATACCTATTTTCTAGTACCTATACTCCATAAAATGAGAGACATAGCTAGTAAAGAGAGATATTTTAGAAATGAGAGAAATATATTACAAGACAATACTATTACTATTATTAATTGTATTATATAAACTATCTCTATAAGGTGTATTTACTTATACCTGTCGATCCATGACATTATGAGGGATGCTCGTAAAAGGGGTTTATGTTATTGCATATATAATTCAACTATCTTACATTAGCTAAAAATTACATGATACATATACTAAAATTCTATAGTAGACAACATGAATATTATGAAATCACCATAATGATAGTGCTTATTGAGTTTCCTTCTAATATTTCTATCAAGAAATAAATATTAAATAGATTAAAGATTGATTGCATACATCTACATTCCCTTCATGTCATTGATATTCTTCTTCATCCAACTCATCACCATGGTCATCATTACCACCACCACCACCATCATCATCATCATCGTGCTCATTGACGAAGGTTTCTCCCCTTAATACTACAACAAACAACAAAAAAATAGAATAACAAAAAGTGAGAGAATAACATATGGGTTTCTTATTATAACCACAAATGCAAAATTACAAAATTCCAATATGTCAATCCACATGGGTGCCTTTCTTACAACAATCTACAAGATAGAGTTGTGACTATCACCCATAACAGTCCTAGATAACCCATGAGCCTTCCTTGCATAAACACTTTTGACTGCCTGAGAAGGTTCTAGACATTAAGCCCTGACCCTTGAGACTGACCCACCTCATATTATATCATTTCATTACACTTTATTACATATGATCAACTCAAGACAACTACAAATTGCATTTTTGGAAGGGTCCACTTTCAAAGACCATGCCTAGCAAATTATTGATCTAATGAGCTATTATAACCCCAATCTAGAATCGTCAGCTAGTGATCTACAAAAACTCATCACACAAGCATCCATTAATTGAGGTTTTGCCTTATTTTAGAGCCATTTAGGCCTTCATCACTGGACCTCAAGTTTGGATAGCCAAAGTTCATGCCAAAAATCTACAATAACTACACCAATACATATGATATGAGAATAAAACTCAACTGGTAGGCTGATATGTCTAAGATAAACCTCTACACATGAGATTAGAACAATTTGAGCACATAATACCAAATTACTAAAATTAAAAAGCTCTCAAAAATAACATGTCTATATAGGAATAACCCTTATTGAAAACACAAAAACTAGAAAACTAGGAATAAAAATATTTTTGGGCAATGCAAGATTGCCCTTACACCTAGCATGCTCCTACATCAGACACCTAGGGTAATTTGAGAAGTGATCTTGTCATGTCTTAGGTAGTTAGAGAAAAACCAAGATAATCAACCTCCTCCCATGCTAGCCATGATGAATCCTCCACTAGCCTCCCTTTCTATTTGACCAACTACTTGCCATATGTTATGTTCCTTGTATTTCTTCCCACATGACTATCCAATATCTCCTCAATCTCCTTTGTAGCTGAAGTAGATGCCAAAATAATCCACCAAGTTTATGCAACTTCATCTCCATCACCTCCCTCATAATATTCTTTCAAATTTGAAATGTTAAACACTAGTGAAATGTTCAATTCAGTAGGCAACTCTACTTCATAGGCATTTCTAGAGTCATGCATTTTCACTATCTTGCATGGTCCAAACTTCTTTATTTTCAACTTATTATATGTACCCATTGAAAATATCTCCTTTAAATAAACCATGACTTCATCACCAATATGAAATTCCTTATACCTCCTTTTTACATTATCCTTAGTCTTATAATGTGTGCTCATCTTTGTAATGTGCTTCCTTACTTCCTATGGATGTTCTTCAAATATTTATTATAATCTTTTGCTTCAGTACTACTTATCTCTCCTTTATCCAACTATCTCAATTTAGAAGAATTCCTAGGACTACTCTTGTATACAATCTAGAATGGTGATTAGTACTAATGTTGATAGAATTATTGTATGCAAATTCTTCTTGTGGTAAAATTATATCCCAACCTTTTGGTTTAGCTTAAACCAAGCATCTCAAAAACTTCTCTAAACCCTGATTAAAAAATTCTATTTGTCCATGATTTTGTGGATGGTGTGATGAATTCAACTTCAAATGTGTGTTCAATTTCTTCTATAATGTATGGTATAAATACCCAACAAACTGGGTATCTCAATTAGAAACTATGCTCTTTGGCAGACCGTGTAGTCTCACCACTTCTTTGAAAAACAACTCTATGACATGAACAACATTACTTGTCTTCTTGCAAGGAATGAAATGTTCCATCTTTGAAAATCTATTAACCACCACAAATATGGAATCATGTCCTTGCTATGTCCTTGGTAAACCAAGAATGAAATCCATGCTGACATATTCCTATGGTTTCTTAGGTAATGCTTGATATGACCCCATATTCTGCTTCACTCCTTTTTCCATTTGACATACTCTGTAGCTTTGTATGAGATCCTTCACATATTGCTACAACTATGGCCAATAATAATTCTCAACAACCAAAGCAATGGCCTTATCTCTACCAAAGTGTCTAGCCAATCCTCCACTATGCTTCTCCTTGATGAGATTCTCTCTCAAGGAACTTATGGGAATGCACAAATAAATTTCCTTGAACAACACACCATCTTGAATTGTTAAACCCAACCACCTTAATCTACATTTTAGTTAGAAAAACTTGTCTTCTACTAAGAGCATCTACAAATCTATTAGAATCCCCACTCACTTGTTTCAAAACAAATGTATAACTCTGAAAAAACTCAAACCATTTAAAATGCCTTCGATTCAATTTTCCTTAACTATTCAAATATTGCATAGCTTGATGATTAGTATAATAAACAAACTGCTTAGGGAGAAAATAATGTCTCCACTTCTTCAATGCTTTAACTATAGCATAAAATTTCTCATCATAGATATAATACTTTCTTTTGGCATCATTCAATTTCTCACTAAAATAAGCTATAGGTCTACCTTCTTCGCCCAAAATAACTCTAATTGCAGTACCACTAGCATCATAGTCTACTTGAAACACCTTGTTAACATTTGGAAGTGATAAAATAGGTTTCTTTGTAACCTTCTACTTCAAAAAATTAACACTTTTATCTTCTCCTATAGTCTATTTAAATTCTTTTCTATCCCCTCTCAATATTTTAGACAAGGGTCCACAAATACTACTAAAATCTTTGATACACTTTTTATAAAAACTAGCCAATCCATGAAAATATCTTACCTCTCTTGCACTTCTTGGAGTAGGCCATTAAGGATAGCCTTCACTTTCTCAAGATCCATTTTTAGACTTTTTGCCAATTCTACAAATCCCCAGTACATGAACTCTTTCTTCATAAAACTACACTTCTTCAAATTTATCAGCAACTTCTCCTCCCTCAACTTATCACAAGCCCTACAAATGTGCATCAAATAATCCTCTAATGTCTTACTAAAGATCAAAATATCATTTGGATAAAAAATGAAAAACTTACCCAGAAACTCCTTTGATACATCATTCATGAGCCTCATGAAAGTGCTTGGTGCATTGGTTAGCCAAAAAGACATGACTAACCACTCATACAATCCTTCCCTTGTCTTGAAGGTAGTCTTCCACTCATCTCCATCTCTAATGTGAACCCATTGTTATCCACTCTTCAAATCCATCTTTATGAAATACATAGCTCCACTCAAACAATTCATAATATCATCCATTTGTGACAATGGAAATCAGTACTTGATAGTGATTTTGTTAATATCTTGAGAATCTATACACATCATCCATTCTCCATTCTTATTTGGTTCTAATACTAATGGTACAACACATGCACTCAGACTCTCTCGAATCAACCCCTTTTGTAACAACTCATGCACTTCTCTATTCAACTCTTCACTTTTTGCTAGTGTCATTTTGTACACTGCCATGTTCAAAAAACTAGCTTCTAGGATCAAGTTGAGTTGATGACTAATCTTTTTCAGTGGAAGTAATCCACTAGGGACATTATTTGACATAATATCTAGAAAATCTCCCAATAAATTTGCAACTTCTATAGGTACCTCCTTGACTTCTTCTTTACCATATTTTGGGAGTATGCACATGCCTCATACCCTTGAGAAACTCTTTCCCATCAATAAAATAGATTCTAGCTACAATACATACCTTCTTTTCTTTCTCCTTCAATGGCTTCAACTTATGTTTCACTCCATCTTTTGTCAGAGTGTAGGTATTTGCACGACCATCATGTACAACATGCCTATCAAACTGTAATGACCTACCCAGTAACATATGACATATGTCTATAGGTATAATATCACACAACACCTCATCCTAGTAGCTTCTCATATTGAAATTCACTAAGTATTGCCCATTGACCATGACATTGTGGTCATCCTATACCCAGGCAATATGGTATGGATTCAGGTGTTTCTACCTCTTGAGATTTAAATTTGTGACCATATTTCATGACACTAGATTATTAGTGCCTTTACTATTAATGATCACATCACAACACTTATCTTTGCATTTGTACCTAGTGTGAAACAAGCTCCTCCTTTGGTCAAGTTCACTCTCATCACTTAGCATGACTCTTCTATTAACTAGGACTTCTCCTCTTCCAACATCTTTAGAATGTGATAATTTAACATCTTCATCAACATGTGAAACTTTGACCTAACCCTCTATTCTTCTTTCAGTCCTTCCTTGGTGCTAGGAACATTCAAATGCTTGATGCCCTTCTTCTACATAGTGAAAATTTTTTCCATGGAAGCCTCGTCTTCTTACTTCTTTCCATCTTCCTCTTCCTCTCTGATATTTATTTTTCTTGTCATGAAAATTATTGGAATTATTTCCCCTCAAGATGCTACTACTAGCCTCATCTGTGTTCTTTTGATCATCATTTTGGCCTCCATGAGACCATCCACTTGATCTTCCACCTTGACCTCTTCCGCTATTTTTGTTATCAATTTTTAAAAAAAAAACTTTTACTTAAATCTTGGAAAACTAGTATGCTTCTTCAATACTATTATTCAAACTAGACTCCATTCCTCTTGAATACTTGACCTCAACCCATTAAGGTAATGAGAAACTTTCTCCTTGTTAGCTTATGCATAGCCTATTTTGATGAGAACTAGGTAGAAATCTTGGGTATACTCCTGAACTAATCTTCCCACTTTCTTTAACCCTTGCATTTTGGTTAGAAGATCAAGCTCATAATCCACAAAAATGAATTGTCGCTTCAGTTTAGTTATCATCCAGTCCATCTAGTGATTTTTTCCTTTCCTCTCCCATTTTGCTCCAATTGAATCTCCTACCACTAGATCTTTCCGTAACCCTTGAGTTTGGCCTTTGAAATTTTGACCCTATCCAAATCTTCAATATCTTCATACTCAAACTATTCCTCTAATTTATTGATCTAATCAATCAATTCCTCTAGGTTAAGATTTCCCAAAAATGTGGGAGCCTCAAATTTAGGCCTTTTTTCAATCCTAGAAATGACCTTAAAAATCCTCTACTCTTGTGAGTTCAAAATGACTTCTTCTTTAACATTTTCTTCTCCTTCTTCTTCATCATCTTCTGTTCATCTTTTATGACAATATTTATCCCCTTGTGCATCTATTTCACCAATGCTTGCATTTGTCTCTAGAGGGATCTAAAACCCTTAGATGTAATACATGTGACTCTTCCACCATACTCTCTTCATGGAGGAATTTGCATACTTCTATTAAAACCCTAGTACAAATTGCCTCACAATCAATGATCTATCTACATGCTCAACCCAAACCATAGCCCTAGTGCAACTGCCTTACAAATTATGATCTTTTTATATGGTTAGGAGTTGCTTCTTTGATACCACTTGATGAAGGGTTCTCCCCTTAATACCACAAAAAACAACATAAAAAAGAAAAACATAAATTGGGAGAACAAAATATGGGATTCTTATTATTTCTGCAAATGTAGAATTGAAAAATTACAATATGCCAACCCGCATGAGTGTCCTCCTTACAATAGTCTACAAGATAGAGTTGTGACTATCACCTAGAACTTCCATAGATAACCTACAAGCCTTCCTTATATAGGCACTTTTAGCTACTCGAGAAGGTTCTAGACACTAAGTCCTAACTCTTGAGGTTGACCCACCACATATTATATCATTTCATTAAAATTTATTACATATGATCAACTCAAGACAATTATAAATTATATTTTTGGAAGACTCCACTTCTAGAGACCATAACTAGTAAATTGTTGACCGAATAGGCTATTATAGTGCCATTTTGTAATCCTCGGCTAGCAATCTACAATGACTAATCACATAAGCATCCATTTGTTATGGTTTTGCCTTGTTTCCTAGCCATTTAGGTCTTCATTGTGTGAGGCCTCACCCAATCCACTGTAGTATAGATGACAATTGCATTGTGGTACTTTTAATTTGATGTTTTGATATAGTTTCGAGACTATAGGATTATGTCATTTTAATATCAACATTTTAGTGATTTGCGATTATTAGAACCTATTTGATATATTTAATGGTCTCATTTCATGTTCTAAATTAATTCAATTGCTTTAATAGGAACTACATTGCATCAATACTTGAATGCCAAATTGTAATGTTCAAATGGAAATTAGCGCCAAAGGATATGACTTTAGTGTTTCATGATTATCAGTATGATAATAGAGTTTAGAATGGAAAGTTCATTATGATAAATTTTGAAACCCATATGTTGATATTGCAATGTTTTGAATATGAATCAAATGGAAGTTAATTATATATGGACTTAGATGAAAGTTAAATGGAATATGACATTGCAATGTTTTATTGATAGCACTTAAACCAAAAATTATTAGATGATAATTAATTGTATATGCTAATGAGAAGTATGAGATATTGGATCTATACTGTACTTGTTTGTATGTATCCTATATTATTTTATTGGGCTACTGATGTTTAAGTGGAGTGTGCAGGAAAGTTGAACCATGGAGATTAATGGGGAAACAAGGTTCAATCTTATGTGAACACAGTGAAGCCAAGGTGAATCTTTGGAAGATTCAAAACCTCGTTGTATTGTGTTTCTTTCGTAATGTGATTATGCATGAGTGTTATAGTTGGAAAGTATGATTAACTAAAGACATGTAATCGTGATGTGTAAAGTGTTTTAATGTGTATGTGTGTGTCATTTGGCACTTGTAATGTTTATGTGTAAATGACATGTCCAATGGGATTCTTTGGCATGAAGTCACTTATCACTCATTATGAAATCAATTAACCCACATTGGAGAGTGTTAGGAAGAGTCACCTTTGTGATGAAAATTCAAGTTATAAGTTGATATAGGAACTTTAGAGAGCCTAAAATGATTCCCAAGTGTTAATGTTGTGAAAATAAGTTACTCACATGGTAATAGTATGGGTTGGGAGTTTAAATATAAACATAAGTTGGTCTAGGGGACCTAGGAGACCCTCAAAAATAGTCATTTCTAAGCCAATTCGAAAATCATATTGTAACATGACTTCTTACCTCATTACACCACTTGGATCAGTTCTGATTGGTGGAAAAACCAAGAAGATAAGAGGGGTAGGTGAGGAGGAAAGTGAAGGTCTTTATAGGGAGCTTGTGCTAACCTTGGTAGGGGCTTACCCACTCTCTATTTGAAGGGACACATATGGTTATGGAGTAGTTTAGAAGCCAAGGAAAACAAGAAGAACTCTGGTTTACCATTTCAAAGCCATAGTTGGATGGAGGTAAGTGCTTCATGCCATGTTCCTTCATTTTATGCAGTTGAAGTTAGAAATTGTAAGAATGCTATGGGATCATGTGTTGTCATGGGAGTTTTTGTGTTGTGTTGTGAAAGTGTGTGTGTGTTGTTTCATGAATGTTCTCGGGATTTCTTCTTGGATTTTCTTGCGTTGCTTGAGTGCTAAAATTGTACATGGGCGTGAAGGCTTCACTCACCCTTGGGAGGGAAGAGCAAGCCTAGGGTGAAGGGGTTAGTTGGGCTTGAGATATAGTTGAGAACCTTGGAGAATGGTCTCCATTGTATGCCATATGCCTTCATAATTTGCTATGGACAGTATGGAGAGGGATGGTGTGGAAGAAGGTTGATGAAGTATGGAAATTCAGTGATGCTTTGGTTGATGGTAGTATGAAATTATTGTTTTGTGAATAGCCCCGAAAGGGCATGAAATTCTTGTTTTGTGAAAGCCCGAAAGGCATGGAAATCATTGATCAATGAAGCCCCGAAAGGGCATGGAAATTGTTGTTATAAATTTTATAGGATATGGAAAATCTCCTAATTGAGAGCCCACCTTCACCCAATGTTTATGATTCCATGTGTGAATCATTGTGCAAGCCTTGGTTGGGAGTTGTAAATGTGATGTTAAACTGAGATGTTCCTGTTGTTGTTTTGTTATTGTGATGATGTTTGAGTGCAACCTGGTTGAGCCTTGTTTCCCCTAGTGTGGGGGTGGTCTCCTTGAGGCCTAGGTTGGGAGGTGAGCCTCGTTGGTTCCATATTTTTTTTGTATTTACAGGTTATTTGATATCTTGGATGCTTGGAGGTTGAGAGGATTTCACTGCATAAAAGAAAGGAATGTTGTTGTAATTGGTTTAATAATGGAGATGCAATCTCCAACTCGATATGTGTTCCTTTTTGTGGTCAAGGTGTTTGGTGTTGTTTATATCCAATTGGCAATAGAGGAATAGAGGAAACATCTGAGTATGTTAGAAAGGTCTCTCCATTTGTGTAATACTGTTATAGTGCTTCCACCACCTTTTTGTGTATCTCAGAAATTATTGGAGAAAGTTTCTATATTGTGTTTGAGGAAAAACTATCTTGTTTCCTTTAGTTATTGCACTCCTGCCTCTTCATGTAGAGAGAAAGAATGGATTTTAACATCATGGAGGAATGGTAATATTGAAAGATTTGAATTATGGAATGTTATTATTATCTTAGTCTTACTGCACATTATTTGTATATGCAAGTTTTTTTGTAAAATGCATACATAATGTAAAGAGTGAATGAGCAAAGGTTAAAAGAATTCTTTTAGATCATATATAATGTGTTTTACCACGTACAAGATCATAGCAAGAATATATAAAAGATACCTTAGAATTAAGGATAGAAACTCAAAAGGTTGGCATAAATGAATTAGTGCATAATATTAACCTTGCTGTAGGAGTTCATCTAACATTCTGGAAAATATATGGAAAAGAAAATAGTTTGTTTCTCTTGATTACAGAGCAATAAAATATTAATGGAAGAATATACTTGGCATCCTACCTAGGACCCTAGGTGACTTAGGAGTTTAAAATAAAATAAAGTAAAATGAGTTAACCCTTAACTTTCTAAGACTACCTTAGTTCCATCATGCAAAAGTTTGAGAAAAGACACATAATCCAAGTCAAATCTGAATATAGTACGCATGTAGGGAAAAAACTAAATAAAATAAATACTAAACACAAATGAACATCATATATGTTGCCATCTCATGAAGTAAGGGAACTAAGTCAATAGTATGATAAATGTAAAGCAAGGAAGAACAAAAGAACATGGCCCCACATGGTGCCTACTTTCCTTGCCTCCAAAAGTGTGCTCTGACCTATGTCAAACTTAGTCTTTCCTTGGGTGCCTCTTTTTTATACTAAGAAAATGTTTAATAAAATTTGAGCAACATGCCCTTCTTACCAATCAACCTCCACTTAAAACAAAGGGCCCACAATCTCATAAATGCTAAATGCTGCTCATAACTTGGATTAGGCACCTATATCTTGTGAGAAAAGACTTGCATTAAACATGGACTTGACATGACCACCTAGGTAGAAGAAAGGAAGCGCAACTTTTGTTGAATTAAGAGGAGTGCATGAAAGTAAGGAGAAACCTTTAATTAAGCCTTGACTTGATAAGACCCACTTGCAACTTAGGCGCTCAATGTGGAGGCATATTCTATAGATTCCTGCCACTCATGCCTAGGGTTAGTGTAGAAGCTAGTATAGGGCATTTAGGTTGTGATAATTTTGTTAGAGGATGTAGTATTAGGATGTAAGGAAACCTAAAGTGGAAGTAATTACCATATTATAGTTGTGTGTCATAGTTGTGGCATAGGAAATTTAGTTAAACTAAATAAGTAGATATTTTATTATTATATTTTGGTAAATAATAATAATATAAATATGATAAGAAATTAACTTTGGCTTTAGTTATGTAATAAGAATTAGTATAATTGGGGTTATAGTTTAATGATTATATTAAGAGAAGTTAAGGAGATTTATAGGATGAGATAATGCAAGATTTATTTGGAGGATATTGAAGATTTGTTAATTAAAATTTTAATGTACCTTATAGGATTTATTAGATAGAGGAAAGAAGACTCTTACTTTAGATTGTTGGGGTTGAGTTGGAATGAATTTTAAAATAAAATCTGCATAGGATGTTAGTATCAACTAATCTTTATGAGACTTAGTTCCAATTAACATTCAAATAAGTTTATTATTCAATATTATAAATCAATTTTAAATAAATAATAATAATAATAATAATTAGAGTATATGTGTAGTGTTGTTACCAACGAACGACATCCACCAAATTAGGTTCCAAATAACACTTAACTATCTAGGATGTAGTGTGACAAGAAATCGATAACATGAGGGCGGACTTTAGTGAGTGAGCACTTTAAAAGCTTCCAGTCTATTTAAAGGTTGACTTAGTATAACAATGTCATGAATTAAAGAACAAGGATGAGTTATTTAATTAAAGGTTTCCTCTTGATCAAGAAGGTAAGGAGTAGTTTGATTGATGTTACATGATAGGTTTAAACATAAGTAAGGTTAACCTTAATGTTAATATTAATATAAAAGAAATTAAAAAAAAAAAATTTGTTGTCCTTGTTTTGGTTGCCTTGTCGGGTTCTGGGCATGACACATTGCTAGACCTAAAGTTTGGATAGCCAAAATTCATACCAAAAATCTACAATAACGACACCAATACATATGATATGACAATAAAACTGAATTGGCAGGCTAATATGTCTAAGATGAACCTCCACATATGAGATTAGAAAAATCTAAGCATATAATACCAACTTATTAAAATTAGCAAGCTCCCAAAAATAGCAATTCTGTACAAGAATAACCCTTATTGAAAACAAAAAAAACTAGAAATAGAAACATTTTTAGGTGATGTAGGATCACCCTTACACCCAGGATGCTCCTACATCACTCATCTTCAACAACAACATCTGTTGGTCCCAACAGGTACTAAGACGAGATTGAATCAATACTGTCCACAAAACTAATTATCTTTCTAACCATTCCAAATAATCTTAATATAACCTGCTTTGCATCTAGTATCAAGATAAATATAGTCAGATAAAAACAAGTAAACTCAAACACAAAAGAATTCATCAACATGAAACATATATTTTGTATGTAAAAACCCTTGATGTGAGGATGAAAACCATGGTGGGGATAATATACCCACTAGCCCTTATAATGCATGTAAAGGGTTTCCTTGTTAGGAGCTACAAGTGCTTCTTTTGGAAGCACATCCTATTAGGAATTCTTGAAACATTTTAGAATTACAAAATGATGTGAAATCTACCTAGTCAGAGGATTTACAAGTCTCCTTTTGAAAGACACCTTGGTAAAGGATTTTTACAATAAGCTTATTAATGAAGCTCACCTGGAAAGGAGCTTACAAATAGATGCAATGGTAATAAAAAATACTAAGTTTTTGACCTTGAATGTGGTAGTGGTTTTATATGGAGATTTTTTCTCTATCTCCTTGAAGATGCACCGATCTTCTTGCTTTCTTGGTGAGTGATTTGTTCTCACCTCTCCCTTGGTTGCCTGTAACAACTTGTCAATGTTATCTTCTCATGCTATTGCATTTTCTTTTTTGATTATTCCTTCTTAACATTATGCTCTTTATTTTATTATTCTTTTATAGTAGTGACTTATTCAACAACAACCTCTCCTTGAAACAACTCACTTTTTAATCTGAATTTAGTTGAATGTGTTCTTTTGTCAATGTCAAGCATAGTTACCCATGACCAAATTATCTTGCTCATTCTTAAATTCAAAATTTAAATTCCATGCTTTCTTTGTTTTTGTAAGACACGTGAACCCTATGCCTAGGGTTTAGGCTGGTAGCCTTACCAGTCATTTCATGAACCAATGGTGGCCTATCATCCTTATCTTCTTGTGTCATTGCTTTTAATGTTTGTTATATTGTTGGTGACTCATCATGTTGATGACTCAGATCAACTGTTGTCCATATCTAACTTCCTATACCAATGTAGGTGTGTCTGAATGTTTCCTAGTGTGTCTAATGATTGGTAATTATATACTTCATTCTCTTTCTTCTTCCTCTAACTAGTTATCACACATTTTTCTAATCAAATACTTTTGGACGTCAATGAAAAAACTTAATACTTCTTTCATTCTTTGTGCCAAAGATGCATGTTGGGTCATCATCATCATCATCATCATCATCTTCTTCTTCTTCTCCATGAACATCTTTGACAAGAACAACATTGAAAAATTGTCAGTTGTGATTATCGTCTTCTACTTCTTCAACATCTTCATCTTCTATCACATTATATTTTATTGACCTTCCTCTTAGATCACATCAAAAATAAAATGATAAACCTAATTTATGTAGAACCTAAGAGTAAAATAAATACTCTTAGTTATTGGAAGAACATAGGTCTCATCCCCAATTGGCTCAAACAACCTTGTATTAACAATTATAAATCCATTATCATGTTCAATAATAGTTCTATCAAGATCAATTTGTTTTAGTCATAGCTTGTACCATTTGATGATGAAGAGAATTAATTTGAAAGAATTAAAGTCACGCTCAAGTGTATCATCCAAATTGCCATAGTATCAATTTTGAGACTCTCAAGGATGTATGTGGTTTCTAGATAAAAATATTAGTCACCTCAAATGCTACATTTATCCCAGAATCACAAATTTTCTTTGTCATCCAACTTTTTGATGCAAAATTTATAACCATTGCAACAGAGAGCCTTTTGGTGTTTGACCTACAATAATATGTCAAACATATAAAAATTATTATATCATGAACTACTAAACATATAGATTATTAATAAATTTATATGTATCTAATTTTTCCTTAAACCATATACTAAACCAATTTCCCTTTGTATAACATTGAAGGCTCCATTATGATAGGCTTATTTAATGAATGAAGATAAACTTTCCCATGTTACAATGTGACGACATTGTTGACATTGTTCAATCTATACCACCATCCAATCAAGATTGTTTATAATATACAAATGTAGTGCATCCCACTCTTGACTAACTGTACACAAAATAAATAGATGACTTGGAACCGATTTATTTTGAAGAACAAAAATTAATTAACTATAATATCATGTTATAATTACCTCTCATTTTTCTTAATCTACCTTTCCCCACCAAGTACTGCCCTTCAAATTCATTAATGGGGTTAAGATCCCAAATGGAAACTACATGAATCTTTTCACCAACTTAGGAAGATATTAAGTAATGTACACCATAGTTTGGTATACTATATATCCCTCGATCATAGAACCCTCAACATGTTCTCTTTTTTGAACCAAATTTTTCAAAGATTTCAAGTACCTCAATCATCCACATTGACCTAGTGTGTACAGGTCCACACAATTCAATCTGCTAAACTTGGTATAAGAGGTAGTGTTCTTGTGCTTTGCAAAAGGTTGAAGGTAGACACTTTTGCATTTCACACATTAGATGAGAAATTTTTCTTTTCCAATATTTTATATCTTTTTAACATACTTATTTAGATGACAACAACCTATAAGAGATTCAAGACACAAAAATATATAAGAATGAGACTTTACAAAATAATATAAAATATATTACATAACAAGAAAAATAAATTGTGAATATAATATACCTATATAACAAATTCAACAAATATCAATAGTTACCCCATGTATTTTCCAAGATCATATATGACTTGCTTGATATTATTGTCAAAGTCGTCTAGGAGAGATAAAGGTAGCACACACTACAACAATTATAAATAGGATATTTCATTATTTTATAATATAATACAATGAAAAGTACATGCAATTTAAAAATACATAATAAATACATAACAACATGAATTACCTTGATGAAGGTATGCCAATTGTGCATTTTCAACCTTGGGCCAAATTTTCTTTTCTTTGATATGAGATTATTTATGTTCGTAGAAAATCTTGTGGGAAATTAATTTTTCATATCACTTTTTTTATAGCATTGCTTTGCTAGTCTATTGATTACTAAGGAATGTAACTTATATTGATCAGGTCTCCATTTCTATTTGATTGAATGAGATTTTCATTGCAAAATTGGATTCATGAATGTCACTATAAATTTTCATATTTTTTTCTTTGTCACACTTTCCATCCAATTTTTTTCATAATGTTTGCAATGAATTCTTTCCAATATGCATAATTACAAATAAATGCACAATTTGTAGTTTTTCATAATATGTCAACCAATAAAATTGTCTAGGATAACCTTTTTGTCCCTTTCGAAGGTGGTCATTAATGCCTTGATGACTTTTACGATTAATAAAAAATACAATGGCAAAATATAAATTCCAAATATAAACCATTTTATGGAACACTATTACCTTGACAATTAATTCTATTATATTCTAACTTCCATAGGTGAGGTTTCATTCTTCCAATTTTTATGTTGTATCTTCTTTCCAATTAAAAAGCTATTTTTAGTCTGATACTTATGATTTCTTTGGTGGAAGTGCTTATACTCATCAAACACCTTCTTTTCTAAACTTTTTGAATGACGAGATTTCATCTTTGGATGACAAACTAGACATACAATTTTTCCCTTGAATTAAAGAGCTACAAGATAATGATACAATTAAATTAAATATGTTAATTTTAATAGTTATAATTATCATGCACAAGTTGAACACTACAACATACCACACAAGTATGTTATCCTTGGAGCATCATGTATCATCCATACATGCATTGCATGTAATTTAAATTATCTTTTTCCTAAGTAGAAGATAATTTGGACTTGCTATGAAAATTATCTCCTACTTATCAATTGATGAGCTTAAGGGGCTTTCTAATTAATGTTTCATAAGGCACAAAATTTTCAAGCTTTGGGTTTAACTATGGAGGAAACTCTATAGTTAAGAGCGCTCAGGCTGGAGTAGTATGGGATGGGTGACCTCTCGGGAAGTCCCGGTGCTTCACCTCTGTGAGCATCACCTAGATCCAATGAGTGCTAAGTGTTCCATTTATTCTCATGAGAGATGGATTCATGTTGAATCACTACTCATGAAATATGGGTCAATGAGTTTGACTCAAAAATCACACAGTTAAATCCTGATATTCACATCACATATCTTTTTCCTACTGGTCTAGAGACATCATACATAGTGACACCATCCCATAACTCCAATAGCTCATTGATAAGAGATTCTTGATATATACATATACATACATATACATACATATACATATACATATATATATATATATATCTTTAACTTGGTACTTACCTAGTTGAGAGAACACCAATATTACATAACTATTGTGATCATTTTATTGTGAAATTTGTAATTACATGCATATAACTATTAAATAAAAAAATAGTTGGAACAATCATTCAAATATAATATTCTCCCTATTTATTAACATCTATTGAGGAATGTAATTGTTGATAACAAAAATAGGCCACATTGAGGAAACAAATCTCATCTCTCCAATTCGGTTGACACCGTTCACTATCAATGAAATATTGAGATTACCATGTTCTTTAAGATGCAACCACTTTTCCTCTATGTCCATGAATGTTGGACCATTTACAGGTATTCATTTAATATTGTCTCAAATTCTATTATGTACATGGTAATCCATTAGTTGAGCCAAGCTACTACACTTAAATAATCATTGCATATGTGAAATAATGAGAATATAATGAAGAACTATGTGAGACTCATTTTTTTTTATTCAATATATTTAATATCTATTCATATGAAATTTAGGAGATTCTATTGAAAATTCATGTTCTTTATGATATATAATATAATCATGGGGAAAGCATGTTGGGAGGTTGGTGCTTGAGTCCCCTTTAGGTGAAGGTAATATTCAACATAGATCAATAGATTTGTGAGATATGCTTAATCACCTCCTGTGGATCCTTGTCTTTGGTTGTTGTGATTTTTATTGATAGCTTGAGCTTTTGGTGTAATGGCAATGATGATTCCAAGAAGTGGTAGTAGAGCGCTAGGTTACGGGTTCAAATCCCTTAGGTCATGCTAAGGGGGAATTTTTGGGAGGTTGGTGCCTTCCTTCCCTCTAGGTGAAGGTATTATTCAACATAGACCGATGGATTTGTAATATGTGCTTAATTGCCTCCTATAGATCCTTGCTTCTGGATGTTGTGACGTTCATTGTCAACTTAAGCTTTTGGTGTAACAACAACTATGATTCAAAAAAAGCATCTATTGTTTGATACCCCATTCCAATATCTTTCATAACATTAGATAATTCATCATATGAGCAAGGTAGAATATTTGATGGTGGTGACAAAAACTCACCTATCAATCTACAACAAAAAAATATAATTTGTTAATATAAACAATATTAACAGTACATGATTCACCCCTTATTAACTATAATGACAAATATGAAATACCTTAACAGAAGTGACATTATAATGTTGGATAAACCATTCATAACTTTTAGTTAACCAAAAATAATACAACAAAGAGAAGAGTTATTTGGGAACCTTCATAAAGGACAATACCTACCTTCTCAAGTAGAGGTATATCATAAACAACATCAAGATCATCTTCATCATCATGATCACCTGCACCAATACTAGATGTGTTATGATTTAATGTCTTTGTATCATCATCCTTAAATGTGTCATATGTTGCATGATTCTCATCTTCCATGAAAACATTATCTTCAACTTCAATATTCACACCTCCACATTCCTCCACTTCTAAAACCATATTCTTTGAGTTGTGTTAGTCCATATCATGTGCCTAAGGGGGGTTGACCTATATATCAATAATTAACATAAATAAACCATGATCATGACCACATCATCAAGAGTTTTCTTACATGTCTATAAATTATCAAAATGATATAATGAATAATTTACCAATGGATTATAAGAATGTCCTCCTTCAATGTGACCATGGTCCCTAAAATGTCTCTTAGTCATTTTTATTACAATTCTTCTAGTGTTTAAACCCTTACAAATTTTGTAGGGGTAATAAAATTTCCATCACCTTTTCTTTTGAAGTTAGACCACAATCTAGTGATTGCCTCCCTATTTTTTTCCTTCTCTTATATTATTTGACACGATGCTTCATTATAAGAAAAAAATTCAAGCTATGGAATCTTCGATCTATAGCCATCACAAACTAAGAAAAATGATGCCACAAGTACACTAATATTCTTAGGCCTAGTTAAGAAAAATAAATGTAATAATGCCAGGTTAAGGTCATATTTTGTAATTTTATGTTAATTTTTTATTTAAAATTTATGCTAGTTTGTTATTTCACATCTTAACTTAACTAGATTTGATAGGTATCTATCTATTCATATTATTTTTGACTTGTTCAACATCATATCTATTTGATGTGAAATTTTTTGGTTTAACATGTTGAAAGACATTAAATAACATAGAAATCAGAAAAAAAGTTTAATTCTTTGGTTTATAAGACTAGGATACACATATTCAAACTCATACGACAATAAATAGAAAATTAGTTCATGGTTCAAGGTCACACTTTGAAATAGAAACAACAAAGTTTAGTCCAAGGTATAACATTGTATTCAAGGAAAGATCTTTTAATCTATAATTAGGTAGTATTTACATTGAAAAGGGAGATCACATTTCACATGCAGGTAAAAAAGGTGCCATTCTAGACATCAATTCCTGATAGAGTTAACTTGTACCAAGTTAGAGTCAATTAAAAATTGTTGGGGGTGCATACTATGGAGTTGATTCAAAGTCCATGGTCCAATGGAGTCAAAGATGGATCCAGGTGCCTATGACAATACATATATTTGAAAGAGCTTTACCCCATCATCATAATACAAAGAAAATGTAAGACATGAATGATAATGGATGTGATACCTCAGTTATAGGAATATAATTCAAAGACTTGTTTCTATAGTTATCCTATTGGTCCCAACTACATGCCAATACACTAAGAGGGGAGGGGGGTTCAATCAATATACTTAATGGGTTATAATTTTTTAGTTTTAGTCACTCTTTACTTCAACTTATGGGTTCATATGGGCTATAACTCAACTAGTTTGGAGCCAAAAAAAAACATACCGCATGAAAATAACAACACATAACACAATATTTATCTCATGAAAACTTGAATAAGGTAAAAACCATAGTGTGCGAGTCAATCCTCAAATTTTTACTTTTTTGAAGTGTGCTCGATCATGAACTTATCCATATTAATTGATTTGAATGATACTATAAGGTTCCACCCTGTTAGGGGATTTAGATAAGACTTATTAAGATCTTTCCCTATTAAGAGAAGCCTAGTTAGGGGACTTAAGACACAAGTCGATGTGTCACCCTGTTAAGGGATTTATAGAAGGAACCTGTTAAGGTTCAAAATCTTCAAGATTTATTATTATTAAGGAAAGAAAACAATAAGGAAATGATCTATCAATTTATCTACTAAACTTATCTTGGTGTAGATCTTTGGTTGGTCTCTTGATTAATCTCAAAATTTCTCTACCTTTTCTTGGCTCTGCAATCCTAAGACTTTGATCAATGGTGTACTTGGCTCTTTGGGCTCTTACACATGATGTTGTGGTGTTTTTCTATCTTGGAGGCTTCTCCCAAGATTCTTCTTACAAAATCTCTCTAAAGATGACCTCTCTTGTCACTCTTCTTCTCCTCTTTAAGATTTTTCTTAGCTTGGTTCTCTCTAGCTCTATGGCTAATGACTTAGGAAATCTAACCTTTTCTCCTTTCATTTTATCTTCTTTTATATTGTCTTTTGAGCTTCACTTAGAAGCCTCAGATTGCAAATTCAAAATTTGAGTTCTCTCTCTATTGCTAGCTTCAATTCCTATTATAGTGATGCACTACTCCTCTCATATGTGGTGTATTCATACAGTAGTCACATGTGCAATGTGACTTCAATGGTTTTCTTTGGTTAGGAAGAATTCAAATTCAAATTCTTTTAGCTATTCCTTAATCTCTACTCTCATCACCACTAAATGCAACATAAACTACACTCTTACCCTCTTCATGACTAGGTATTCATAGGTTTTTCACTTGATGTTCATCATGATGTCTAGGTTGGAACTACTTACTAGTCTATTCATTTGTTTCTACCACTTAGCTTCTTTTTTCACATGCAAACTTCACTGACCATTCATTTTTTAAGTGGACACCCTTGTCTTTGACTTACTTGGGGTCCTATATCTTATGTTCTTGTGTAAATTAGAGTTGGAAATTGTAGTTCCTTACCAATTGTGCCTTTCTACTAATTTTGTTTTCTTCATAAGTATTTATAGAAATAACAACACCTTTAATGACCATGTCTTCTGGTCTGCTTTATCGATCAACCTTCATCACTTAGGACAATAATCTCCCCCTCTGGCATTGATGGTGACACCTAGTTAATGGGACATACTTGTTCTCTTCTTCCGTAATTTAATTTTCTCCCCCTGAGATAGTGTACTTTCATGTGTTTGATTATCTAAAACTTTTATCACATCTTTGTATCTTGAAAGTCTCATGTCTTTCTACCTTGAAACCTTTTCTCAACTTCTCCCCCATTAACAACAATGTCAAATGTGCTATATTCTCATGCTTCTTGTACTTGACTACTCTTATGGAGTAGTATATTTTTCTCATCAATCAACTTTTAGATTTCTTCATTTCTTGAGTATGGATTGATGCTTGCCTGATCAGGGCTTTCATTCAATCTAAATACCAGTAATACTTCTTAGACACTCAAACATATCTTTTTGAAGAGGTTTTGTGAAGATATCTACTAGTTGTTCCTTGGTTGATACATATTCTAACCCACCCTCTTTTTCTTACACCTATTCCCTCATAAAAAAATACATAGGTTTTTGGATATATTCATTGCACTAATGGTACCATAGTTGATAACTACCAGTTCCTCCATTTTCTCTTGAATTCCTTCATGCATATTTTTGATCCAAAAAACCTGAGAGAAATTCATTATTGTAGCAACTTATTTTTCTTTAGCCATTGATTGTGATATAAATTTTGCTTCTTGCTAGTCCATGCTCCAAAAAATAATGCACCACCAGTTGTGCTCTTTCTATCATCTATATTTCCTATCCAATCAACATCAATAAGAAAACTAATTTCAAAGGTGCCTTTGTGAGGGTACCATAGGCCATACTCTTTAGTACCCTTCATATATTTAAAGATCCTTTCCACAACTACCATGTGCAATTCTTTTGGGTTGGCCAAAAACCTAGCCACTATTCCAATTACTTGTGCAATGTTTGTTCTGCTATGCACCACACATTGTAGTTTACTAGTATTGAACCAATAAAGTGTCTCATGTACTTTAGAGCTTTCATCTTCTTATGACAATTTGTAACTAATTACCATTGGGGTATTCACCAATTTTTATTCCTCCATGCTAAATGTTTTAAGTACCTCCTTTACATACATAATCCCTCCAATGAAGATTCCTCCTTTTGACTAGGGTACTAGTAGTCCAATGATTTTTTTTTATCTCCTCGATCATGGACATCTCAAACTCCTTCTTCATGAATTCTACAAAATCATCACTCAACTTATCATCTCCTTCAAAGATGATGTCATCCACAAAGATTTCCACAATTAAAAAACCTATTTCTTTTTCCTATTTTGTATGAAAGTAGTAGTTCTCAATAGTTCTTGTGAACCAATCTTTATCAAGTATGAGTGCAGTCTCTCATGACACACTCTAGGTTCCTATTTCAGTCCATATAGGGATTTTATTATTCTACATACATGATTCTTTCCTTTTTCATTATTGAGCCCCTTCGATTGTTCTATGTAGACTTCTTCCTCTACAATTCTATTTAAGAATGTTGACTTCACATCCATCTAATATACCTTGAAGTTATTATGCATTGTAAATGCTAGGAGTATTATAACCTTCTAGTCTATCTACTGGCGCAAATGTTTCTCCATAATCTATGCCTTCCTCTTGTGTATATCCTTTGCAAACAAGTCTAGCCTTATTTTTAATCACTTCTCCTTCATTCATCTTATTTCTAAAGACCCACTTTGTTCCAATAACATTCTTGTCATCAAGTCTAGTCACCAAAGTCTATGTGTCATTCTTTACTATTTGATCTATTTTTTCCTCCATGGCCTTTTTCCAATCTTCATCCTTAAGAGCCTTGCCTATTTCTTTTGGCTTTATGTGTGAGAGAAGGTACACTACCTCTCTCACCTTTCTTTTGGTTATTACTTCTTCATCCTTGTTACCAATAATTTTATCTTCTAAGTGATGTCTTCTTACATATTTTTCCAGCACCGATTCTCCTCCATGTTCTTAAGTCATCTATTCTTCTTGTTGAGCTTCTTCTACTTGAGCCAATCTAACCTCTTGCATGGTCTCCTCCTCTACTGGTATTCTCTTTACTATATTACTTGGTGGGATGTACTCAAACTTCTTGTAGTTCTCTAGTTCTTTCTTACTCTCTTCCTCATTCTTTTCTAAGAGTTCATCTACTTTTATTTTGGTAGATTCTACAATATTGTTTTCCTGAAGATTTAGACATTGATAATCTTTTCTCTTGGTAGAGTATCCCAAGAAGATACCCTTGTCACTCTTAGGTTCAAACTTCCCTTGGTATTTATACCTCTTGATGTAGCACTTGATTCCAAATACCTTGAAGTAGCTGACATATGGTGTGTGACCAAACTACAATTCATAGGAAGTCTTCTTTGTCCCTTCTTTATTTGTACCCTATTTAAGGTGTAGACAACTTTTCTTACAACTTATTTCCAGTAGATTTGTGCAATATTGTTTTGGATCATCAATGTTCTTTCACACTCTATGATGGTTATGCTTATTCTCTCTACATCCCTATTCTACTAAGGTTTCCTTGGGGATAACATTTATCTCATGATTCGATGCTCTTCACAGTAGCTTTTAGATTCTTGTGAGGTGAACTCACCTTTTCGATAATTCTCTACCAGTCTCTCTTTCCACTTTTTCCTTGTAGACCTTAAACATGTGGAAGGCTTTTGACTTCTCTTTCAAGTAGATAGTGTGCATTATTGTAGAAAGATTGTCAATAAAAAATAGAAAGTATCTATCTACACTCTTCATCCTCATGGGACCACATAAGTTAGTATGAATCAAATCTAGTACATGTTTTGAAGTAAAATTACTTGCTAAAGAAACTTGAGGTTTCCAACTTCCCTAGCTGAAAATCCTTACACATAACATTGTTAGGTTTGGTAATGTGGGTTAGACCCTTTACACTGTTATGCCTTCCTATTTTGACAATGCTTTCAAAATTTACATGACAGAATCTTCTATTCCATAGCCAACTATTATCATTTCTGGCTAACATACTGTAAACACTTAAAATTGTCCTAAACACTATATTAATTCATTTAATATTGCCCTTGAAATTATAATTAATTAATTATTAATTAATTATATTGATCATATTTGTCTACTTATTTAATTAAATAAGTTCACTTTCCTTATGTATTTAAATTTAATTTAAATACTTCCATCCCTAATGTGTTAAATTTATTTAATACATGATCCTCCATAAATCCCCTTGTTAAATAAATCCTATTTATTTAATTCCTCCATCTCCATTAATTTCTCTAAACCTGTGATTAAATTGAATCCTATTTAATTTAATCCTAATCCTATCCTAAAACCTAGTCTACAACCATCACTCTCATCCTTCTAAGACTACCCACTACTTAATCTCACTTTATTGTCCTAAATCCCTTTCTAAACACCTTTTAGCTCCTAAGAGTTTGCTCACACATGTGTGAGAAGCTCTTAATCCAATAAAGCTTCCACCTCTTACACATTTGTCCCCCACTCCTTCTCCCAAGGTTGCTCACACATGTGTGAGCACACCTTGAGCCTCTCAAACATTAAAGGCTCTTTTTGACATTTGCATGGCTTGTCCTTTTTCCCATGTGTCTCCCTTGTGGCACCTATGTGGATACCACATAGATGCCACCTCCCCAAGGCCTCTCTCAAACCTATAAATAGAGCCCTTGTCTCAAGCATTTTTCATCTCCTCCATATGCATTGTTATCATGCTAGTTTAGAGTTAGAATGTTCTAGAGATTTTATGCATAGTTACTAACCATTTGGTAGTTGTTTATTTCTTGCATTTCTTTGCATATTCATGATAGTATTACATTCTTAGATTTGATTTCTACATCCATTTCTATTATCCATTGAGTACTCTCAAGAATGGTTGCTTCCATAGCCATCTCTTGAAGTATTCTTCATCATTTGGCTTAGTTACATATTCATTATTGCATCTTTCATCATCTTGGGATTCATAGTTTTGTTTGGGGAGAACACATTCACATCCCTCCAATCTAAAACACACCAACATGACCTCTCATGGGTGCCTTTGTTGAGCTATTTGAGGTTGCATGAAGACTTGATTTATTGGTTGCTTGGAGTTGCAAAACTCAAGCATAATATTAGTTGTGTTTCATTTTGTCTTGAATATCTTAATATCTATGTCCAACTAATGTTTGTTTGTTAACTCTTGCTTCCAACAGGTCAAACTCTCTTGCATACACATACAATTATTATCATAAATGTTGAGGTAGAAAAGGTTACCTTTTCTTTGTTCTCCTATGGCTAGTATCTTTCCTATCTTGTAAAATATTTTTCAAGATCCCTTGTTGAATTTTAACTTATAATATTTTTCCATTAGTTGAGCCACACTTAAAAGGTTATATTTTAGTCTTTCCACTAGATATGCATCTTCATAGGCAATGGATTAATTTAGGGCTACAATACCCTTACCCGTCATCATGCATGGCGAGTTATTGTTGAACTTCACCATTTTTCTAGCATAATCTTTGACCTGATAGAAATTGATCATATTCCCTAACATGTGATGGGAAAAACCACTATATATTATTAATCAGTTCTTGTGGATAGTGGTTTTGGTTATTAGGCTCTCTCTACCCTTTCTTCTGTAATGGTGATAATAGATTCATCATCCTCATCATCTTCCTTTTCACTAGTTGAATCTTTTTCAATCACACCTTCTTCAATAGTGTAGAACTATTTCTTTTCTTTTTCTTTGGACCACTTCTTGCTGGAGCTTTTCTAGTTGTTGTTTTCTCTTCAATTGCTTGTCTTATTTTTGATAGGTTTAGGACATCTAGTAGCATATTGTCCTGCCTTTTTGTAGTTGAAGAATTTGAAAAGGATCTTACCTTTGTACTTCCCTTTTCCTCTAACCATTCATTTTGAAAACATAGCCTCCAACTCTTCTTATTCTGCTTCTTTGACATGCATACTTTTTAGCTGCTTCTTGTCTCTACAAGTACTTGGTTCTCCTTTCTCCCATGGTGCAATGACTAGAGAAACCAAAGCCTTGAATTAAGTCTCAACCCTTGGTTGTCAACTATAGTCTAAGTTTCTATGTTTAAATGCAATGAACTTTCCTATTAGTGCATTAAGTGATACACTATCTTGTCTGTTGTTCTTAGCTCTTGAATGGATGACACTCTTATGAAATATTTGGGCAACAAGATTCTTAGCATCTTGCTTATGCACCCATCTTCTAATATTACTCAACCACATGCTCTGATGTCCAACATGATGTCTTTTACTCACTTTTCATAGGATTCAATATTTCACCTTCTTGCATTCTCATGTCATCAAACTTTTGACATAGGATTTCAACATTATCCCTCATGTCATGCTTATCTCCTCCATAAACAACTTTCATTTTCTCCCACATTTCATAGGTTGTCTCTAGTTCCTCCACATCTTTATATTTAGAGTACGATAGGATGTTTTCTAGGGAATCCATTATAGCCATGTGTATCTCCCTTTCCTTCATTTATTCTAGAGTTAGCCAACCTTATGGTTCAACATATTTGATCTCTACATACATCTAGCAATCATCTCCAAGATGCATCTTTCTACACCATGAGCTATAGATTTCCATAAAAACTTTTGCATCTCTCTTCTTAATATCTTGATCTTTTCCTCGAGCTGTTAAAATCTCTCCTCCTAAGGAACTAGGCTTTGATACCAATTATTGGTCCCAACTATAGGTCAATTAAAAAGTACTAGGGGAGCATACTATGGATTTGATTCAAATTTCATTATCCAATGTAGTCAAAGATGTCTCCTGGTGTCTATGAGAATACATATATTTGAAAGAGCTTTACCCCATTATCATAATACAAAGAAAATGTAAGACATTAATGATAATGGATGAGATACCTTAGCTATAGGAATGTAATTTAGAGACTTATTTCTATGGTTATTTGTTGGTCCCAACTACAAGCCAGTCTATTGAGAGCAGGGGTGAATCAATAAACTTAACTATTTATAAATTTCTACTTTGAATCACACTTTACTCAACTTATGGGTTAGTATAAGCTATAGCTAAACTAGTTAGGGGCCAAGAAAAAATATATGACATGAAAATAGAAACACATAATACAATATTTATCTCATGGAAGCCCGACTAAGAGATGTGTGAATTGATCCTCAGAAATTTGTACTCTTTTGAAGTGCGTTCAGACAAGAGCTTATCCCTATAAAAAGATTACAATAAAATTGTAAGCTGACACCCTGATAGGGGATTTAGATAAGATTTGTTAAGATCTTAACTTATTAAGAGCAGACTAGTTAGAGGACTTAAGAATATAAGTTAATATGTCACCCTGTTAGGGGATTTCTAAATAGAACCTACTAAGGTTTATCCTTGTTGGAATTTAGAGTTTCTAAGGAAAGTAAATGATAGGGAATTGATCTATCAATTTAGCCACTAAAATTATATGGTTTAGATCTCTAGTTGGCTCTATTGATTAATTTGCAATTGTGCTTTGCCTTCTCTTGGTCGTGTAATCCTTAAACTTTGATTACTAGTGTACTTGGATCTTTGGTTCTTGCACATGATGTCCTAGTGTTGTTTTATCTTGGAGGCTTCTCCCAAGCTCATTCTTACAACATCTCTCCAAAGATGAGCTCTCTTGTCACTCTTCTTCTCCTCTTTGAGATTCCTCTTAGCTTGATTCTCTATGGATTTTTGGCTAATCTTTTTGGCATTATAATATTTTCTCATTTTATTCTATCTTCTTTTATATTGTCTTTTCAGCTTCGCTTTGAAGCCTTTGATTACAAATTAAAAATTTGAGTTCTCACTCAATTGTTAGATTCACTTCCTATTGTAGTGATGAACTGCTTTTGTTAGATGTGGCATGTTTGTACATGAGTCATGGGTGCCATGTGACTTTGATAGTTTTCTCTAGTTAGGAAGAATTAAAATTAAAATTCTTTTAGCTATTCCTCAATCTCTACTCCCATCACCATTAAATGTGTTGCAGACTATAATCTTACCCTCTTTATGACTAGGTAGTCACAAGTTGCTTGATTGATGTTCATGATGATGTCCAGGCTGGATCTACTTGTTGATCTATTCATTTGTTTCTATTGCTTAGTTGCTTGTTGCACATGTAGGCCTCACTTAACATTCATTGTCTAATTGGATCATCTCTGTCTTTGCCTTACTTGGGCTCTTATATATTCTTTTCTTGTGTAAATTATAGTTGTACATTATAGTGTCTAATCAGTTGTGCCTTTCTACCAGTTATGTTTCCTTTGTAATTATTTCCAGTAATGACAACTAAGAATATCAGTTTCCTCTACTAGTTAGTCTTCAACATTTAGACCAACATTATCTGCATGATATAGGGAGTAATGTAAAAGAGATAAATTATTCCAAGCATATAAATATGAGAACATTCAAAAGATAAAATTGTTAAATTCTTGAAAGAGTGTCCATAGAAGTGTTTTTAACATAGCAAAAATAAATCACATGCACATCAAAAGAAAACACAATAGATTCAAGATTATCCTTATATAATCCTTCATCAACAAAATGACACTCATATAAAAAATAATCTAAGTGATAGATAACAAGGTATTAATAAAACCTTACATCTAAACTAAGGATTTCAATTATTAGAAGAATTAAAGAAGTGAAGAAGATACCAGTGCTATAGAATATCTTTGAATAACATTGGCTAGTTACAAGAATTCCTAAAAATAAAGGCAAAATTTATGAAATTTATATGTGGTTAAGAAGGATAAAAGAAAGAGAAAATGGCTCTTTGAGATGAACCTAAGCAAATTATCTTAATATAGTTAAGATTATTATGTTAATTACTATAATCATTTTATTGTAACCTCAACTAGATTTCCTTTAGTAGACCTCTAGTATGAGCCCTTTCACTATTTTTTCTCTTTGCTCTCATGCTGAAGAATAACCCTTTTGTGATGGGCACTATAGAAAGAATTTTTTTTGATGAATAATCCCTTCCTTGGTGATCCGACCCCTTTTTTGTGAATATGTAGAAAGGAATTTAGATTATAAAATATGTTCAATTGGGCTTAATCCCAAGGAGTAGTTAGAAAAATCAAACCTATCAACATTAGTGCAAAAGTAAACATGACACCCTCTGTAGATTTCTGTAGGTGTTTTACAACACAACTATATCGTTAGGTGCAGTGTGAAGTTTTTAACCATCTAAGTAAATGCACTTCAATTGAACAAAAGAGAAACTAAAAAAATTTAAGACATAAATATTTGTTGTTGAATAGTTGGATAAAATGTGCAGTGTGAACTATTTAACCATCTAAGTAAAGGCATTTCATTTGAACAAAAGAGAAACTATATTCTTGTTATACTTCAAATCATATAGATCTCAAGTTTTCTCTTAATGCAAAAAACATCAACTAATTTTTCCAAGATGTCTTCTATTTCATCTATTGAATAATAAAAAAGTATTGTCTACATTTGACGCACTTCATGGAGGGAATATTTTTTATGATAAATCTTGATAATGGATCAAAGAGCATGATCCACAAAATTTATGAAGAAATCAACATAGATATTTTTAGAAGCAATTCCATGTACTTCAAAACTCAAGTTTTAGCTTCTCTTATCGATTCTATTCATTCTCCTACATATGGATCATAATAATTGTTCATACCACCTTGTTTATACCACCTTGATGACACTAAGTGTTCTTTCACTTAAAATATAGATGTATAAGTTGTTCCAATCACATAGTTACCAAAAAAGTATGATGCCACTTCTACAATTTTGGAAGCATTGGCTTCTCTCATAAACTCTATTCATGTTTCTCCTTTAAGTATAGATAGATATATCATATTTTTATATAAGTTCAACTGTAATACCATAAACAAAATTCAATCATGATTACTATTATTACCACTTTGATTCATATTTTTGTCTTGCTTGAACTTAGACTAGATGGTGCTAAGTTGTCTCTCACTTATAATACAACTACTAACCCTTTAAATCCTTATTGGAAAATTGTTTGAATTATATACACAATATTTGTTAAGGGAAAAAGAGAGAGAACTTAGAATCATGCTCATGAAACATCCAGGCAACCAAAATCAAGGTCTCCAACTACTGAATAGATTGAAATAAAAAATATTCCTCAAGCACACATTAATCTTGTTTTTCCACAATAGAAATACATTTAGTTAGATCCACCTATAACTTGAGCTTCCAACATTGAGGACATTGTATGTGCAATAAAGAAAGACTTGTTTCATTAAAAAAATATCTTCAGTTACTCACTCACCTCTACATTCACTTTGTTAAAAAGTTTAAAGTTGAACTCAAATGGTGCATTTTAGGTCCTATAGTAGCTAAAAAGGCTAATTTACCTTTAGGATCAAGTTTTACATCTATATTTCTAGACTCAAGCAATGGTATTATAACAAGACCTTGTCTCTCCTCTAGGCTCATTTCACCTCAGGATGACAACTCCAAAACTATAAGTTCTAAAATAAAAATTTCTTATATAAATACTTGTTATTAGGTAAAAAAGTATCATCAATAGCTAGGAAACTACTGATAAATATTTTTAAAGCCATTGTTGATTCTAATAAATATTCCTCATACACTTGGCATAGTTTCCAAGAAATAAACTTAACACAATGCCTATTCTCATCAATTTGATTATTATTAAAATTCCATAGTGGCTACCCACTTCCAAAAATTAATTATATTATTTTCCATTATGGATACCATATTTTGCATCATGTTTTCCTTATTCAAAATGGTGAAAGGTATTGTTCATGCAATCTCCTTAAATAAGCGAAAAGTTTCTAAGAAAATAATATTTATAATTTTTTGTCATTGATTAGTCATTGGATCTCTTTATATCTAATGTATAAAAATTGATTATATCTATTCTAGTAATGAATTTGGTTTAAGGTCTTTATCCCATTGCATTTAGTGGACTATTTGCAAATATATTGGGTTTTGAAGTTGGATTGACAACACTTTTAGGAATGATAACCCAAGACTATAACTATAAAAATGTAATATTTATCATAATTTATATTGAATAAGCCTATTCATTTTGAATTGATGAAGGGGATTATGTACATTAAATATCCCAATGAGTTGTAGATGAGTATACAAGGTGTTGGTCATGAGATGATGCATCAAATGAATTATTATAATTAGCCACAATAGGGATTCAACAAGCACAAAGTGCAATGAAAATTTGTCCACAAAATAGAGTAGTGTTGAGTGCTATGTAGAAAGTAGAGGATGTAGGGGAAGAGTCTTGAAAGTTTATAAGGTCTAGTGAATATTGGAATCCAATGAAAAGGTTGGTCTAATAAATTTTATGGAGGTGATAAGATTTTCATGATGAAACATTTGACTTGTCTATACTTAAAGGTTTTGTGATTGATAAGTTTTCAAGACAATTATGTATAGGACAATAGATAAGGCCTCAAAAGCGTTGGAAGAGTACTAATGTTGTTTGTATTTTTGGAATGAGAGGGACATCATAAAAAGCATCTTAGGTTACTATTTACCTAAGGTGTGTGCAAAGGTTGTGGATTTAGCCAATGTACCATGAAGTTGATTGGGCATTGTAAGGAGAAAGGTAGGCATTTCCATATTGATAGGGTGTTGGATAATTAAGGCTAAGACCTAATCCAAGTCTAGGCTATGAGGTTAGGAGTATTTGGAAAAGAGTTGGAGCATGGACCTATACATGCCAGAACATGTTGTCATAGGAATTTTGATATGCAAATATAGATGTTGAATAGTGAGTGGGTTTCTTGAACATGTGGAACAAGGTGGATCTAGTGCATTGAATAACCATTTGAGCGTCTTGACATTGTTTAAATTTGGGAGAGTGGTTGAGGAAGAAAGAGTGCTATACCTTATTGTAAAGTAGTTGGTAAGTGTCTCAAAATGATAATTTTGATGATAGAATAGTCCCTTTGATTCAATGTACTTCCCACTCTACTGAAACCCTCCATCTTCTTAAACTCTAATCACAAAAAAAGTTTTGATTACATATTCAATCTCTTATTATATTTTCATAGGGCTTACTATCCACATTAATTAGAAATTGTATCTTATTTTGAAGATATGGTATATGATGTACTACATCATTAATTAATTTCTATTGTAATTGTATCTTATTTTGAAGATATGGTATATGATGTACTACATTGGTAGAGTATCCTAAGCATTGGTGAGTATTGACATGTTGCATTCATGACTATTTTTGTCATTGATATCAACATAGTAGTAATTCTATGAAGATTGAAAGAGTAGAAGAGAGGGATCTTTGTTGTACACATAATTGTTTGATTGTTTGGTGATGCGTAGTTGTGGACATATTCAATACTGTGTCTTGATGATGTGCTCTAATGCACAAAGCCTAAGTCAAAGATGTACAAAATTTGTATCCAATTTATAGAGAGCAACATAGAAACAAAGTACTTGGAAAGTAGTTCTTGATGTTTGTTTACTATCTTTCATCTGAGATGTAATGAAGAGTTGCATAGTGAGTTAGTGACAAAGGACAATTTTTTGATGACATTAGCAAGTGTGCAAGCCCTAGTATCGCATGTATGAAGTTTTGTATAGACTACAAGCCAACAGTGCTATTGTAATTGTAATTAATTAATTATCTTATTATGATTAATTGGGAAAGCCTCAAGGCTGACTCAAGGAATAACTTTGAAGATATGGTATAAAGAAAAGATGTTTTCCTTGTTAGTAATGTGATGTATGGTTTTGTGATCATTGTATATAGTGTGAAGTGTAAAAAGGAGTAGATTGTTCAGTAAATGTGTGTAACTCATCCAAGGGATTATTGGATGTGAGTTTTGTGATTTAGTTACAAGATCAAAAGGAGAAAAAGTTTGGTTGATAGGACATAGAAAGAGCAAGGAGTAGTATGGTACAATTCTATTATTCTGCAAGGAATAATACAAAGATCATTTGGATAGTGGGTTCATTGGTCTTACCTTAAAGCTATTTGGGTAGTGGGTCCAACTATCTTCCACAACTCCTAATAGGGTTGGTAAAACTCCTAACAAGGTTGGAATCTCCGAATAGGGACTGATATGTATAGAATTTTGTTATAGACTCCTAACAGGGTCTATCCTCTAACAAGGAATATTTATATTAGTACATCATCTTGTGGTTACCATCCCCATCGAGGTTTTCCCTTTGATCAAGCATTTTCCTAGTTAACATATTTGGTGTTATTGTGTATGAGTATCTTGTTGTGGTTTATGGTTATAGTGCTCATATAGTTAAATTTTAATAACTTTGATAATTGTGATATTAGTTGGATAATTGATTCACCCCCTCCTCTCGATTATATTAGTGGACTATATATTCTAACAATTGGTATTAGAGCTTTAGGTCCTTGAAGGATAAACTTAATAACTTTGAGAGATCGATGAAAACTTCTTCAGAAAGGATAGTCCTAGATTTGATGGGGCCAACTATGACAGTTGGAAGGAGAAGATGGAAACTCATCTATTATGCATGGGTACAAGTTATTGGGTCTTGAATAAGAGTGAGAAGACATTCATTGAAGAAGGGAAACTTGAAAAATGTAGTGAAGTAGAAAGAGACTTGCTCATGTGCAACATGAGAGCTAAAGGAGGTCTACTGTCAAATCTTCCAAAAAATGAATACAGTCAAGTAAAGTCACTTCAAACATCTCATGAAATTTAGAAGATATTGGAATATGTTTTTGAAGGTGATACACATACAAAGAAAGTAATATTACATAATTAGATATGTGCATTTCAAGATGCTAAAATGATGGAAGACGAATCTGTCAGAAGATATATTGGTAGGATAGTAGAGATTGTTGCAAGAATCAAGTCACATGGCTCAAATAGGGAAGAAAATGAGGTTGTGTGGAAGATATTGAAGACCTTGACACCACCATTCAAGCAAGTTGCTCAGATGATTCAGCTACTCATACCTTGCACTAAGGAGTTTACTAGGGAAATATTGCTTGGAAGATTGGAAGCAATAGAAGTGGATTAGAGACAATTAGGTGAACTGACAAGAGTAGAGACAACCTTCAATGCCTTGAATGTTCATCCAAGTTATCTAGAAGCACAATCACACATGGAGATTTCGTTGGTAGTAACAAAACTAGATTTGATGAAAAAAAGAAGATTGAATAAGGTATAATACTTCTTATGAGAAGAGAAAAATATGGTAAGAATATCTTTAAGTGTTGGAATTTTAATGAGTTTGGTCTTTATGCATCTAAATATCCTAAAAGAGAGGAAAAGTATAAGGGAAATTTTAAATCTAGAAGAGATAGGAATTGCATGTATGCTAATAAAGAAGAGGAATATGATGAAAAAGGCAGAGTGAAAGTGATGATGAGCTAGAATTTGTAGCTATTAAGGAAGATAATCTTGATAGAGAAATTAAAGAAGAAAAAGCTCTAGTTTCCCAAGTTGAAAAGAAATCTGATTGGATAATAGATAGTGGTTGTTCACATCACATGACTGGTGATATGAATAAGTTTGTTAAATTTAGGAACTATGATGGAGATATTGTTAGAGTTGGTAACAATGCAACCTTTCATATTATAAGGATTAGCTCTATTACTTTAGATTGAAGAACTAACACTAACGATATTTATTTTGTTGATGGATTGAAGCATAATTTGTTGAGTGTTGGAAAGTTGGTGGAAAAAAGATATCAACTGCAATTTATAGAAAAGACTTGCACTATCAAGGATAAGGATGGTAAGATGATTAGAACTAGAACTAGGTTTAGAGGTAATGTATTTCAGTTGAACCCTACTGAAATGAAATGTTTGATTGCTAAAATGGATAATAGTTGGTTATGGCATAGAAGATTCTATCATATAAACTTTGATAATATTGTGAAATTCGGTAACACATATGCAGTTAGAGACCAACCTAAGATTATCAAGCCCACTAATGTTATTTGCAAAGAATGTGTTTTGGCTAAGTAGAAGAAAGTATCTTTTCCTAGCAAGAAGTTCACTGCCATCGAGAAGCTAGAGATAGTTTACATAGATCTAAGTGGTCCCTCAAGAACAAGAGGATTATATGGTGAAAGGTATTTTATCTCTAAAGCTTTTAAAATGTTCAAGATATTTAAGAATAGAATTGAGAATGAATTTGGTGTTGAGATAAAATGTTTGAGATCAGATAGAGGAGGAGAGTTCACCTCTAGAGAATTTAACATGTTTTGTAAAGAGAATGAAATCAAGAGACAACTATCTTCACCTAGAACACTTGAGCAAAATGAAATTGCTGAAAGAAGAAATAGATTAGTAGCAGAGGCATTAAGAGTGATATTGTTTGAGAATGATGTTTCCAAGATATTTTGGAGAGAAGTAGTCAATACAACAGTGTGCACTATGAATAGAGTACAGATCGAAAAATGTATGAGAAAAATACCTTATGAACTATGGCTTGTTCATTCACCATCAGTTAAGTATTTCAAAATATTTGGAAGCAAGTGTTACATTAATAGAGATGATGACATTGGTAAGTTTGATCCAAGAAGTGATAAAGATATGTTTCTTAGCTATTCATTGAAAACCAAGGTATATAGATGTTTTAATCATAGAACTAAGACAATAGTTGAGTGAGAAAATGTGAAGATTGATGAAAATTTTGGTGCTAAGGAAAAGATGTTAGATTAGAATTCCAATGAAGAAGAAGATAATTCTGAAGATGTTAGACAGAATGTAGAAGTTTTCTTTAAGACTAAAAATGATCTACAAAATGATGTGCAAATTGTTGAGAAAAGAGGAGAAATGTATGAACCTAGATATGGGATAAGATTTGAAATGTCCACTCCTACCTCTAATAGGAATCTGACAAAGAATCACCCTCCAGATCATAGAATTAGGAGCAAAGATAAAGGTGTGATGACAAGGAACATATTAAATGAGAAATTATGTATGATTTCTCAAGTAGAACCTAAGAGTGTAGATGAAGCATGTAAAGTTGATCATTGGATTCAAGCAATGAAGGAAGAATTGGATCTGATCATGAAGAATGATACATGGGAGTTAGTTCCTAGACCTAAGGACAATAATGTGATAGGAACCAAATGGGTATTCAAAAATAAGATGAATACGCAAGGAGAAGTAGTGAGAAACAAAGCGAGACTTGTGTGCAAAGGTTATTCACAGAAAGAAGGCATTGATTATGAGGATACATATGCCCTTGTAGCTTGAATGGAAGTAGTGAGGATGTTCCTGGCTTATGTAGCAAATAAGAAGTTTAAGGTTTATTAGATGGATGTTAAATCAACTTTCATGAATGAAGAACTTGAAGAAGAGGTATACATTGAACATCCTAAAGGTTTCCCTCTAATAGAAGACAAAGACATCATATGCAAACTAAAAAAAAACCCTATATAGACTAAAGCAAGCACCTAGAACCTGGTATGCAAGGTTGGACATCTATTTGGCAAAACTTGGATTTGCTAAAGTTACAATAGATAGTAACTTGTATTTGAAAGAAATTGAGAATGATTTTTTTGATAATAGTAATATTTTTTGATGACATAATATTTGGACATAATGATGAGGAAAGTGATAAGTTTTCTAAAGAGATGAAGAACCAGTATGAAATGAGTATGATAGGAGAAATGAAGTTTTTTCTAGGATTACAAGTATAGAATAGTGATGGTATTTTCATTTCACATGCTAAGTATTTGAAAGACTTGTTAAAGAGATTTGGATTGGAGAGTTTTAAACCTATTGGTACACCTATGATAACTAGTCACAAGTCATCTAGCAAGGATGAGACACCTACAGTTGAGCAGAAGAAGTATAGATCCATGATTGGAGGTTTGCAGTATCTAACTTACACCAGACTAGATATAGCAAATGTAGTTGGGATTGTAGCTAGATTTCAAGATGATCCTAAGGAATATCACTATGCAATAGTTACGAGGATATTTAAATACTTGAAAGGAATGTCTGAATATGGAATTTGGTATTGATAGATTGAGTGATTTCACTCTATGTGCATATAATGATGTGGATTGGGTAGGCTATATGGATGATAGAAAAAGCACCAGCAATGGAGAGTTTTTTCTTGGAGGAAGATTGGTTTCTTGTCTAAGCAAGAAACAAGATTGTATTTCATAGAGCACAACTAAGGTAGAGTATGTTGCAGCAAAAAATAACTGTAACCAAGTTATGTGGATGAAGAAAATGTTGAAGGATATTAGGATTGAGTTTGTAGAACCTGTTATCATTTATTGTGATAACACAAGTATAGTGAGCATGTCTAAGAATCCTATATTGCATTCTAAGATTAAGCATGCATCTATTAAGTATCCTGTGTTGAGAGAGAAGGCAATAGAAAAAGAGATCAAATTAGAGTATGTGAGCACTAAAGATCAAATTGTAGATATCTTTACGAAGCCTTTACCTAAAGATATATTTGAGTACCTAAGAGATATGCTTGGGGTTATGCCCTTGCCTACTTCTGAGTAGATGATGCAGTAAGTGCATCAATCCAGTGGTACAAAGCACTATTGTTAGACTAGACTAAATGCTGATGCTTCTTAAATGGGGGATTATCTAAGATGAATTGAGTCATTGAGGACTCTTGGTATTTTTTCTTGAACAGTGTCTTTTGACACTTGAGCTGGTTGAAGAAATTGGAGCAAAATTTTGACATATTGTGGCCTTTGACATATATGTCAATGGGGGAGAATATGCATGAAAAATATCTCCTAAGTAATGAGGGAGAACTCCAAGTATGTATGGAGAAAAGATTAGGTAGATTTAGAAAGATTCATGTAAGAAAGAAGGAGGAAATAAGGAGGAATATACCTTGGATATGGAGATTTTTTTTTAGTGCAAAAAACTATTGCCGATCCTAAGTGATGATGACTAGAGTAGTATTCCAGAGGATTTCAGATTTTGCTGATGAAGAGGATTTGAGAAAATGAGAACAACAACAACAACAGAGTACTATTTTGGTATTCATGGAACTTAGATATTTTTTGTCTATGTCACCATCAATGTCAAAGGGGGAGACTGTTAGTATGAATGCTGATGATACCGCATTGGGGGAGTATCCTAAGCATTGAAGAGTATTGAAATGTTGCATTCATAATTGTGTTTTTCATTGATGTTAACATAGAAGTAAGTCTGTGAAGATTGGCAAAGTTGTAGAGAGATCTTTGTTGTACAGACAATGGTTTGATTGTCTAGTGATGCATGGTCATGGACATGTTCAATACTGTATCCTGATAACATGGTTCAACGCACAAAGCCTAAGTTGAGGGTGTACAAAAGTTGTAATAAAAGATAGTAATGAATAATAATATATGGTGTAGTTTTCATGGAGGCCATCCTAGAGTTTGGTTTGAAATGAAATTATCAAAAGTATCCCAATGCTAATGAGATGTTATTAAGACTGTAACTTGGGTTCAACTCTATCACTACAATTATTTCCATTGTAGTACGACACCTTATAAGATTATAGAGGATTTATAGATTTAATGTAAAGTGATTGTAGTTTCATGAATTGAAATTATATTCTCAAAACTAATAATTTTTTTAGTCTCACACTAAATATAAGCAATGTCTTAATCACTCCTGCAACAAATTTGATCATGCATACATGTCCCATGTTTACAAACATAGAAAAGAAGAAGAAAATCTCTACTAAAGATGATCTACTTTATTATCAATGTGGTTTGAGATAAGATTTTTCAAAAAGAAGAAAAAATAGATCCAAAAGTAGTTTAATCTTACATTGAATGAGTAAGTTCTAGTGATTACTACAACATACTTCAACTCAAAAGGAAGATACCCAAAATCTCAATGAGTGAAATTCTTAACATCCACACTTTTGACCATTTTTTTCTTGGTAAGATTTCCACAATAGATGAACAAGCCTAGAGATGGGCATGTGAGTGGGATGATATGGGGGCTAAGTAGATATATAGTACAACAGATGAATATAGGTTGGTAGAGTGTTTGTAGCTTAACAAGTAGAGAAGAACTTTCATTCTGGTAATGGAATAGAATGCAAGACATACTTATCACTAACTTCTTGTCTTGGTCCGTTCCATTTTTGTTAACTAACGCAATGTAGAATATGTGTTCTTTTATATGCCTAATGTAATTTTAAAACCTATAATCTATTGCTACACCCAAACCCTAGCTAGGTACTTAAAAGAAAACTATGGCATGTATGAGTGACGATTTTATGATTGACTGAAATAGTATTTACATAAAAATGATTTGAGTTGATGATTATGGGCCTCAATGTTTCAGAAGATTCACTGCTAAAGTTTTCATAATGCTTCTGGGTAAAAGTACAAAGCTATGTCACCTTTTAGGCTGACTTATTAGAACAACTGAATTTGAGTATTTCTATCTAAAAATCAATTTTGTTCAAACATATGATTTAGATAAATTCCTTCAGGCTAAGTTATATATGATCTCAGACTTTTCTAATTGGAAATGTTTATTGAATGCATGTTTTTACACTAGTTTGTATCCAATTACTAAATAAATTTAATTATTTCATAAAACTAATGTTTCAATAACTCTTACTATTTTTTATTATGTTTTTTTAATAACTGATAAAGACCATTTTATAGATCTCAAAGTCAAGAATATTTGCATATAGAGTTTATGGTGTTTTAATTAGATATAGTATTATAATTAAAAAATTCTACAAGCACATATTTTGACACTCAGAAAGATGTTGAGTTTGAGAAAGAAAAAAATACTAAATCATACAAAAAATATTTGAAACTTATATGACGTTCTTGAGGAGAGAGTCCTCTTCTAGAATGTATAATTTTTATTCTGTTCAAAATAGATTTATTTTGAAAAATGTGGTGGGAGATGAAAACTATTGATTTCAGGTGAGCTGAAATTTGAATAATTATAAAAGAGAAAATATAGGTCTAAAGCCAATTTTTTATTTTTGAATATTCTAGATATTTATGTTATCTATAACATGGTTTGAGATCAAGGGGAAATAAGTTTCTTTCTATATATTTTTGTGGTGGGAACTAGACCCCTAATTTTCAACATTTTTCAGCAACTAAAAAATTATCTATACAAATTATGAAAATATATCAATTCTTATTCCAAATAATTGTTAAAAATTATAATCATAAGCTTGATCAATTTCCACACATTTCATTGGTTTACTTCATTTTTAAATTCTAAATAATAATACTAGTTTTATATCATTGAAAGTGAACAATTATACTTTTGTTAACCTTTTCCTTTGCAAATGGGTGACACAGGTTTATGCTTTTACCCTTCTAGGTTCACTGCTATAGTTTTCACATTACAGGTGCATATTTATTCACATATAATTTTACCATTAAAATAGAATTGGGGGTAGAATTTTGACCTTCTACTCTCAAGTTGAGCCATCTAATTTGGGCTCTTAAGTAGTAGATGCCATTTATATAGCTAGATCGATGGTAGATTTTCTTACCTCAATGTTCCAGGGCTCTCGCGAGTACGAGTAAAGCTTTCTTAGTCAACTAAAATATCATTTATATAAAATTAATTTGAGGTTTGTCTATTTTTTTATGTATAGCCTAACTCCATTGGAATTTGGGATTGCTAATCTCCAGATAAAATGCACTACAAACAAGACAAAGTCAAACTTTTTTTCTAGATTGATGAAAATGTAGTGAGTTTTTTCCAATTTTTTTGTTGTTTTCGACTACAAACTATGCAGATCATGAAGATCAAATGCTGAAATTTTTAGAAAAATTCATGATGTTTTTTATTTTTTAAAAATTAGTCAACTATATAGTCACGTCCTTCAAATTTTGACTGTCTCACCGAATGCTCTAAACAACAGTCAAAATTATGATGGAGTCAAAGAAATGTAGTTATATTTTCGATGAACATGAGGGAAAACAAAAAAATAAAAATCACAAAATGTGTCTCCATCAAAAATTTCGCTCAGAAATTGGCCCCAAATGTATTAGTAGATTATTTAGTTTCATCTTTTCCATCTTTAGACACAGATAATGTTCCTCTACATTTTATGAGTCCATTTTTAGAATTATTGATTGATTCTCTCATTATTATTGTCAATACCTTCATAATATTTCATATTAAATTTTGTGGGATGAGCATTTGACTGGTATATTTGATCTTTTTTTCTATCATATTTATATTAGGAGGATCTAGTCAATTGATCATTCCTCCTCATTTATGATATTCATTTAACTAATATTATCAAACTATCATTATTTTTGGATAATATTCACCATCATGTACGAGTTGAAGTTATTTTATTATTCTCTTTATTAATAATACATATCCCTAATTTAATTGCAACTTCATCTTCCTTGGACATAGTAAAACATGAGAAAATTTTAGAAATAGGATCACACATGTTCACACTTATTCTCATGAATTTGGATCTATAATATGAAGCAATCTTGAATCTATACTTTTTGCTATCCCTTTCTAATAGGAGGAATGGTTCTTGTAGGATTTAGATCATGCTTTTTATTTAATCATCTATCATTTCTATAGGAGATAACACATTTTGAGGATTAGGTTCCAATGGTTGTTATCCCCAATTGATAATGTTGAATATAAGGGAGATAATGTATGTGAAATATTCATATAAGTTGTTATGTTGTCATTGATGTCAAGCTTGAATAGGTAAGATGTTATGTTAGTATAGTAAGTGTCATATCATTTGTAGGATGTAGTGTTGATTGATGAAGAGGATTTATAAAGATAACAACAAAGAAGAGAATGTAATGGAAGAAAGTATTGATGAGTATGAGGAATTCAATGGGCACTTGATGGGTTAGAATTTTATAGTGTAGTGTTGATTGAATTGTTTTACATAATTTAATTAAGTTTTGAAATTATGTATAAGTAAGTTAAGTTGGTTGACAAAGAAGGAAAGAAGTCATGAAGTGAAAAATAGTTTGAGTTTTTTCTATTTTTTTAATGTATTGCCTGACCCTATTGGAATTTTGATCATCTCATTGAATTTTCTAAAAAATAGTCAAAATTATGAAGGAGTCAAAGAAACGTAGTGCGGGTTTTGATAAACATGAGGGGAAATAAAAACAAAAATAATTCACAAAATGTGTCTCCTCTGTTATAAATTTTCCTCAAAAATTTGCCCCAAATGTATTAGTGGAATATTGAGTTTCACTTTTTCCATCTTTAGAGATAGATAATGATCCTCTACATTTTATGATTTCATTTGTATAATTATTGATTGATTCTCTCATTATTATCCTTCATAATATTTCAAATTAAACATTGTGGGGTGAGCATTTGACTGGTATATTTGATCTCTTTTTTGTTGGCTCATATTTGATATTAGGAGGACCTAGTCAAATGATTATTCATTCTCTTTTATGACATTAATTTTGTTAGAGTGGGGTTTCCGTTACACCAAAAGACTGATCTATCAATGCTCAATACAAGAATTCAACTTATAGTACATAGGAGGTGGTTAAGCCCTTGTCATGAATCTCGAGGGGAGTGCTAATTTTTTTTCTAACAATCTCCCCCTCAACATTACCCAAGGGTCTGAGGATTCAAACTTGTGACCAAGCTTTCATACCACTTGTTAGAGTGGGGTTGCCATTGCACCAAAAGGTCGATCTATCAATGCTCGATACAACCATTCAACTTATAGTACATAGGAGGCAATTAAGCCCTTATCATGAATCCAGAGGGGAGTGCTGAACAAATTTCTAACACATTTGACTAATAATATCAAACTATCATTATCTTTGGATAATTTTCACCATCAAGTACAAGTTGAAGTTATTTTATTATTCTCTTTTATTAATTATACATATCCCTAATTTAATTGAAACTTCATCTTCCTTGGACACGTAGTAAAACATGAAAATTTTAGAAATAGGATCATACATATTCAGTCTTATTCCTAGGAATTTTGATCTATAATATGAAGCATTCTTGAATCTATACTTTCTATTGTCCCTTTCTAATAGGAGGAATGTATTTCATAGGAATTAGACCATGCTTTTTATTTAATCATCTATCATTTCTATAAGAAATAACACATTTTTGAGGATTAGGTTCTAGTGGCTATTATCCCCAATTAATAATGTTGAAGATAAGGGAGATACTGTATGTGAAAGATTCATATCAGTTGTTATGTTGTTATTGATGTCAATCTTGAATAGGTAAGACATTATGTTAATTTAGTAAGTGCCAAATCATATGTAGATGTAGTGTTGATTGATGAAGATGATTTATAAAGACACCAATGAAGAAGAGAATGAAATGGAAGAAGGTATTAATAAGTATGACGAACTCAATGGGCACTTGATGGGTTTGAATTTGATAGTATAGTGTTGATTTTATTGTTTAGATGATTTGATTAAGTCTTGAAATTATGCATAAGCAATATATGTTGTTCGATAAAAAATGAAAGAAGTCATGAAGTGAAAGACAATGAAACAATGAGTTGCACCAAGCTAGTCAACGAGGTTAGTAAATAAAGGACTAATGGTCATCAAGCTATTACAGTAGCCACCGAGTGCATGTTGAGTGAATGAAGAATGAATAGTATTAACAAACACTAGTAGTGTTAACTGAGCTTAGTATCAACTAAACGAGTGTAGTATTAACTGTACATAGGACATAAGAGCAGTTATGAGAAGATTCAATTAAAGGCTGAAATTTGATGAAAATATGGATTATTTAAGAAGTTTCTAAGATGATGAAATTTTTTCTGAGATCTATGACTAGAGAAATAAAAAATATATTTGATGGTAGATATTTAATGATTTGAAATGAAGCTTAAAGTTGAAGGAGAAATAATGATAACCAAATGTCTAGATTCAATGTATCTAAGATGGAGAATGATCAGATGGTTGTGATTAAGTAGAAAAATGTTGGAGAATTTGGAAAAGTGGAAAAAACCTATATATTTAAGGGATGAATGAGATGTTCATTGTTGTTGATCAATTTATTTGTGAGGGTGAAGATAGAAAGTGAGATAGAGTAGAGAAACATTCTGAAATCTAGCAAGTGAAGTGTGGATTTGATGTGTGTGTGTGTGAGTGGATAAGACAAAAGGAAGAAAAAGGAAGAACATAGGCCAAATAATGAGAAAAACAGATATATGAAATAAAAAAGGTAGTTTCATTCTTGATCATATCGTTTCATTATTTCTCTCTAACCATTATAGTAAAATATCTCTTAACCAAGTGGACTTTAATGGTCTTATTTGTAAATCCATTTTTATGATGACATTCCATTGAATATTTGCAAGCCCTTTAGAGAAGGCCACTCAAATTGAGGAGTGATAAGATCTAGATGATATTTGGTGAAAATACCCTAATAGGGTCACATTAAAAATGTGTATGTAACCTTTACTAAGTTGGCTCCTAACTGAGCTCACTTCAGAAGATTGAAAATTTTGGGTTGCTAGTTCTTAGGTGGTTTTCACCTTTACATGGTTTCCATGTTAAAATACTTTTGTTAAAATGTGTCAATAATTGTGTTGCATGTTTATTTTATGTTTACCATTGCATGTTGCAGCTTGGTATATACATAAGGTTAATGAAGTTTACTTTGATACTTAGTATATATAAGTTAACAGTTTATTGGAAAATATTGAATAAGATATTATTGTGAAGTTTGACTAGTTTAACGAGCTTGTTAATTGAAAGTTTAAGTTTTCATGCTATTGAAAAGTATATAGAGGACCCAAGGGTAACTAATTCATCCCCCCTCTCAATTATCAAACAATTGGTATCACAACTTAGTGCTTGAAGGATAAAGTTTAAACAAACTTAAGGTAAAGATTATAAGATGAATAAGGGAGAGGTTCCTCAATTGAACAAAGAGAAATTTGCATCATGGAAAAGAAGGATGAGATTGTGCCTATCAAGAATTGGAGATTATGTATTGTACTATCTGGATAACCAACACACTTTACCACCACTTGGACTAATTACAAATGAGTAGATGAAAGAAAATAAATAACACAATATCTTGATGATAAAGATTGTGTCTTCTCTTGATGATGCTAAATTTGATGATGTCAAGGATTGTGCTACTTTTAAAGAGATGTGGGATAAGCTTGCAATTGTTCATGGATGAGATAGGAATGTACTAAGAGCAAAAGCTAAGAGCTTAAGAGGAAAATTTGATGAATTGAGGATGAAAGAAGGAGAGAACATTTTGCAATATAGTAACCAAATCAAGGAAGTGGTTAGTACCATCGAGGCAATTGGAGGAATCATAAGTGATGAAGATGTTGTAAGTAAAGTACTAAGAATTTTTTTGCCTATTTATATTAGAGTTTCATCTATTCAAGAACTCAAAGCTATTCCTGGTAATGTTCTTACACTCGATGCTTTGGTCAGCAGATTGACTTCTTTTGAGTTGAGTAAATTTGATAAAAAATTACTTAAGGTAGAAAATTATTTCATGAAATTACTTCACAAGGGTGGAGTACACAAGCGATATTTTACTATAGGGGTAAAACAACACTGGTCCCAGAATCACATGAAGCTCCTAGACTAGGTTGACTTGGTCGACCTAGTCTAGACTAGGTCAACTTGAGGTCTACCGATTATATGTTCTATTCTTTGAAGAACCCCATATTAATTTGTCCTTTATTTCCTTATGATTAGGTATTCTTTGATTTAAAAGTTGTTCAATTTATTTTTCCTATTTGGGAAAATTTTTCTTCTAAGGATTTCCACTTCAACTTTTGTATTAGTCTTCATTGGTGATTTTCTTATAGTTTTTTATGTGATTTCCCCATAAATTAGTTAAGGTTTTTATTATTATTAGGGTGTAAGTTTAAATTATCTGGGGCAGGCAGTTTCCCAGAATAAGGTATCTTGACCTTGATCAATATTCCACATGAGATTGTTTGTGATTAGAGGTTGACAATGTATCATAAAGTTCCATGTCTTGGATCCTTTATGAGGATTCCTAGTTTGAAACAAGGAAATAGGGTTTGAATTTTTAGAAATGCTTTAGAATAATGGGGGGGGGGGGGGGGGTGTGTGAATCTTCAAGGTCCAAATGTCCTATTCAAACTTTTCACTAAGAATAGTGAGCTCATTCAACTATTCATTTATCCAAGTTTAGACTTATCTAATCAGCAAGTTACTGTAAATCAATATGCAAGTATAACACATAAGAAATCAACACATAACAAAGTGATTTATGTGGAAACCCAATTTGGGAAAAACCCCTAGTAACATGCTACTCAATTCTCACCCTTCTGAAGTGATGCCCTATGAAAGGCCTGCCCCATTAAAGGATTACAAGACATTTTTAAATGTGACCTTGTTAGAGGATTTATCCACTTTGTTAGAAGTGGGCCTAGTTAGAGGACTTTAGAACATTCACTTGGAATGCCACCCTGTTAAAGGATTTACAAATGGCTGTTAGGCCAACCTAAGTCCATAGCATTTTCAAATCTACTACAATTGCTAGAGAGTATTAGAAAAATATTGACCTGACTACAACATACAACTTACCTTGTAGATTTCAGATCACTTCTCAACTCATACCCTTGCCTGGCCTTCAATCTCTGCAATTCTAATAGCTTGCCCTCCTTTCAAGCTTAGTCTCCTTGAGTCTCAATACTCAATGTACTAGTGCAATCATCTCTTCATGACCACTCATAGAAGTAGAGCCTCTATGCTCTTCCTTCTCCTAGATGTCCCCCCCTTGGCACCAGACTTGGCTCTTTTGCAGCAATAGTATTAGCAGCTCTTTACTTCTTGGTCTATGACTTCTTAAATAGAAGTCTTGGAGTTCTTTTTCCTGCTCGATTCTTCCATTCTTTAATTACAATTCGTATGGATTAGGTAGGATTCATTGCATCTAACCCATATTCTATTTCCTCTAGAAACGTCTTGAATAATCCTTTAGAATTCAACAAAAAATGGTTTACATAGGATTATCTGCCACTAGCTCATCATCCTTATCTTCCAACTCATTCAAAAAATTCAATGTAACGATTATGTCAGCTCAGATTTGGTGAATCTTCATTACTTGAAATAATGCAATAGCTCGACACTATTGAAATATTGGTGCTCGGCACATACTATTTTACTCGGCATCAATTGTGTTTTTCTTGATGCTCGGCACTTGAAGATCACTCAACACCAACTAAATTTTTTTTGATGCTTGGCACTTGATCTTCACTTGGCACACACTAAAATTTCTTGTTACTCGGCTCCTACTAAGAATTTTCTCGACACCCACTAATGATCTTAGTTTAAGCTTTACAACCAACCTCATTACAACTTCTTCCTCCAATGTTTCTAAGTGTGACCAACCTCTATAACTTTGAGTATGTCATCAATACATCATTTAACCAATGTCTTAATTGATCCTTGTACTTCATTAAAACATCGTAACTCAACCTTTCCCCTAGGTTCTCTTGTTACATCTTGTTGATCATATCCTCTTCATCAATCAACTAAGTGATATTACTTGGATCATATAAGAAAATTTCATTCCTTCAAGTAGTAGGTTTGACATCAATGACAAAACAATTATTGAAAATATTTGTTTCTTTCTTTTAGCAATCTCCCTCTTTGATCTTCAAAATTGAGCTTTTCAATCAAATTTCCAACATGAACTATTCAAGTATTTGTAGTAGAATATTTTAGCTCACTTACAATCCTTTTCTTGGTACATCTCTATGAAAGTTATTCCCCAAGAGCCTCACTTTTCCAATTTAAATTCTTAATTCCTAAGCCTTCAAATTCTTTGGGTTTACAAATGTTATCCAATTTTATCATTTCTTGCTTTTTCTTATCTGATGTACCTTGCTAGAAAAATTCCTTAGTTTACTTTTTAATTTTATGTGCATGCCTTTTGATAATGGGAGGCAAGACATCTGGTATGTTGGAATGGATGATAGAACTACTTTTATCATAGTTTCACTTCCTGCTTTGGTAAGCCCTCTGTCCTTCCAACTTTCCATTTTTTTATCCACCCCATTGGATATTTGGTTCCAAGTTTTGATATTTCTAGTTCCTTTCTCTAAATGGATTCCTAGATATTCATAGGGAAAAGTTCCCTTTTTATAACCCATGGTGTTACATATAATTCTTTCTAGGTTAGGTTGTGTATTGAGGATTTTTTTAACTTTTTTTTTTGCATTTACTTTCTATCTAGAAGCCTCCGTATAGGATTTTTTTACCTATTTAAAATTTTGAGCTTATTTCACTATGCTTTCACTTGGAAGGATTGTATCATTTGCAAGTTGTGTATGCATTACTTTCAAAGCCTCTTTTGTGACTGTAATACCTCTGATTTATCCTTTAACCTAAACCTTTTTTATAGCCTTGCCCAAGGATTTAGCCATTACAACAAAAATAAATGGGAATATAGGGTCACCTTGCCTAATTCCTCTAGATATGTTGAAGAAACCTTCTAGCTAACTATTGCCGAGGAGAGAAATTTTAGGTGTAGACATGTAATTAAAAATTAGGTTTATCCATTGATGAGAAAACCTAAAATCTTCTATAGTTTTACATAGGAATATCCAATCTCCCTTGTCAAAAGCCTTGTGAATATATAATTTCATTAGCATGCACCACTCTTTGTTGATTTGTGTTGAGTGTATAAGTTCTTGGATGCTAATTATGCCATCAAGAATTGATCTATTAGAAACAAATCCAGTTTGGTCTTCTAAGATTAATTTGGAAAAATATTTTTGAGTCTTTTTTTCTAGTGCTTTAGACAAGATTTTGTAGATAGTGTTGCAAAGTCAAATAGGTCTAAAATGCCTTAGTTCTTTGGTGTTAGAATTTTTGATGATCAATTCTAGAAAGGTATTATTGATTTTCGATAAAAGTGATCTCGAGTTTTTGGTAGCCTCAATTTCTACCCATGTGTCATGTCCAAAGACATTCCAACCTTTTTGAAAGAAGGTTTGAAAATCATCTGAGTGTAGAGATTTATCAAGGTTTATGTGTTAAAGTGGGGTTTCCATTGCACCAAAAGACTGATCTGTCAATACCCAATACAAATACTCAACTTATAGTACATAGGAGGTGGTTAAGCCCTTGTCACAAATCCCAAGGGGAGTATTGATTTTTTTTAACAATCTCCCCCTTAGCGTTACTTGAGGGTTTGAGGATTCAAACCTATGACCTAGCTCTCATATCACTTGTTTGAGTGGGGTTGCCATTGCACCAAAAGATCGATCTATCAATGCCTGATACAATCACTCAACTTATAGTGCACAAGTGGTAGTTAAGTCATTATTATGAATCTTGAGGGGAGAAAAGAACAAATTTCTAACATCATCTTGAAAAGATCTTTTTAAATTTCAACTTTGATAAATTTCTTATTTTAATGATATTATCTTCTTTAGTGAGGAGTGTTGGGATATAAATTTTCATTTTTTTAAAAGCTGATAAGCTAGAAAATTCATAATTATTGAGGAAATTGGTGAAATAATCCATAAATTCTTGTGCTATTTGATTAGGGCTATCTACTTCATTCCTTTTGCTATCCTTTTATTATCATTATTCTATTAATATTCCTATTATTGAGCATGTTGTTGTGAAAGACTCCATAAAACACAATTTATAGTCGTTAATAATTGAATTAAATAACCCCCCAAAGAAAATTTTCTCTAAGGGGTTAGACTCCATAAAAGTGTTGATTTCATTCCATACTACGTTTTTAGCTATAGTTGGTATTGGTCCATATACATTAATGACTATAAATTATGTTTCACTTTTAAAGTTTCTAAACCAACCCACCCACCACCCCCCTACCCATCCAGTTGTTGTTGACCTCAATATAGATGAAGTCTACATTTTTGGGATCCAAAATTACCCCCATACCTCTTGAAGCCCCTGCCAGTTCTACCATCTAATTTTATAGAATCCTAATTCACTACATGGTCTCTTATTCATATATGGAGGAGTAAACTTGACATTGAGAGGGTGGGCGGGGGGGGAGGGGGGGGTGGGGGGGGTGGGTGGTGAATGAAAATCTATAAAAATTTAAACCATTTAATAGATTCACCCACATCCAATAATAACTTATGCATGCAAATCAATAAATGTAAACTTACAACATGTTAATCAATTCAATCAAATGCATGAAAGTAATAACACATAACACAATATTTGTTACCCATAAACCCTCCAAGGTGAAGGTAAAATTGGGGTGGGGATGACACCCACAAATCTTCACTACTACAGTTAAAAAGTTAACTAGTTACAATGTTTGACCATAATATATGATCCACTCTTTGAGGAGTCAATCTTGTTAAAGACTTAAGAAACTATTAGGTTTCACCTTGTTAGAGGATTTAACACTACAACTAAGGACTCTATTAAGAGATTTACAAATATCTATTAAGAGCACTCTGTTAAGAGATTTATCCTAATTCAAGTCTACTAAAATTGATTCAAAACTTGACTCTCAATTTTCTATGCAAGCTAATTTTGAGTCTTCTCCTTACTAATAAATCCTCTCCTCTGATCTAATACTCTTGTCTTTCTCTTCCACTTTCACTACTTATGAATATTTCACCTGTTCTATTAGATGATAATAGAACCCTTGAATGGCTTTTGATATTATTCTCTTTGATCTTTACACATATGCACACAATCACTTTTGATCTAGGTTAAGATCATCACTATATTAAGATTCCATGAAGAGTCTTTTAGATGGTTCCATGTTTTGCCTCTTCATCCTGATCATTAAACATACACATGGGAATATGTGATCCACGCTATGCAAATGATCCATAAAAACCTCAACAAGTATTAAATGTTCTATAACAACTTCTTCAAAACTTAAATAAACCTTCCAAGTTGGCCTGATAATCATTTTGCCTAAAACTCTATTCCATTCTTGAATTTTATATATACTTTTCATTTCTTAGCCTCTACTCTTATTGGTGCTTGATATTGCTATTGTTCAACCTTTATTAACTATATGATGCTTGACATACACTGTGCTCAACACATACTATATTACTCCATACTTATATACTTTGAATTTCACTAGGTCACTGATGACTTGCTATGTTATTGAATGAGATCGGTCTATACAAAAAATTGCTTTGTGACCATAATTTACTCAACTTCTATACAATTACTTAGTACATACTATCTAACATACACGAATTGGCCTATGTAGAGTAGCTTGGTCATAGTGATGACTGTCTGACTCTACCTTGTTAATGGCTAAGTGATTGATACTAATAGACAACACTGGTTGGAAATACCAACAACCTCCCCCTTCGACATTAGTGGAAAAAAACACTTTGTCATATCAATACAAAAATGAGTTCTCCCCCTAAGTCTTATGACTTATGAAAAATTCATTACAACCTTTATTCATTACCTGTACATGATACTCCTTCTATATACATTTCTCTGTATACATTTCCCCCTTGTTTTTGAAGAGCTTATGTCACTGCTATTGGGGTTGAAAGAGTTGAAGTAATCCATATGTTTCAATGAATTCCTTGCAAACTCTGGTAATAATGGCCAGTGCATTATTCTATGTGATTCTTGCTACCTCCAAAATTTGATTCAGTAGTTGTAGTCTTGTAGCTAAATCAATCAAATTCCTAGTCACTGATAAGTTATGCTCTTCTTGGATAAGACCCTGGGTTGTTTTCAATTCTCTCTGCATGGCCTCCAACTGAGGTATCAACATTGCTTGAATTGAGATCAATTTAGATCTCATGGTGCTGTCAGCTACCTAAAGCTCAACCATTTTTCCTTGAGAGAATATTGTATTGATCTATGCTAGATCCTGCTTACTCTGAGATAACACTACTGGATGCCTTCATCTTAGCCCGAGTCTTATCTATGCCTGAATAGTATCTATAAATCTTGGCACATCTGACAAAATTGTGTACACTTGTTGTACTGTTTGCATAAGATTCATCATTACTTGTGCTTTTTCCTATAATAACACTTTATGCTCAGCTATGGTTATGAAGACTTTGTCCATAGCCTTGATCTGAACTCTTCTTGCCGATCAATTCATTAACTTGTCATTGGATTCAATTTTTTTAGCATTTAATTAATCAATGATAGTTAACAATTGATTAGTGATAGGTGTCTCTTCATCTAAGTTCTGTATCTCAAAATCATAAAAACAATATGCTTTAACATCTTGTAGTGTCTATCACTTCTTTAACTCTCTCCTATGCTCTTCTTACCTCTTTTTCTTCTTCAAAATTTCTTGTAGCAAAAGATTTTTACTACAAGGTGAGATTTTCTAGATCAAATTGTGGCATCTACATATTTTCATTTATACTAACCTCAATATTTGGTGAAATATCTTTTATTGCTTTTCTCTTCTTGTTTGGTGAAGGGGTCCTACTGCTCGGCACCACCTTAGGAGTAAGTGAGGGGCTATCACCACTCAATCCTGCTTGCACATCAGTGCTTGAGATAGCAACAATTCTTGGTTCAACCTTATTCAATTCTTTTTTTTCCTCAATTTGAGGTATTGAAACAATATTATCATTTTCATTAGCTTCTCTATCTTCACCATCTTCTTCTTCATTTGTAAGCCTTGACTGCTTAGCTTTTGGAGTGTCAGGGATGTCGACATGATTATGAGACATGCTACCTTGTAAAATTGGTACACCTAAGCTTTCTCCACTACAATGGTCATCATCAACATTCACAATCTCTACCTCCTTTTTAGTTAGCCCAAAAATGTTTTTCAAACAATAATTTGCTTTTTTGTCATACGTCTTCCTCTTTATTTTTTAATATAAAGAACATTCTATATTTAGGAACAAATGTGCTCCTATGTTGTTTCAAAAATGCATCCTTTTGTTCTTGAGACAAATTAGGCATAACTCTGACCAGTGTGTCAATTGTTATATGAGTTTTTTTTTACTTTAACCTACTACCATTTCCTCTCTAATCTATCATATAGATCCTTGGGTATCTTCTCCCCTATTGCACCAGGAAATAGCTTTTGATTTGCAATCATTTCTACCATAGCTTCCTCAACTTTATTTCTATCATCATTATCTAGTGTATCATATCTCACATATCTAAAACTAGATAATCCTATAGATCTTCTTAAGTTGCTATATACCTCTTCAATAGTTTTGATATGCCAAATAGGTGGTCCTTTGACCAATCTTCTTATCTTAGTTTGAGGTTCACTTGACTTGGTAGAATCTGCTACTTTATACTTCACAAAATGCTCAACAATAGTAGTTTCCTTGGTCCTTGGCTTATTTGGTGGTGGAGGTGTCACTATCTTCTTTTCTTCTATTCTTTTGGCCTTCTTTCTTAGTGGCATAGAAAAAATTGGGGCTTTACCCTTGTCTGCTTCTTCTTCTTCATTTTCCTCTTCACCACTTCCTTGTTCTTTGTCTTCACCAAGACCTTGAGTTATTAGCAATGGTTCTTTTCCCTTGCCTAAGGTGCCTAATTTAGATTCAAGATCTTCAATCATCTTCTTCCTTTTCTTTTCATTGGAAGCAATCTTTATGTTCACTATTTTGATTAAGTAATAATAGGTCTCAAAGGACCTAAAACCTTTTACAAAGTAGCAAAAAAATAAAAACTTTGAAATCCAAAAGAACTGTGCATCAACACCAAGAGAAAAACAAGCTAAAAATAATGAGCTAGAAAAGACAACAAAAAGAAAGCAACAAGACAACACAAAAACAACTATAGGGTCTTCAATAGATCTGCTACTTGATTTGTAAAGATATTCATATTTTTTGTAGAGGCCTTCAGATCATCCATTTCTTTGGCTTCGACACCCTCTATCTTCTTTGAGTTGGCCTTGGTGCGCTTGCTAGTTCCTTGATCATCTTTCACTTCCTTGGATCCTTGACCTTCCCTTGTTCAAATTTGTTCAAGAGAGTATTAATGTTGTCAGCTACTATCTTCAAAATAGAGCAATTCTAATTTTCTAGTTTCTTGATTATCTTTTCCATATTAACCACTATGTTATCTAGACCATCCAACTTTTTCTAGAAATTTTTTATCAGTTGATCCAGAGATCTATTTTTGGCTTTGAGGGGTGGAACACATTTCATTAAATTCTTAACCTCTTTAGTGTTACCAATCACCTCAGCAAGTTTATCCATATATTGTCCTAGAGTTCTCTCCCTTCTAGTAGTTTTGTTGAGTTGGTCAAATTCTCTAACAATGTCCTGCAATTGTTGCTACAAACTACTAATCTCCTTCTTCATCAGCCCTAGATTGCCAAAAACCCCTTAAAAATCCCTTGCTCGTCATTGCCCTTGTTATGAGTAAGGTCATCCTTGTCCTGACCACTATCATCTCTTTCATAATTAGTCTCCTCATGATCTTTAGCATCCATCTTCCCTTAGAAAAATGCATTTTTTCCATTTTTCTCCATCCTCTTAATCAAAGGTTTATAATCATAAGCAATTCTTGGGGCCCTATTCATTTTCTTCCCCTTTTTTTTAGAGACCTTACCAGCAATACCACTTTTTTCATTCCCCTCTTCCAACTCTTCTTCAGAATCCATATCCACATCTAAATTAGTCTCCTTAATCTTCCTTTTTTTCCCTAGATGAGCTACTAGGCTCCAAATTTTTCCTCTTCTTAATCTCAATCTCCTCATCTCATCCTCCATGTCTTCATCAAAGCTATGATCCTGTTCACTCCCCTCAATCTCACATTCCATAGTTTTCTTACTAAACTAGGTTTTACCACTTTGTTTATTTATTTAAGGATGTTTATGACTAGCATCATTAAACCCTCCTGATATGCATGGTCACTCTTAGGATCATTTTGAATAGATAAAATTGTAGTACCCAACAAATGCCTAAGGTAGAAGGGAAAACTAAGCCTAACCCTATGCCTAAAATGGTTCACTAGCATAAAGTGGTACCCAAATATCTTAGTAAAGCGGCCATCCAAAGTTAAGTATTCAATAAAAATGAAAATGACAAACCTCTAGGGGTGAGATATAGATCTAGGGCTCAAATAAGAATTACCAATTTTTGACCAGTCTGTTCTGCTCCTTTGTCGTTTCCACAAATTCCTCCACTACTCAATCCAAGAGCCTCTTGTCTCTGTAAAAGTTGATCTCCTTTGCGTCAAGGGCTATAGATTCCACTATGATGTCCTTAGTAACCTCCATTTCTCTGATTACCCACCAAAGTGCTCCCATCCTTCCATGTTTTAATGAATTGGCGAGTAATAAAAGGGTTACTGCCTTTAAGCTTCTCCATAAAACATGTAAACTTCCCCTATTCTAGAATATCCCAAATCTCCTTCTTCTTTTTCTCCTTCCTCCCATTTTCTTCAATCTATTGCTGATTTTCACAATCGTAGGGTACACATTCAGAAAGAAAATCCTAGTGTTGACATTAAAGTAGACAGAATTGATACATAAACATGCCCCCAATCCATGTGGCAATGAATAAAAAGTCTTTGTCCATCTAATCATAATCCACTAAATTTGCCCAAGTAATAATTAATACTTATAGTCTTATTAAACTTTTTTTTACCTACTTATCACCTTATCATACTCAATCAAGGATACTCTCGCAAAAGCGATATTATCCTTTCCCATAATCTTCTAGTATAAGAGTAGTGAATAGTCAGATGATTAACCAACTCTTCCACTTCCTTGCAAAGATAACACCTATTAACAAAATTAATACCTCTCTTCATTAAATTATCATTGGTTAGGATTTTATCCTGCAAAAGAGTCCAAAAAAAAATGTTAACTTTAGGGGTCAATCTTTATACCAAGCTTTAGCCCAGGAAAGTGCCTAATATTCCTCAAAAGAATTTGTATATAAAGACGAAAGAGAGAACAATCCATTGGGATTATTCTTCCATATTAAATTATCCTCCTCTTGAATTACATTTAGGATTTTTTTGAGATCATTAAGATTGATAATTAGCAACAAAGATTCCAAATAGGTTCTTGCATTGATCCATAAATCCATTCCACTTCTGATTAGAGCTGAGGGTATGATCAAGAATCCAAATATCATCCCAAAAATGAATATTCCTACCATTTCCAACCATCCATCTGACTCCTTTATTTATAATCTGCTTATTTTTTTGAACATGTTTCGAGATTTTAGAACCCCCTTAGGAAACCTATTACTAAGGAAGAGGTTAAACTCAAGGTTCTCTCTATGATATTTATCATTCCAAATGCCTCTCCATTCTCCCTCCTCTTGATGCCATCACCAAATAAGCTTAGCAAGAAGAGAATCATTCATTGTTATAACCCTTCTAAGATCAATACCTGCTTTGTTGATAAGCATGCCAACTTTATCCCAAGCAATTAAAGCCAGCCTTTTCTTCTTTTCCATACTTGTCTATAAAAATTGTTTATTAATATTCTCAATTGTTAAAGCAAACTTCTGGAAATCTTAAACACACTCAAAAAATACAAGAGAAAACTTTGTAACATGGATTTAAGAACAATTACCTTTCTAGACTAGCTAAGGAGGGATTCTTTCTAGCTAACTAATTTTGAATGGATTTTGTTGATCAAAGAACTCTAGAAAGTCTCAGGAGGGTTGAGATAGAGAGGTAACCCAAGATACGAGCTCGGAAGGGTACCAATTTCACAACCAATGATACTTTTAATTTTATTTTGTCTATTTTCATTGACATTGATAAAATAAATCACACTCTTGTTCCAATTTATAATATGACTAGTAGCCTTCCCATAATCTTCAAGAGCTTTCTTAATATTTCTCGCATTTCTCACAGAAGCTTCTCCCATAACAATCAAGTCATCCACAAATTAAATTGATGAAAGCAAGTAAGATTCTTAAAGGAAGGTATAAGCCCAACAAAATCCCCAAATGTAACCCCTTTTTTCCACATATCTACCTAAACATTTAGCCATATGGATGAAAAGGATAGGAGAGAGTAGATCTCCTTACCTTAACACACAAGAGGCTTGGAAGAAAGGAGTTGGAAAACCATTAACCAACACAGAGAAGGTAGCAAAGGAAACTAACAAAAGTACCATCTCCAAGAATCTCTTATTAAATCCAAAAGCTTCCAATCCACATTTTAAAAACTTCCAGTCCACCCTATCATAAGATTTTGATATATCTAGCTTAAGGAGGAACCCCTCTTTCTTCACTATTATCCTTGCCTTTACTTCTTCATATCTTCCAAATGGTTATGCCTCAGCATCTATCTCTTCTTTGAATAATGCATCTGTCATTCACATCATCACTCTTTATTTCATATCCAAAATTTTGTAGCCATGCCTTCCTTGGCTTTACTGCTTAGACAAACATGTTGTCTGTATCAGCAAGAAAATAAATGTCACTATAATATTTTGTGACCAATTCCTCTGGAATTATCATTCTCCTTGTCATTCTCAACTAGAATTCATCAAAATATGTATTCTTTGGATTATCAAATTTTTTTCCCAATTGAGTAATGAACTCATTGATTTTCCTTGTAACTGGTTTGTCTTGTCCCATACAACATTTTCTATACTAGGAAAATACTTCTAAATATAAAAGAATATACAAACAATCAGGGAACCAAACTTACACATTGAATTCTTTGCCTTTCTTATTGATGATAGATTTTCTGCTAGTTGTATCATTTGTAGCTCAACAAGATCATACTCATGATCTTTTATCACAATCTTCCATGCTTGGTCCACAACCATACACAACACACTATTCGTGATAGAATTTATGAGCAATGAATCTCATTGAAAATTCTATAACTGGATCAGAAATGCTTGTAATAGACAAACCACATCCATTCCATGTGGCCCTTGTATTAGCCTCAACTTCTTCTCGGCGCAAACATCACATAATTTTCTTCCTATCTAGGGTTGGATAACTTGTAACCCTATGCATCATCATCTTCATGATTTCTACCGATCCATTTTGCAGGTAGTACCTCGTATCATGAGTTCTGCTCAAGATGACTTTGATCCATTCCACTCTAAAATTTCTTGGAAATTCTAGGGCTCAAGTTAACCCTTTCCTTTCAACTATTTTAAACTCATCCTTCAAGGTTCCTTCATCACACAACTTTGCATAAGCTTCTATGATTTTATAGTCTCCTACTTCTCCAGTTGTGTACATGTAACAACTTTTAACATCATGAATCATGATGACTTTAGGTGGTATCGAGGATAGTGCACCCATTGAATCTCTTTTAACAATTTTTTTGGAATAGCATGAAATTTAGGTGGAGGATAGTCATCACTCTTCATCAATTGAATTTTACTAACCTTTTGGCTCATTCTAGTGGTCGATGAAGTTTCCATGATCATAGCTAGGGTTTTATGTTCTTCTCTCGATACTTGACATTCATTCACACTTTTACTTGTTCAGACTTCTTGATCAAATTTTTTTTTGAAATTGTTCAATCACTTGATTTCTTAGTCACTCAGATCTCTTCGAAAATCTAGATGCAAGGTATGAAATAATGTATTCAAAATCTGTTAGATACCTCATCTATTGATCAATTAAGTTTTCCATTAATATTGTGTACATCGTTGAGTCGAACCCAACTAGCACAATAGCTTAGTCTATTCCATTATCTTCAATATTTATTGGAGTGCTCGGTCTATGTTGCAATGCTTGGTCAACACAGACATATTTACTGATACTTGACAAGATTTCACAAACTTTGTTCTCATACATCTTATACATGCAGATATGAACTTTTGGCACATATTTATGTAAGGAACTGATTTATGATATATCATTTAAGAATACAGTTCCATACATACCTCTTTTTCTCAGTTAGATATCACATGATTACCTTCTCCATTGGATTGGGTGACCTTAGCTCCATTAACTCCACTATTTCCATATTCTATTTTCTTTTTCCATCTCTAGTTCATTTCATTCCTCACTTTCTTAATGTTTACTTTTCCTTTTCCTTGTTCTTTGTCTGATTGTCTGAATGTACTTGAGTCTTGCAATTCTTGCTTTGATGTCCAAACTTGTGATGTTTGAAACATGCATTGTTAGGTGCATAATTATTCTTTCTCTGATTTGGCTCGTAGGGTTTTGTCTCTAATTTGCATTGAAATGCTCTATGCCCATACCTATGATAGTTGTAGCCGCATCTTTAAAATGTAGCTATAGTAGGTTCATACCTCAATTTTTATCTGCACTCATGTATTTGATGTCCTTGTTTCTTATAGTAAAAATAGTAACCAATAAGCATAGGTTTAGAATTTTGCATACCGTGTTTGCTTCGACAGATATTTGCAGTATGACCAATTTTTCCACAGTGATAGTAAGTTAGTTTGTCATTTAGCTTTGCATTTCTCATTTCTCCATTCCTGGATGATTATTCTTTCTTAGTGCATAAATTTCCTAATCCATTAGAACATCTTAATGACTTCATAAGTTCTTCAAAATGTTTCATTGCTTCCTTTGGTTTGTTGAATTTCTCCATAGATTCCTTCTCATTCTTCAGTTCATTTTAAAGTATCTCATTGTGAGATTTCAGGTTGGCAATATCTACATCCTTGTGATTCACTATCTAATTTGCAACCATTAGTTGATTCATCATATCCATTTGTTTATTTGTGAGCTTTTGCACATATGATATCCTTTCTTTTAGTTAGGTTGCCATTACCCTCTTGTCATCTTCTGCCATAGTTCTGTCTTCTTCTTTGTTCTGCCACTTCACATAGTCTCACTGTTTGGATTTCATATTCTCTTTTTAGTACACTTATCTCTTCATTAAGGAGTTTGTTCCTTTCATGTAGTTCAATAGATTCTTTGTCATTGGGATTGATTGGATCAAATATTCCTTTAGTTTCAACTTATTCATAAGATAATTGCTTTATCTAAATGGAAATTTCCTTTCTCCTTTTTAGGGAATCCTTTAGATCTTGTCTTTCCTATTCTATTTTCTGCAATGTGAGTTGGATGTTGATCACGTGATTGTCAACAGTCTTGTCCAGTTTGAAAGCCTCTATCTTCCAAGACTTAATCCCCAAGTTTTTAATCTTTTTTCAGAGAACCATAAGCTATGATACCAATTGTTGATTTATGCAAGAGTAAACTAGATACCGAGAGGTTGGAGGGGAGGGTGAATCAGAATCTATAACAATTTATACCATTTCATAGATTCATCTACATCCAATAATAACTTATGCATGTAAACAAATAAATGTAAACTTGCTATAACATGCAAATCAATTCAATCACATGCATGAACATAATAACACATAACACAATATATTTTACCCAAAAACCCTCCAAGGTGAAGGTAAAATTGGGGTGGGGATGACACCCACAAATCTTCACTACTGTAGTAATAAAATTAACCAGTTAAGGTTACAATGTTTGACCATAATATATGATCTAATCTATGAGGATTCTATCTTGTTAATGTTAGATTGTGGTGACTGATTAGGAAAGTACTGTACATACTTCATAAATTCTTTGGGGCTAGGGGCAATTTTTTTTTGGGTCCTATTTTATCGAGATTTTAGGCTAACATTTAATTATTAATTATAACCCTAAAGTGTTAAAACACTTGTATAAAAGAGCTTAGGGCTAGGGATTGTTTCATAGTTGTGATGCAAAATTGGTTCTTGCAATGGTATTGAGCTGTAAGGGGTTACAAATTGTAATCAGGTTATAATCATTGGATTGTAATAATATCAAACTTGCTGCTTGGTGGACGTAGCCTAGGGATTGTGTGAACCACATTAAATCCTGGTGTCTTGTGTTCTTTTCTATGTGATCTATTATTTTTTGTTATTGGTTATATTTGCATGTAATTTTTATTTTTGTCTATGGTTTAATCCTAACAATTGGTATCTGAGCGAGGTTGTTTTTTTAGTTATCCTCTGCAAAAAAGTCTCACGGTTGAGTGGGAGTCTCATGGTTGAGTGGGAGTGATGATAGATGAGGGTAAGCTAAGGGTTGACAAGTTTAATGGATAAAAATTTTAATTCTAGAAGATGCAAACGAAAGACTATCTTTATCAGAAGGATTTATGGAAGCCGTTGGAAGGCAAAACCAAGAATCAAAGATCTATGTCAAATGATGAATGAGATCTTTTAGATAGAAATGCACTTGGAAGCATTTGATTATGCCTGTCACCATTAGTGGCATTTAATATTACAAAAGTGAAGATGACAGAAGAATTAATGCAAACCTTAGTGAAACTATATGAAAAGCCCTCTACTTCAAACAAGGTATTTCTCATGAAGTGTTTATTTAATATGAAAATGGCAGAAGGTGGATTTTTTGTAGATCATTTAAATGAGTTTAATACTATTACTAGTCAGTTATCTTTTCTGGGTATCAATTTTGAAGAAGAAATTAGGGCTCTCTTGGTTTTGTGTTCTTTGCTTGAAAGCTGGAATAGCTTGGTAATGGCTGCGAGTAATTTTGTTCTTGGATCTAGTACCCTAAAATATGATGATTTGATCGATGTTATTTTGAGTGAGAAAACTCGTAAGAAATCCTTAGGTGGATCTACATCAGGAAGTGCTTTGAAGGTACAAAGTAGGGGTAGAATGACTGAGAGAGGAAGTAATTCTAGAAATTGTGGGAAATCAAGAGGAAATTCAAAGGGGAGGAGGTCTCAACCGAGAGGACTGAATGAGTGCTCGTACTATGGAAAACCAGGGCATAAAAAGAAAGATTGTTGGAATCGAAAGAAAAATGAAGGAGATAAACCAAATGTGGACAAGGAGGCAAATGTGGTAAGTAATTCATGAGTTTTAGATTCTAGTGCTTCATTTCATGCTACATCTCATAGAGGTTATTTCATTGATTATGTCCAAGGGGATTTTGAGCTTGTTTATTTGGGGGATAATGAACCCTGTCAGATTGTTAGAAAGGGAAAAATTAAGATTAAGTCGCAGAATGGGAATCATTGGCTACTACATGAGGTAAGACATGTTCCAAGGCTGAGTAAGAATTTAATTTCAGCAGGGCAACTTGGTGATGAGGGTTGTGTAGTTACTTTTAATGATAAAAATTGAAAAGTTTCAAAAGGTTCCCTTGTAGTAGCAAAAGGTGTGAAAGTAGGCACCTTATATCTTTGTATAGGTCATATTGTTCTTTCTACTTTAATTGTTTCAGAGAAAAATGCATGTTCAGGAACAATTGTTGTAGTTGAGCAGGGAGAACAAATAGCTACTGTAGATTTTGATACAGTGTTGTGGCACATCAAACTTGGGCACATGATTGAGAAAGGTATAAAAGTACTTCATTCAAAGAAAGTTTTACCAGGTCTAAAATGTGTTAATATGGATTTCTGTGGAAGTTGCATGTATGAAAAACAAAAGAGAGTGAGTTTTGTAAAGACTGGGAAGGAAAACAAAAAGGAGAAATTAGAGCTTGTGCATACAGATGTATGAGGACCGGCTCAAGTATCTTCTCTTGGTGGCTCTCATTATGATGTTACATTTATTGATGATGTAACTAGAAAAGTATGTGTTTATTTTCTTAGACAAAAATCTGATGTATTTCAAACTTTTAAGAAATGGAAATGCTTGGTTGAAAATGAGATTGGTAAGAAATTAAAATATCTCAGATCTGATAATGGTGGTGAGTATTGCAGTAATGAATTTAAAGATTATTGCTCCACTAATGGTATTCGTACACAAAAACCTGTTCCAAGGACTCCACAGGAAAATGGAGTGGCTAAAGACATGAACAAGACTATAATGGAGCATGCAAGGAGCATGAGGTTGCATGTTGGGTTTTCCTTACACGTGGGCAGAGGCTGTCAATACTATTATATATTTGATTAATAGAGATCCCTCTACTCCTTTGGGATGTGGTATTCCAAAGGAAGCATGGACTGATAAGAAGGTGAGTTATTCTTTTTTCAAAACCTTCGGCTGTGAAGCATTTGCTCACATAGATTTTGAAAATAGAACCAAGCCAAAAGCTAAGTCAAAGAAATGTGTATTTGTTAGATATGGCATTAATAAATTTGGTTAGAGGCTTTGAGATTTTAAAAATCATAAAATTGTAAGAAGCAAGGATGTATATTCAATGAGAGAGTGTTGTACAAAGATCTATTGCAACAACATGAGAAGAAAGAAGATGATTATGTAGTGTTGGATGATACTCTAAAAGCTGATGTTCCAGCCATTCCTCATGATGTGCAACAACTGCCACAACAAATACCACACACACCGATGAATGTTAGATGGTCAATAAGGAAAATTAGACCTCAAGAAAGATTCTCTACCTCTTTGTATTCAATTTTATGTACTGATGCTGGTGAACCTGAATGTTTTTGATAAGGTAAACAGGTTTTAAGGGGTCCTGAAACCCATAAGTTTAACAACAAGAAAGGCTGAAAATAAGCAAAAAATCGCCCAGCCAAATCATAATCCTTACGGCTAAAAATAAGCCCAAAGGCCCAACCCGAAATAGCTGCCCACTAAAAAGGCCAGAGAACCAACCAGAAAAAATGGAGACCAGACAAAAAGCCAAAGCCAGGAGAAACAAAAACCAAAGGACAGAGACCAAACCTAGCAGACTACTTCTCCATCTCGAGCATGGTCTGGGCAGCTTCGGCGCACTCTTGTTGCTCTTCTACCTTATGATCCTGGGCGTTCGTCAAATCCTGCTCCATTGTGTTGTCCTTGGCTTTATCCACATCCAGCCTATCTTTGTCTCTGTTCTGTTTATCATCTTCCTCCATCTGGTTCCTGTCTTTGAGATTATCCAAGAGAGAGAGGATGTTTTCGTTGATCGAAGCAAGGAGGGAGATCATTTGACTAGCTAGATTGTGATTGTAGTTCTCAATATTTTTTACTCTCCTCTGCATCAGAGTCTCCCAGCTGTTCCGGTCGCCTTGGCTTTCAGCACCAGTCTTGCTCTTGATTTTTTCCATTTGGGAAACCCTATCTTTGACATCCTCAAGCTCATGGAAAAGCCATTTAATAGATCTAAAGTTTTCGATCATGCTATTGCGGGCATTGTTCAACAGATTCATACCCGTTTCTCTTGAATTATCAGAAATAGCCACCATAGCCGGGTCAATTAGCTCATTGAGTCTAGGCTTCTCGAGATCGTCCACCAGGAGTTGGGGGTTCATCGCCTCTCTGTAAATTCCCATAGTGGCCGTTCTCACATTGAAGTTCTTCCAAGCCTTCCTTCTATTATTAACTTGCACTTGGTGAACCTGAATGTTATGAGGAAGCTATGCAAGTGGATACTACGATTCAGTGAGAGTTTGCAATGAAAGAAGAAATGGACTTTTTGCTAAAAAATAAAACTTGGGATTTATGCAAATTGCCTTAAGGTAAAAGAGCTTTATAGAATAAGTGGGTTTATAGGTTGAAAGAATAGGAAGGAGGTAAGAAAAGATTTAAAGCCAGGTTGGTTGTGAAAGGATTTGCACAAAAAAAGGGTCATTGATTTTGATGATATATTTTCTCTTGTTATTAAGATAACTTCTATCTATACTATTTTAAGTCTTGTGGTTGTTGAAGATTTGCATTTAGAGTAGATTGATGTTAAAACAACCTTTCTTCATGGTGATTTGGATGAAGAGATATATATGGCTCAACCACAGAGATTTGTGGTCAAAGGTAAGGAGAACTTAGTGTGCAAATTGAAGAAAAGTTTATATGGCTTGAAGCAAGAACCTCGGCAATGGTATCTAAAATTTGATAGTTTTATGCATGAGCATGGATACAATAGGTGTCATTCGGATCATTGTGTTTATTTTAAGAGGTTGGATGATGACAGCTACTTATTTTATGTTTATATGTTGATGATATGCTTGTAGCTGGGTCTGACATGGATCACATTAAGGGGCTGAAATGCCAATTAGCGCATTCATTCACTATGAAGGATTTGGGGGTAGCAAAACAAATCCTTGGTATGAAAATTTGCAGAGATAGGAAGAACAAAACATTGACACTATCTCAGGCTAATTATGTGGAGAAGGTGTTGCAATGTTTCTCTATGGAGAATGCTAAAGCTGTTAGCACACCTTTACCTGGTCAATTGAAGTTGACTAAAGAGATGTGTCCTAAGACATAGGAAGTGGAGGATAAGACATCGAAGGTACCTTATGCTTTAGCTATATGAAGCTTGATGTATGCTATAGTATGTACTAGGCTAGATATTGCACATGCAGTAGGAGTCATTAGCAAGTATATGGGTCATCTAGGAATTGAGCATTGGAATGCCATCAAATAGATTCTCAGCTATTTGAGAGGAACATCTAATAAGTTTTTACACTTTGAGGGCTCTACTACTAATTTACAGGGCTATATTGACTCAAATTTGGCAGGGGATATTCATACCAGGCAGAGTACCAAAGGTTATGTATTTACTGTTGGTGGTGTAGCCATGAGCTGGGTTTCTAGGTTACAAAAAGTTAATGCTTTATCCACTATAGAGGCAGAGTATGCAACTGCTACAAAGGAAACCAAGGAGATGATATGGCTTCAGTTGTTCTTAGAAGAATTGGGACACCCTCAAAAGAATAAATTTTTTTTATAGATAATCAAAGTGTCATTCATCTTGCAAAGAATTTAACTCTGCATTTAAAGACCAAACACATATACTTACAGTACCACTTCATTCTGTCAGTTTTGGAGGATGGATAGTTAAAGCTGGAGAAGATACACACAAATGACAATCCAGCAGATATTTTGACAAAGGTAGTTACAAGGGTGAAGCTGAACTCTTCTTCAACTTTAGTTGGTCTTCTAGATTGAACATGAATAAAAGAATAGCATAGTCCAAGGTGGTTTGATCCAGTGGGAGCCTCATGGAGTAGCGACATAGCTACAGGATCAATCTCCAAGTGGGAGATTGTTAGATTGTGGTGACTAATCAGGAAAGTACTGTACATACTTCATAAATTCTTTGGGGCCTGACATATTTTTTTTTGGACCCTATTTTATCAAAATTTTGGGCTGACATGTAATTATTAATTATAACCCTAAATTTTTAAAAATACTTGTATAAAAGAGCTTAGGGTTAGGGATTGTTTCACAGTTGCGATGCAAAATTGGTTCTTGTAGCAGTATTGAGCTATAAGGGGTTATAGATTGTAATCAAGTTATAATCACTAGATTGCAATAATTTTAGACTTGCTATTTGGTTGACGTAGCCCAGGGATTGGGTGAAACATGTTAAATCTTGGTGTCTTGTGTTCTTTTCTATGTGATCTATTATTTTTTGTTATTGGTTATATTTGCTTGTAATTGTTATTTCTGTTAGTGGTTTAATCCTAATAGTTAAAGACTAAAGAAACTGTTAGGTTTCACCTTGTTAGAGGATTTGACACTTACAACTAAGTAAGGACTCTATTAGGAGATTTAAAAAGATCTGTTAAGATAACTTTGTTAAGATATTTACTTTGACTCAAGCCTGTTAAAACTGATTTACTACCTAACTCTTAATTTTCTATACAAGCTAATTTTGAGTCTTCTCCTTACTAACTGATCCTCTCCTCTAATCTAATACTCTTGTCTTTCCCTTCCACTTTCACTTCTTATGAATAGGTCACTTGTTTTTTTAGATGATAATAGAACCCTTGAATGACTTCTAATATTCTCCTCTCTGATCTTTACAAACACACACACATGATTACTTTTGATATAGGTTAAGATCATTGTTATATAAAGATTCCATGAAGAGTCTTCTAGATGGTTCCATGCTTTGTCTCTTCATCCTAATCGTTGAACATACACATGGGGATATGTTATCCATGCCATGTAAATATTCTATAACAACCTCAACAAGTATTAAATGTTCTATAACAACTTCTTCAAAATTTAAATAAACCTTTCAAGTTAGCTTGATAATCATTTTGCCTAAAACTTTGTTCCATTCCTAACTTTTATATATACTCTGCATTGCTCAACCTCTACTGTTAGTGGTGCTCAACATTTCTATTGCTTGACCTTTATTAACTTTCTGATGCTCAACATATACTAGGCTTGGCACATACTATATTACTTAGTACTTATATATTTGGAATTTCACTCAGCCAGTTGCGACTTGCTCAGTCGCTAAATGATCTCGATCTATATAGAAAATTGCTCTGTGACCATACTTAACTTCTATACAATTACTTGGTACATACTATCATATGTACATGACTCAGCCTATGTAGAGTAGCTCGGTCAAAGTGATGATCATTTAAGTTTTCCTTGTAAATGACTAAGTGATTGACACTAATACACAACAATGGTTGGAGATACTGACATTTCTTATCTTGTTCATTGTTTAGTTTGGTTTCTTGTGTTATTATAACTTTAGATTCAAATAAGAATACATTGTGCTTGAATAAGTGCTTTTTGTTAGGGTGTTTAGACCCCTAACATTCTATGTTGCGAGTCTCATTATTATGTGGGAAGGAAATTCCCCTTCCCTAAATTAAATATGTCATTTATCCTTTTTTGGTTTCTTGCCCCACCTACAACAGTTCTTAGTTTCACCAAATATTTCTTCCTTTCTTGTTACTCTATTTCTCACATTTTGGTTGTTCCAAACCTTCTCTATTTGCTGAGATACTGAAACTATCTAAGTTGTTGCTTGCATTTTGAATGCAATATGTGATTGTGTCATTTTCTGCTTCTTGCTTGTCTTCCTTTAGTTCTTGTAGAATTATATCACAATTTTTTCCCTCAAAGTCTCTTTTTGTCCTAATATTGTCCATGTCTTCCTTCTTCTTGTCCTAGCTCTTATTATTATTCCTTTTTAAAAAAATCTTGCTTGATATATAATCCTATTTGTATTCCAAATTCCTCCTCATTGTCTTTAGTTTTTTCAGCATAATCTTCCTTTATGATGTTAGAGTTACCTTGTTTGATACTTTCTTTTTTAATTTTGATGATAGTTTCTATTTCTATAGGAATTAGGCATTGTTGTTCCATCTATTCTTCTAACTCTTTCTGATTACATGTCATATTGTCATCTTCAAATGGGTTTTTTCTCTTTGTTGGAGTTTACCAAAAATTTTAGTGTTTGTGTTTGATCTCTTTTTCTCTTTCCTTTTTAATATAGTTTGGTATTGATTTAGGCTTCCAATCTACTTCTACAACTTTAGTATTTTCCACAATTACCATGCTATTTTTGTTTAATTATGATATTTTTTTCATTCCTTTAACTTTAGTTTACTTTCAAGCTTGTGCTTTATTATTGTTATTTGTGTTATCCTCTTGTATTTTAGATTGTATTGCATTCCTAGTTGTACCCCTTAGTGTGTATTGAGAGACTCCACTTTATGTTCTGATTGTTCTTGGACTATTGCAGTATTGTTTTCCACTGTATCTATGATACAATCATATGTTTTGGAATCTTTTTCCCTACTATCTTGTAGCTTGGGGGAAGCCATTTTATTAGTTATTTCTTTACTTTGATCTATAACTCTATCTCTGGATTTAAAAAATTCATTGTTATACAATCTCCTTTGAATGGGCATGTTCTCCATGGATGATGTACGAGTTTGGACTAATAGATGCTCTTTGTGTGCTTCCTCCCAAAGAATTATTTGGTCTATCAAATTATTTTGAATGAGAATTAAATCCTTAGCCAATATTTTACAAAAGTTTAGTTTTCCTTTAATTTCTTCAATACACTATTTTTGACTTCTACATTGGTCACACCTGTTGAAGTTTATTGGTATTGTCTTCCAAGTCACTGATTCCATCTTTCTCAAATCCATTACCACTAAGGTTTTCCTTTGTTGTTATTGTGACATTTTTAAGATCCACTTGATCTCCCTCTTGGGATTTATTCTTTAGATTATTAGGGCTGACATAGTTATCATAGTTCTCTTCCTCTGTTTCTTCCACTATTCCTCCTTCTTTAAGAACTTCTTCTAGGAAACATATTTTAGTTGCCAACCTTGATCTTGTCTTGCTTATGTTTTTCTAGTTCAATGTTGTAGGATTATCAAAAGGATGAAACTATAGACTTCCTTAAGGGCCCATTTGGTTGTTGGCATAGGAATTGAAAATTAGAATATAAAAATGGAATGAGAATAGAAAAGGGCAATTCCAATCCTATTTGGTTCACCTGGAATTCGATTGGGAATATGTTAATCCATTGTTTGGTTGTACAAAAATGGAATAGGAATAATGTTAAGTTTTGTATTTTTAAAAATATCTCCCTTAACTTTTTTGTTTTAATTTATTGTTTTTTGGTTATTTTTTCAATAATGGTAAAAAGGTTAATTTATTTTCATTTTTATTTTCTTCATTGAAGTTAATGAGAAATATAATTTATTTCATTTTTAAAAACAAATAGATATAATAGAAAAATATTATAAATAAAAATAAAAAAGTAAAAATAAATAAATAATTTTTAAATTAAATTTTAAAAAAACTCATTAAACTAGTAAAATATGTTCATTTATATACGAAAACACACAAACATTAGTCTCCGTGATAATACTTGAAAAAATTATGTGCACGCAATCACAACGGATTTGATTAAATTATGTAATTTGAAAAAATTAGATTGGGAATAAGAATGACCTATTCCAATAACATATTTTTTTGGCATAGACATATGCTCATTTTGGGGAGAAATTTGGAATATGTCTTCCTATTCCTAATTTTGATTGTACGTACCATTTAGTGAATATAAAACATATTCTAATTCTCTCTTACTATTCCAGTCCTATTCCAACAACCAAACGTGCCCTAATGGACATGTCTTATTTTATCCCAATTTCTACTGGGAGGATTTGGGAGATCTAATTTAATATTTTTTGTTTTGTCTATATATTTAAATCTTACATTATCACCATTCCTTCCTATTAGCACTATGTCTTGTATATGACCTTCAAGTTTCACTATTTGAATGTTATATATGGATATGCTAGTTATTATTTTTATCAGTTTAAAATCATGATGATATGGTTTAATATAAACTAAAATCTTAACATCATTTGATTTTTTATGATTAGCATCAATTCCACATAATTCTTTGATTGCAGATCTTACATGTTTAAGAATTTAGAATTTGAGTAGTTCTATTGGTATGGATTTAACTACCACCCAAGTTGGTAGGTTATGGTTTTTGATAGAATCCTCATCGAAGTTAGGGGACCACTTTATAAAATTAACTCTAAACCCTTGTAAAAGAAAAGAGGACCTGAAAGAAATTTATCTTTGATATCCTTGCTGCTATAATGCAAATAAGTCATATGATTAGACATGGAGGATATACTTACCTGTTGGCCACAAAAGCTTTCCAACCATTTTGTTAGTTTAGGATCCTTCATTTTAGGCCCATTCTAGAATGCAAAAATGCCTTGGTCCTTGTGCTCAAACCAACATTCTTCATTGTGTATATTGTTGATGATTAGGAGATTCTCATTGAATTTATGGTTTACAATGGGATCTCTACGCACATCAGATCCCATATGTAGTAGGCTATCATTTCTATAAATATTTTCATGCTTTCCAATGGTTTGATGCTCTGTTCCATTTATATTATTGGGATAACTTATTTTTGATGTAGCCTTAGGATTCTCAATAGATAGAGAAGGGTGAATGTTGGAAAGGCTACAAGACGAATTTGATAGTAATCCAGGGGGTAGAGGGTACTATCGATCTAGGGTTTCCCTAATGAAAGGATTTGGAAGTCCAACAAAGCGACTAGAGTAGGGAGATCCCTCTTTTTACTAAGATTATTGAATATGTTATTAGGGCCTAAAGTAATCATGTTTGCCTCAAAATTCTTAGCTAGAGAGGATCTATAAGGAAAGGAAGGTTCGAGTATATTGGGGACTTTCTGACATTTTTTGTTTGACATCGTAATCCATTTTTCTTCGTTCTTCCTACCATCTACGATTTTTTTTAGATGATTGTGTTTGACAGCTCAATTATTTCCCTGGTCTTTCTTTGAATATTTGGTTTTGGTGAAGAAATCAATTTACTTCTTTACTGCATTGTCTTCCGCTTCATTTTGGGCTAGGGAAGTTTTACAGATGGAGTGGCAAAGAAGTTTCTTTTTTTAATGTTCTTGTTGGCTTGATAATTTTTTAAGAGAAATTCAAATTTGTTTGATAAGGTGAGCAATTTAACATATTTCATTTGATTAAAGTATCCAAATGATTTTGCACTATAATTCACACTTTCACATTGTTGTGACATTTTCTTATTTATCAATAATGTATATTGGCATAATTATATTTCATGAGTGATGATAAATTATATGGTATTTATTTATAGTAAGGGTATACATTTTGTTTGGTAAATGAAAAGTAATGTTATTAGATTCTATTAAGTTTAATTTAATTGGTTAAATGCTAACGATATTCAATATAACTATAGTAATATGATATTTAATAAATATAATTTTAATGAACAGTATGTTCATTAAATATAAGTTAACACTAATAAGGTCGTATATGATTATTTGGTTAAGAGTAAACACTAATGGTGGTAAATTTTTTGCTATGAAAGTATAATAATCAAACTCAAAAGCAGTTTAATATTTATTTAAGTTGAACCTTGTAAACTTTAAAACCTAAACCCTTGGTAAGACATTACCATCAAATAAAAACAACCTAATGAGAGTGAACTAAACCACTATGTGTGTAAGACTTAGAGTTCAACCTATAAACCTTGTTCACACACTTAATACCTATGGGAAATCAACTTAGTTGCAACATCGTAAGACATAGGTATGTAGTGTAATCTAGTTTTTTTGGAAAAATATTGGTGTGTCTGGCCTGATCTTGGGCATGACATCATGATTAAGAAGTAATGTATTGAGAAAAAAAGCATTTTGGAAGGATGTCCTTGAGCTATTTTCCAAATAATAGTAAATAAAATAAGATAGTGGTTTGATAAAGTCACATCAGGTAGATGAATGAAAGGTAATTCTCTTTACTCAGAAAAAGAAAAAGAAAATTGTGTAGTTACCATAGCACGATTAAGGCAGTTGAAAATCTTATCAGAACTAGCTCTAAAATTGGACTGCTAATACCAAACCCCACCATGCTTGTGGTAGTGAGCATTGGGATAAAAAGTAAAATATCATCTTTTTCAGAAGTCAAATCTACCATATTAAAATCCCCACAAACAACCCAAGTGGTTGGTGGTAGATGGTCTTCCATCTAATGTCATAGTTGTAATATTTCAACAACAGCATTGGGAGAATAACATTAACTATATCAAAGGAATGATAATTGAAGGACAACAAAATTCACACAATTCTCTGCATGTGGTCAGAACAATGAGAAATAATCGAAGAAATAACATGAGGAGAAATAAAAGTAACAACACCACCTCAACCAGCTTCATGTTGTGAAGAAAAAACTTTGTCAACTAGCCAAATGATACTGCAAGTAGTGTTGAGTAAAATCCTAGAAATTATAACCTCTTGGAGACACAATATATCAAGGAAACCAAACCTACATTTGGTATCATGAACATAATACTTGCAAGGGAGGTTCGTAAAACCTCACACATTCAATGAGAGGAAAATCATGATAAAAGCTCTTGCATGCCATCCTCATCCCCAAGGAAGGAGAAACTTTAAGGCAAGAAAGAACTAGTTCTGAAGCTAGGAGAAGAATCTCTGCCAAAGATGATTCTTTGCTTCTCAAAGATGCCATATGGATCTTCTCCACAACCATCTAGGCTATGAGACCTTCACAACTGCTGAGAAACTATCATGGAGGTTGCCTAAGGAGTGCAGACCCAAGCGGGCTGAGATACACTTACATACATGGTCGTCTCCCATCCAATAGGGTTTTAAATGGGTGGCAAAAAAAGGGGCACCATCGACTTGACTGGTGGAGGAACACAAGCCACGGGAAAAATCTCCATCAAGGGCTAGGTTGAGGCATATGTTGGTTGCTTAGGTGCCAAATAAGTTTTACCCTTGTGCACTATAATTGTCTATTCATCTTTTTTTTGCAGGATCAACAAACTTAGCCTATGTCTCTTTAGGAGGAGCCTTGTTATAGGGCACAACCAATGGTAAGTCCTTGATTTTGTGCTTAACATATCAACAATGATAATAGGTGTTTGGTAGGTTCAAATAAAGTACCTTATGAGTAAAGGTTTGATCTCCAACTTGGATATCAATAATTTCTTTCAAGTCACGAGAAAGGTCAACCTCAATGCATGCCCTACAATGTACAAGTGTTAAAAATTTATCTAGCTCCATGTTTACCACCTTACCAAGGGTTTGTGTAATAGCTTGAATCAATAACCAACAAGGCAAAGGGAAACCCAAGAAATCAACCCACACAAGACTTTGAGTTTTGTTAATCACTTGAGATAGTGAAGTCTTGGGACCACCGTTGAAAAACAAGCAATGAAGACGTAATTGTCCAGGGTCTATGGTTAAAAACTACATCATCTTGGGAGAGCTTTCCAAACTAAAAAAAACCCTTAGTAAAGCTTTGAACACCTTCGAGTCGAACCCCATGAGGGGTCCAGGCCTTGACAACCCATTATTTGAGCATGCTTTTAGGTGGAGTTCTTCCCACAAAATAACCTATCAAAGTCTGCTTCTCCATCCATTCACAAGTGTTATCAAAATCTTGAATATTAAGAATAATATGAGGGTGGGGAGGGTTACTTTGTGAAACACTATTGGGACAAACTTGTGTAGGAATTTGTTCAGAGGAGGCACTATGAGAATCTGTCATAGCAACTCTAGCACCACCATCAATTGTTTGGATAAAGTTGGTCAAAGCCATATAAAGCCCCCTTATGCTCTTATAATAAATGCATAATGACAAGTGCAAAACAAAAAGATGGTTTCAAAATGAAAGCCGTACCACATGGAAAACCCTCAACTTACTAATACATTTATTTCATCAATCCCATGAATTTTCAATAAAAATGTGATTTTGTGCAAAAAAAGGGTTGGCCTTGGCCTTGGCCCCGTTTAGAAGTGGGACATTTTATTTTCTTTAATCTTAAAATGAGATAAATTTGATAATTTTTAAATGTATCAGACTATTTAGATCATTGAATGATGTATGCAATATTTACCTAATGTATAATGTACATCATTTTATATTCTTATTTGTAGTCATTAAGATTTTTTTATATGAGTTATTAATAAAATGAATCTATGTAATATAGAAGTTTGTATTTGTAGATATGTTAAAACAGAAATGGTTGATTATTATTCATTGGAAATAGTATCAGTTTCATTGGATCATGTCTTGGTTTGTCAAGGAGTTATTCTAACGCTATAGTGATCTGGTGATAAAATTATCACACTTTATAAGAATTACAAGGAATAAATTATAAAATATTGTCAAATGATATTGCTTAGATGAATTAAATCTAAACGACTAAACTTTAGACACAAGACATAAGTTATGCTACGAGTTCAAGAAATAATAATAATATAATGATAAAACTTTGGAACTTCTTTACATCTTATACTAATGCAGCACTTGTGGTTGAATAGCAAAGAAATTTTTAGAAATTAATAGATAAATGTGAACAACTGAATGTATAATAACTTCATATTTTAATGATATTCAATTCATTGCTGGTAAATACTTAAATTGTATCACATTGAATTAAAATAATAATATAAATTTAACAATTTCAATATTAAAGGTAGTATCTTTAAATAATACTCATACACAAAATGCACTCTAAAGGGAGCATTAAATTTCAAGTTAGAACAATGTCTAAACTAGGATATGTGGGAAAAAGGTGTATTGACTACCTTACATAATGTTATAATATAAATGATCTATGCTACACTTAAGAGGCCTAGGGATGTGCACATCACATGAGTTGACGCACTTGAGGGAATCTTATGTATTTTATGTAAATTATGATAAAAAACTAATGTGGGGCTTTGCTCATTAGAACAATTGTTTAATATTGGAAAACTTATTAAGAGTAAAAAGTGATTTAGTGCCAAAAAATAAACGAGGGGGAAATGGTTATGTAAACTCATGGTATTAGGCACTTGGATCATATAATACCACTCGATATAGTCTTGTGAGAGCTTCTTTTTATTAAAAAACAAAGATGAATAGTTGTTGGGATTGACTATTTTGACTATTGATAGATTAAAAATTTCTTATAGCTTGGAAGGTGAGGAAATGAAGCATGGATTAGGGGGCAACATGATTCTCAATTGCTTATTCACATGAAGTGCATGTTGATAAATTGATGTTCGAAAGGCATTCATGGAAACTCTACACATGTATTCTAATATTTGTTGGTGAGATAATACATCTATCTAGATGATTTTGGAACTTAGTTTTCTTTCTTAGATGAGGGCTTTTGTAGTCTGCATTCATGTCATCTTGATGGCATACATGGCTATTCTTTTACATTGTGGATTCTAAATAATGGAAAGAGTTCTAGATATGACTACAAATTACCTCTTAGGATAAATCATCTTCATATTTGATACATGAAGGCATGTCCCACTTTTGTGATAATTTGTGTCTAGACCAAAAATATATTTCCTACATTTCATTTTCTCCTTAGTCAAAACTTGCATAGGTGCTCCCCCTTTTTATCAAATGTATTTTCGTTTGGAGGAATGCTTAATCTATTAAGCATGTGCAAGCTTCTAGAATATTGAGGTTTAGAATCTCTACATGCACTTTTCCTAACTCAACCTCTCTCCTCCATTCTTGTTGGACTTTTGCACCTTTCCCTACTATAATGCCTTATGATCAAACTCCAACTCCTAACCAATGGTATAGTTATGCATAATATTTTACTATCTAGAAATTTGACATTCCCAACTATGATTGGAGGAGGGCCCCTACAATTCAATGGGGTGTGTGTGGAAAATGAAATATAACCATTACACAATGTAATATGAGCCCTATTGTAGGCAATATAATTGAACCCCCACTACATATGCACATGCCCCCATCTATGAACAAGGAGGGTTCAATTATATTTCCTATAGGGAGGTTATGATAGTGTTGGTTAATATATTTATCCCCTCTTAACTAGTCGTTGGATTAATCTCTCATGATTACACCCTCTGAATTTTGAAATAAGGTACAACTCCCTTGTTAAATATTTAGTGAATTATTATTTTTCACAATGCTTTTAACTAGAAAGCGCTTAAAGACAAAATTATCCATTCAAAACCATGATTTTGAATTTTGAAGGAAGGATTGTAAAGATTAAAACATGTACTTATGAAAGCCAATGTACTTAATCATAATATATGCATTCAACCAAAAAACCTTCAACACCCACATAACCATTTTAGACCATACATAGAAATGGATAGATAAAAATAGAAAACCATTACAAGAATAATGATCTCCAACATAAGTTCAAAGATAAACCATAAACCAACATATTTAAAGCTATAACAATATTTTGTATCAACCAACAAATTAAGTTTTTCCCATATCCAAGATAACCTTGAAAATGTAGCAAAAAAGAAGTATATAAGTAATAAAAATGGTTGACGTCTCATAAGTCTAATATAACCATATTTATAGCCTCAAGGCTATCATAGTTTTTGAATAGCCCTATTGGAGTAAGAAAACAATTTCTAACAACTAAGATTAACTAGCTAAGAAAAGCAAACTGCTTAACAATTTATTCCTTTCTACCTAATATGGTAGTTTTTGGTTTACTGGCAATTTTGGGTCAAAAGACAATGACAATTATGTCATACCTCATTTTCCTAAATAAGGAATACTATCATTTTTTAATTTTATATTTTTTCTACGAAGAATGCACTAATTATTTTTCTCTCACAAGGTTAGCAATAATCAACATTAAAAATGTATCACTTCCTTTTCCTTTCAAACCAGATTTGTATAAAACTGAGTAGGGACTTTTATGGCTTTACATTATTTTATTGTAAAATAGAAAACATATACTTATGCTACTAATTATACAACAAATTTAAAGGACCAAATTTATATTCAGATTTTGTAGTCTAGTTATGTCTCAAAAGCAAGGTACACTATCACATAAAATGCTCTTTTACTCTCCTAGACTCTATTCATTATCTCATCTAACAATGCAAAATCTACAACCATGTTTCTAATAATTATGAAATGGGAATTCCTCCTTACATTCTAACTCTTTCAATGTAGTTTCATATTATCATAACATTAAAATTGAATCTAACTTTCTAATATATATATTTTAAACTAAATGCAAGCTATCAAACGACATAATGAGATGATTTGATTAGCAAGCATACAAGGGTTCCTTGCAACAACCTGTGTTTCTTTTTTATACATATCATCAACAAAAAATTTACTTCCAAATGGGAGAATCTCCCAACATTACAAGACCCATGAGATCTATTTGCATGAAGGGATTTACACAAATCTTCTCTTTACCTCGAGCTTCTTTCTCCTTTAAAAAGAACTTGCAATAAAACATTTTTCTATGGAAGGCTCATCTCCTAGTCTAGGATTTTACAAGGCCACCCCTAAGATAGGAGAGCTAGATACCAAGTATAGATACACACATACCACACAAAACATCAAAAAATACAAATCAAGAATATGCACAAGTCGAAAAACACCCATTTTCATTTCCAAACTTCACAATGACCTCCAATGGTCAATAACAAAACACACCAACAAAACAATAATAAACACCCTTTTACTAGACTTGCACAATAGGACACCTAGGGGCCCATTTAAGAGAGTGAAAGTGGATCAAGCCCAAATGAGATTCCATACATAAAGAATGATAACCAAATAATGTGCCTTCACAAGTGTTCACGATAACCAAAACATCATGCCTATAGAAGGCTTCAAATTAACCAAATCATCATGCACTCACAAGGCTTCAAGATAACCAATTTTTTCTCACCATGTCTCCTCTTATAATAATCCCAAAAGTGAAATATCACAAGGATGCCAACATGGAGTCCATACTCCATGCTTTATCTCTCTTCTCTTGGAGAATAGACTCTGCACTTCAAGGAATGTCCAAACTAACCCATTCACCCATAAGGCCACTACTTCTCTCCCAAGGGTTAGTGATGCCTTGAACACCCATAACAATGTACAAGGAAAATAATAAGAAACAAATTCAATCCAAATTACTCATTTTATGCAAAGAAACAACATTTACAATACCATTTGGTAGCAAGAACATGAAATAAACAAGATGAGAAGGAGACCAACCTCGGTCCAAGCTATGACAAGATGGGTTGTGAAGAGCTACCCTCCCAATCTTCCATAAATAATTTGACTCCTAAACTTGTCTCCAAAGTTGGAGAGTGGGTGAACACCTAGACCACAATGGACAAACACACCAAAAAGGGCTCTACACAATTCCCACAACCCCTTTTGGAAAATTTTGAGTTCTCATTGGTCCCCCTTCCCAAACCCTTACAACTTACTATGTTTGGAAACTAAGTGACTTTAGAAAGGGAAAAAGACCTCTTGTACAAAAATGAATGGTTGCCTATCCAAGGGCATGCCTCAATTTTTTTTTCCATCCATCTTAGAAAACCAACTTTTGGAAGGTCTCCCAAGTCAACTAAGGGTTTCCATAGGGTTGAAAATGACCTTTACCAATAGGAATACCAAGTGGTCTTACTAAAAGAGGCCTAGCACAACCCTAGATGCTCATATGACCTCTCAAAAACTCAACTAAAGTTTGCATACGGGTTCCAAGATATTTGATTCCTCCTAAGGCTATGTAACCAAGTGGATCACATGGAGAATCTCATAGGGTACTATGGTCAAGGTAGCTTTCAGATATTTCTAAGTGACATCATATTTACACATCACAACACACATGACATGTCCCAGGAAATTCAACATTTCCAAATTATAACTAACAATTACATACTCATGAAAGCAACACATTTACGAATAAAACACTAGTACAACAAGGTCTTGTCTCTCCAATAGATACAACCTTGGCTAACTATTTTACAGTGTTTGGTTCTAGTTTTTTGAATTTAATTCCATGGAATTTCTTGCACACCTCAATGCAAATATCAACAATTACAAGAAATCACATATATGTTCATAAGAGATGTGCCAAAATCATAACATGATATAATTCAAATCACCATTCAACCAATAAAGTCAATTCAATATTTTTCAATGTACAAAATACAACATAAATAATTCATAGTACATGAACTAAATTGCCATTTTTAGACTTATTTCATATAGTGCACATCATAGCATAATATTTACACAAACCCATTAACTAAAATTTGGCACTAAAATACTCAATTGACATCACAAAATAAGGCACATAACCGTAAAATTAGTTAAGTCAGCTAATCAGCTACATTCATAATTATATCAAAGTAATTCTAGTAATACATCACACCAAATGCTATCAATCCCTATCAATTTAGTCCAATCCATAAAACATCAACATGATGTATCAAAATGAGTCTAATATGAAAACATGCCAAATAAAATAGAAAATACGATGGTGGCTTAGGGTGGGGCTTCACTTGACATAATATCCTTTCAGATCAAGCAACCATCATGAAATCACTTAAAACTTTCAATCATCGTCAAAAGGTAAGACAAAATAGAATCATGTAAATAATTCATAGAAGTACTTGACTAGTCAAGATGCATGCATCACATTGTCAACATAAGTTCGATAACCATCCATTAGATGAAAATACTAAATCCTATGTTACCCATATAGTCTAAATCATAGAACATCAACATAGTAATTTAACATCCTACAATGAATATCCTCATAACATTACTAACAAAATGATTCACTTGCCAAATTAAACATCATACATAATTTTGACCATGGAAACTCTTCTTGACCTAATACAATCTCCAACTACAATTTTCCAAATGATTCTCTAATGCATACAAGACATCTATGAAGGTAAACACCAATTATAAAAATTTAGCATTTGATTATTATCCCTATGTTATCAATTCATCTTTGACATAATAGAATAAATTAGTGGCTTTCTAGGGAAACTCCCACATGAACTTACATGTAGACATGACTAAATTTTGAGCATCTAGTATATAATTTACATCACTTCTCATCATAATATGGGTTCAATTGTCATTTCCCAACAAATTTTCTTAAAGATAAATCTCTTAAGCTAACTATTCATAATGCATGCCTAATCATAGGAGGGGGATATATTTTTAGTGTATAACATTTGAGTTAAAACCACTCACAACCATTCATGTATCATCAACATATAAACCTTACTACAATTTTACAAAATGAATTCCATGTAAATTACCTATAGAGAAGAGTATATAGAGGAATTCATTTAGTTACATAACATTCTTCGTAATATAATTTATTATTTACACAAAATCCAAAATAAATCTATTACATTATCATATTAATCACATAAATTAACAAATCACACTATAGGTAATAATGTATTATAACATTGTCATCCTAAATATAGGGATTAACATTACAACAATATCAAGTCCCTAACATAAGAGTCTAAACACATGAATCTAAAATATCCAAATGGGGTACTAATAAATGAAAAGATATATCAACCTTGATTAGGTTCTTACAGGTAATCAATCGATGGAGGAAATGACATACAAGAAATCCTAGCAGTCTTCTTAATGACATCCCCAGGAAATATTCCACATGGAGAAACAATATGTGATTGACAACAATATTCTTAGGGAAAACCATCACTTATCTCTCAAAAGAAACATCTCATCTCACATAATTAATCTTTCAATCCCTCTAACAAGGACACATCACAAAACTAGGGTTTTATTAAGTGCATAAGAGGAGGGGTCTTACAAATTGTGCCAAAGGCTAAGGACTAGGATGATGGATGGAATTAATATATTATTTCGTCTATCTAATTACTTATTTTAACTCTGTCTTATCCTTCTCATCTTTCAAAGTTCTTGTTATCATCCTTTTTGTAGAAGATACTAAGTGTTTAGCATCTGCAGCTTTGGAAATCTCACTAAGATGATGGATGGAATTAATATATTATGTCATCTATCTAATTACTTATTTTAACTCTGTCTTATCCTTCTCATCTTTCAAAGTTCTTGTTATCATCCTTTTTGTAGAAGATACTAAGTGTTTAGCATCTGCAGCTTTGGAAATCTCACTAAGATAAACCTTCTCAATGAAGAGATCTTGAGTAGTAGCTCCATCAACATCTGCATTTGTAAATTCCTTGGCTATTTCTCCAACCCAGTGACCGATTTTTTCATTTTCTTCAATCACAGCCTTTGTCTTGATCTTTTTGTTCCTTTGTGCCTTCCCTAAGCATTTACTAACTATGTCTTCTAGAAGACCTGAAATAGGGACTATGCTATGCTTCTTGCTAACATATGAATCTAACCATTTTGGAGCTATGAGAATTCCTTTATCCTTAGGTGTTTGGAATTCTTATCGATCGATGAGCTCCTTAATCTCTTGGAGGTTCATAGTAGTGTCTCCTACTTTATCACCTCTTTCTCAAAGTTCAATACCTGTGGGACCAAAACTAATTTACAACTATAATAAGCCAACTCTGCCAAGAAAAAAACTCTTGAACTTCAACCTTCCTTCAATGTTTTATCAAAAGCCAATTGTCTACATACTTTAATCAAAACATTTTTATCCAAGATGTAAGAGGTTTCAATGGTTCACCTTCAAAGCCTCTAACCCAGATTTAGGCAAATCAATATCATTCACTTTTGAGAAATCTATGTATACCTTTGCTCTTGAACATGAGGGTAGTATTCATAAACCTTCATTCTAAGCACATAGGGTTCATGATGCAACCCTTACAACTTCTTTGTGTATGCCATGTTGTAAAATAAGTATGAAGACATATATAAACTATGTAGGTCAAAGAAATCCCCTAAAACTTCATGCAACTTTTCGACTATTACTTGCCCCAAATCCAAGAATTTATGTCCTCCCAACAATATTTGGATGAAAAGTACATCCAATATTCCCAATAGAAAGAGTTCTAATTTTCTTTGACCCAGTTGAGCAACATAATTAGATTTCTTGCTTTAGGAATCATGTTCTCTCTGGTTAGAAGCTTGGGCAATATAGAATCCCTTTTTTGCAACTTTAAGAGCTAGTTTCTAGCTATAACATTTCCATACCCAGTTTTTGTTTCTGTTCATGTGAAGATAAAATATGAATTTGAAACAAACCAATCCTCATAAGGTTCTTTATAGGGATTACCCATTGCAACCACTATTGTCTCTCTATCAAATTTTCACCAACTTACTATCATAAGCTTTGCTAATACATCTGTTCTTAATATCGTACCTATTGATACAATCTAGTACCATCTCTGGGTACAATGCTATTGAAGTAAATACCCTAACTTCAAATAGGCCATTGTTAGCTATTTTCTCCATCATCAAACCTTTTGGTGGATTTTTCACCTTCTTGTGAAACTCCTCTAAATTAGCTTGTGTGATGAAGGTATCACTTAACTTTAGGAGAGTACTTGTTAAGCAAGAAGTTCTTACCAATTCAGGAAGACATGGGCCTCATGATATTGCCTCAAATTTAAAAAAGAATACAAGAAAAATACTAATGTAGCTAAACAACAAATATAATAGTCAGAATTTTCCTTATGATTAAGAAACAATTTTAAGAAAAGGGTCACTAGAACTCACCTTTGAGATTCATCAAATCCTTTAAAATTGTAAAAATGTCTTGCAATTACCTCGGATACCTTCCAATTCTAAGAAAAGGGCGATGAAATATTGTCATTGATGTCAAAAGCATGAGCAAGTTATAAGTGTCATCATCATCCATATCAAAGGGCAGTGACTAATGAATCAACCAATGTAAGAAGGATACAACAAAGAAACAACTATAATAAATAGATGGACAAAATAGTATTAATACATATACATACTCAAATAGAGTCAAGCACATATAATAGTTCATGATGATTTAATTGCAAACTTATATACACAAACGGTGAAGTGCTAAGTCTAGTTGCAACGACTTCTATGACAACCATTTTAAAATGATCTCAGCATATGAAGTAAAGAAGGAAAATGATGGGTATAGCAATAATAGCTACATATGAATCCAAGTATTATGAAATGATGTTACAAATTAGCGACCTGGAAGTACTCGTATTAAATAGATAAAATCATGGGTTTTTAGTAAGAGATAGTACCATCGATTAACAACAACATCAAAGAACAAAGAAAAGTTAAAATAGTGAAGTGTTGAGTGAAGTGCTAAAATAGTAATAAACATTCCACAACACGATACACATTATAAAGACATCGATAACAAAGGCGAGTGACTTAAACATCACACACTAAGGCTTGATTCCTAGGCTAAAAGTGTTAAATAGTCAAAGTTGACTTATTTTTCCAAGCTTAAATTCTCTCTTTTTGTGTGAGGTTTAAGGGTGGCCTAACAAAGGTGGTAAAAAAAACTAAATGATAATGTTGGAGATATTTGAGTTTACAAGAAGCAACAAGAGTTAATATAAATAGCGTTAATAATAAGACTATGCACAACTAGTGCCAAAGCAAAATAAATTGTTGTTAGAAGCATACACATCAGCATACATATCACAATAATTAGAAAGTATCCAAAAAACCCCTTAGAAGGGAAATAATTTGACAAAAAAAAGAAGTGAATATACATGTTAGCCTTTCAAGAGAAACTATTGGGGGCATATACTTCTTCACAACCATTGTATGTAGGGTTGACATTGGTTATACATATATCAGTGGAGGCATATATCTAAGGAAGATATTAAGCTTGGAAAGATAAGTCAATTTTGACTATTTAACACTTCTAGCTTAAGAATCAAGTCTTAGTATATTATGCTTAAGATATCTTGATGAATTACATGAATTCATCCATCACTCTGTGAATGGAAGCATTGAAGTCAATTCTAGTGAAAGTGTATTTGAATAGAGCAAGTCCATAAAAGATATAGTGTGCCCGCTGAAAGCAAAGTCATGGAATAACAAATGGGATGTCAAAATTGTATATCATTCTGACACAAATAAGTGGTGCCAAAATAAATGACTAGAGATTCTTCAAAGTGGAAGATACACAGAGAATCAATAAAGTAGATGTATGGTATTTGTCATATACAAGCACATATATCTTCGCATGAACCAAAATCAAATCACATATTTTGACCAAGAGGAACGATGTTCTTAGTCAGTAAAAAAAGACATATATGGTGTTTGAAGGCCCTCTATCAAATATTAAAATGGTGCACGATGAAAGATACCGTCTACAAAAGAAAATTTTGATTTGTTTTCTAATGACTAGAAGGGGTGCAATATTCATAAATAGTATAAGAAGTTATTTTGTTTTGTTAGTATTAATATATAAAATGTTAAAAAATATACAAATCACAAATAAAAGGAAATGACTTTTTGTTTTGAAAAGGCAGACCCGTTCTTATTGTTAAAGTATAAATAAAGAATAAGTCATTTGTAAAAAAAAAGTAAGAAAGAAAAGTGAGTTGTGTGAGTAGGAGAAAAATATGCAAGTATATATATATATATATATATATATATATATATATATATATATATATATATATATATATATATATATATATATATATATATATATATATATAGAGAGAGAGAGAGAGAGAGAGAGAGTATGAAGAAAAGGAAAACATAAGAAGAAATTGGAGTATTCATAAAACAATATAAGAAGTTATTTTGTTTTGTTAGTATTGATATAAGAAATGTTAAAAAAAAATACAATTCATAAATAAAAGGAAATGACTTTTTGTTTTGAAAAGGCAAACTTGCTCTTATTGCTAAAGTATAAATGAAAAGTAACCCATTTGTAAAAGAAGAAGAAAAAAGAGAGTTGTGTGAGTAGTAGAAAAATGTGTGTGTGTGTGTGTGTGTGCGTGTGCATCTATACATGTGTGTGTGTGTGTGTGCGTGTGCATCTATACATGTGTGTGTGTGTGTGTGTGTGTGTGTGTGTGTGTGTGTGTGTGTGTGTGTGTAGCAGAGAGAGAATGTGAAATCAAAAGAAAAGAAGAATATGAAGAGAAGGGAAACAGAAGAAGAGATCGAACGAGCAAAAAGAAGTGTGACATAATAAAAAAACATATATATCAGAATATATGAGTGGGCAGTAAAAGAAAAGCATAGAAAATAGAAAATATATTAATATGATGTGTGTGTGTGTGTGTGTGTGTGTGTGTGTGTGTGTTTTAGAATAATAGAAGAGAAAATTGCTAGATACAAGTAAAGATTTAAAGTAGATATATAGATTGATAATAAATTCTGGAAGAAAAATAACCATCAACATTGAGTAAGCAACATTGCTAAGGTGGAACAAATAGTTGTGTACAGTGAGTTGTTGCTCATGAAGACAATAGTGGGGATCTAGTGCTTCCAATATGTCGGTGCCTGCGAAGTGTGGGAGTTGGAGCTTCCACATAGGGTTGAAGCCTCTAGTAGGTTGTACCCTACAAAACATTGTAAAAGAATTATTTTATATAAAAAGTATTTATTTGTCGTGATTTCCTCCTGCATTAGGTTTCTATGTAAAGTTTTAATTATAGTGATTCACCCCCCTTCTCAGTATAATAACTATAACTATAGCCTTACCACGAAGACCTACCTCGATATGCATGCAAAGGTAGACCACTATAGAGGTAGGGGTGGTGGAGGGCCCGTTGTGTATAGGAAGGGCTCTCTAGACTTATTTGCATTTTATGTGCTCTTCAAAGGGTCACCACAACTCAAGTATATAATCATATTGTTTTATTCGCATTTCATTACTCCTTCCAATAACAATTCAACTAAGAGGTCAACTATATCAGATAAATAAAGGTGGCTGCAACAATCCCAAATTTATTAGTCAAATGCAATTATAATTGTTGTTTTGTTAAAGGATGTAAAATATCATCAAAATTAATTTTAGATTTTCTTTTAAGAAGATTTACAAATTTATTTGTTTTTATTTGAATACATATAAGTCATCTAAAACAAGATATTAGGAGACTCAAATTTCAACGAATGTAAACCATTATCTATATCATTTTTTCTTTTTCTTTTAAGAAGATTGACAAATCTTTTTTTTTTTATTTGAATGCATATAAGCCATCTAAAACAAGATATAAGGAGACTCAAATTTCAACCATCCTTCTATTAGTAACTTTATTGTACTCATACTATTATTTAAAAAAAAAACAGACAATATAAATACTTTGATTTCTTCTATATTTAAACATAAAAATATTATCATGAAGTGTTTAACGTGTAGCCTAATCAATCTCCAAGTGTGAGATTGTGGTTAGTGGCGATTGGTCATGTAAAATCACTAGTGTTCAAGATTTCTTCAAAGCCCCCAACCTCTAAGAAGACATTTTTTAGGATTAAAATTTATTTCACTGACTGACCTTATAAACCTTCTTAAAAGGCTTGACAAATAGATAATTGTGTGATGAGATATCATCAGAGTGTAATGTGCTCTTTGATATATAATTAAACAAGTGTATAACTATTTCTCTAATAGATGTAGCCTATATTGAATGACCCACATTAAATCTTTCTATTAGAATATTTCTATCTTCTTTTATTTATATTATTTGTTATTCATATTTACCAAAATCCTAATATAAAGAAAAAAAACAAGTTCAGGTCAAATTTGACACTTACCAGATTATTATAATTTTCTTTATTTGCTCCAAAAGACAGGGATGCAGTCATCTCTATAGTCAAATTTGCTTTCATATAAATATAAATATAGAAATATAAATAAAATAACTTTAAAATTCCTAATATTTTTCAATATAAGAATGAAGAACGATGAACGGTATCCGCTGTTAGTGAACATAAACATCAAAGACAAATTAAATCCCGTCTTCATCTCCTGCCTCTAATGGTAGGTTGCAAAAATAAGTAGCAAATGCAATCTTATCTATACCTAAGGCATGGGCACTGGACTTTTCTTGAGCTCTTGATTCATTTTTCAGCTTAAAGAATAACAGCCGCTTACAATTTGGAGGAAAATATTAATTTGAATATTCGGTCCTAAGTCAAAATACCCTTCTATCAGTTAAAATTCCTCGGTGAGCAAACTCTGATACACATTGGACAAAACCCTGTAACACAAACTAAGGTTTTGCCAAAGTGAACATCTCATTTTGTACAATTCTAAAGCTTTTATAGAACATTTCAGTAACTGATTAAGTAGACATTATTGACCATCCTCACCATCTTTAATCAAGTTGCAGATATCAGAGCATTCAGTCAAACTGCAAGCACAAAAAATTAGATAGATTTGCAAACAAGGCCTTATACATTTCGCAGCAACGTTGTAAAATATAGCACGTCATTTTAACTTTCCCACAATAAAATCATTCAGACAGAATGTCAGCACAGATTTAACAGAAATGTACAAATAAGGCCTTACAGATTTTGCAATCTAGGTTTAAATCGGAAGTCAGATTTTACCTACATTTATAGGTGGGTGAAGATCTTAAAGTTAAGGATTTTAGCTTTTGAATATTCATAGATCTTTATGTAGGGATCGTGGAGCAGAAAGTGGTCATACAGTGCAATTTCAAAACTTGGTCCCATGTCTGCTTTCTTCATGCACCTATCTCACTCAAAAAACACTAGTACTTGTGGTTAAATGTTGCAATAGTCTATATGAAATGTCCCAATAGAGTTGTACAAATTGATTAAAAAATGATTGACTATTATGATCACCTATTAGTACATATATGATCTTTTTATGAGACTCTTTTAAGAATGACGATTATTAGACCTGACTATCGATTACTGAATCTCTTTTCCTATTTCTACCCAAAAAAAATACCATTTCATTTCAATGGCCACATAAAATCATTCAATCTGACAAACAAGATTTTCTTTCTCCTTGCCGATTTTGCAGTAACAGATTCTTAAGAAAATACCATATCATTTATAGTTAAAAAATATCAGTCATTTCAATTTTCCCCCAAAAATCATTCAGTCAGACTGTCAGCACTTGAAAATTTCAGAGATTTACAGAAAAATCCTTACAGATTTTGCAATTACAGATATAAAATAAATTATAATACCATGCCATTTCAATCTCCCAAACAAAAAGTACTGTTACAAGTAAAAATAAAAAGGAGTCCATACCAGTACTGTCGAGTTCTGAAACCATCTTTGAAAACAACAAGAGGTCTGCAATTTGCAAAATTTCAGCATGAAACCTCCAAAATGATAAAATTCAAAGAATTGCATCAAAATATTGCAAATGGGTTTGACTCTGATGGTTATGCACCTCCTGATATTGATGGGGCCTTCACCAGGAGAACCAGCTCCGCCTCTGATACAAGTGACCACACATTTCAATGTACACGACTCTGCTTTCCGTGATTTAGGCTTTTGGATCCTCGGACCTTTGTCTGCACCTGTAATTTAAGATCGAATATCAGGGAAAAAAAAAATCTGGGTAGGGCCGAAATTAACCCAAAATGAAATGATGCGATTAACATTACATGCCCGATAGAGTTTATGGTACGTCTGAAAATGCATTCAGACGTTAATTTTGTATTCAAATTTAGAAACACCCAATTGTGCAGGGCTGAAATTATCCCAATATTTACATTACATGTCAGATAGAGTATTGCATGTCAAAAAATGCATTCAGACAGCAATTTATGGTTCAATTCAAGAAAAACCCTATTGGGTATGGCTGAAATAATCCCAATATAAAAGAATTGTCTACAATCAGACATCAATCTAGGATTCAATTTAAGAAAAGCTCAATTGGGTAGGTTCGAAGTAATCCCAATATGAAAGAATACGATTTACATTAGGTTGTCTACATTCAGACATCAATTTAGGATATAATTTAAGAAAATCTGAATCCGGTAGAGCTGAAATAATTCCAATATGAAAGAATATGATTTACATTACATGTCTGTCTACATTCCGACATCAATTTAAGAAAAATTTCAATTGGGTAGGACTGAAATAATCCCAATATGAAAGAAAACGATTACAGTACATGTCTATCTACATTCAGACATCAATTTAGGATTCAATTTAAGAAAAATTCAATTGAGCAGGGCTGAAATAATCCTAATATGAAAGAATACGATCTACATTACATGTATGTCTATATTCAGACCTTAATTTAGGAATCAATTTCAGGAAAACTCAATAGGATAGGGCTGAAATAATTCCACTATGAAAGAATACGATTTACATTACATGCCTGTCTCTAATCGGGCATCAATTTAAGATACAATTTAAGAAAATCTCAATTGGGTAGGGCTGAAATAATCTCAATATGAAAGAATACGATTTACATTAGATGCCTGTCTCCATTCAGACATCAACTTAGGATTCAATATAAGAAGATCTCAATTGGGTAGGGCTAATCAATCCCAATATGAAAGAATACGATTAACTTTATATCTCTGTCTAAATTCAGACATCAATTGAGGACCCAATTAAAGAAAAACTCAATTGAGTGGGACTGAAATCTTTCAATAAGAGAGAACAAGATTTACATTACATGCCTGATAGAGTCTGTGGGATGTCTGAAAACGCATCTTCTGAGATGGAGGAAGCAGAATTAACATTGGTGACAATTATAATGGCTACCAGAGCAGATGCGAGTCTTTGGGGAATCGAACCTTGGACCCAGCTTTGTGTAGCTCTGAGAGGCGTGGGTGAATGTGAATGGACTAGTCGTTGTGGGGATTTTAAATGTACAGTGTAGCAGCAGACCCCGAGTGGTTTTAATGGTGAATGAGCCCGTGGGATTGTGGTCAGAAGCGAAAAAGGCATGTTGAAGCTTCTGGGTTCTGACTTATGGATAAGAAGAAATAGCCATGACTTCATATCACGCTGTATCGTTCTACCATCTTAGTTTAGGAAACAAAAATATCACTCTTACGCATGGGATTATGAATTTATAGCATATAGCTTCGGCGTAAATGAATGGTTATGTGGGCGTATTAATTGGATTTAATTGTGTAATTTATCAATTTATCTGTTAGGATTATAAATAGTCTATTTTTATAAATTTTAAGTTTTTTTGTTTGCAAATAGGATAATCAATTTATTCTCATTTATATTCATATTAGCTCAAGAACATTTGAGATAGGGTCTTCTCTGCCAACGAATAAATAGTCTATTTCTATAAGTTTTAAGTTTTTTTTGTTTGCAAATAGGATAATCAATTTAGTCTCATTTATATTCATATTAGCTCAAGAACATTTGAGATAGGGTCTTCTCGACCAACGAAACCTTATAGTTTGCTGCCCATTTTTATTATTTCTATTTCAATAATTATTGTGTCTTACAAGAAATATTTAGTATAGAGTTTCCTAGCTCAATTATTTTATATTAGTGTTATTTTGTGGTGAATCAAATTAAGTGATGATTTATTGATTCAATTATCTAGTTTCAAGTCAATTAATTTATATTAAACTCATGTTTTATGAAAAGTTCACACAAATTCGTTTATTATGAGTCTATTTTACACCTATCTTGTTTTCAAACTTTTAGCAAGTTTTTTTTGGAGGATCTCTTAGCAAGTTTTGAGTCTTACAAACAATTTATTATAGAGCTTCCTAATTCATAATTATTCTTATTGGCTCAAGCATGCTTAAAGGTGGAGTTCCTTCACAAGTGAATCCTTTTAGCTTGCTTCCCATTTCTAGAATTTCAATCAGCTCAATTATTTTTTTGTGGATGGTATTTTTGTGGTGTACCAAATCATGTGCTTTATTAAGCTTTAACTACTTACTTTCAAGTCAATCTTCATCAATTCATATATCATGAATTGTTTGTATGAGCCCATCTCTCTTGACCATTAAGGATCCGCATAAAACTTAGTTACATATAGGTGATACTCATAGAGATGAACTATCAAAATTTCCTATTAGTTAACCCATGCCTTAACAATGGAGTCCCCCCTGACCAAAGTCAATAGTTAGACTTTTTTGCTTTTAAATTTGTCATCATAATTCAAATTGTGACATTGCTATAAGGGTTCAATTATGTAGTTTTCCAAACTTATTGACCCTTGTTTCATGAGCTGTTCACAAGAACCCATCTCTTATGAGAATGAATGTAACACTTATCTCTTATTGCGTCTAGGTGATGCTCACAAAGGTGGAGTATAGGGCATTCCTAGGAGGTCACTGATCCCACTACGAGTCCTACTCAAGCACACTTAATTGTGGAGTTTCATCTAATGTTAAAATCACTTAGATTGCTAGTCCCATTTGCAAAACCTTCAACAAGCATTTTGCCTTACAAACCATTCATTATAGATCACCTTTAGCTTATCAATTGATAGTGCCTTATGAAACATGGGTCATTGAGTTTGACTTCAAAAATACATAGTTGAATCTTGACCATAATATCACAAGCTAACTTCTTGAATAAAATATCTCTTACAAATTAATCATAATTCAAACTAGGCCATTTTAAGGTTCATTTAGAAGAGACTCTTCTAGCTATGTACTTTGGATTTGGGGGAGGAATGATCAAGGTTGTGGGTGTTTTGCGTATTCTAGAAGTGGTGGTGATAAGGAAATGTGTTTGTCGATGGGGCTTCATCCTTTGGATTTCATTTATTTCCCTCACAATGTTTATAAAAAAATATAGCTTTATTGAGGGTTCCTCTTTAACACATGATATTGATGAGGGTTGGCAATCTTTTCCTTGGTGGAGCTCCATTTATTTTCTATTGAGTAGCTTGTATGTTATATCAAAATTTCATTGTTGTTAAAGTGTTTAGTCTACAATGACTTGCAATATTGGATTAGGTTACATGTACACGATAGTTCTACTAAGATCATGGCCTTGATTACTTGTCATGGGTAGTTTCTTGGCTTCTTTGGTAATAAATTCACATAAACCCATTTAAATTAGCAAGAAGAGAGAGCATAATATTGATAAATTGAGTGATACAACTTTTGTTATTCCCAACTTACTTCCCATAACATTATGCCTAATTGGGATCAAACTTACATTCAATTAAATCTTGTTGGTTTAGTGAACAATGCTATGCTAAGAAAGTTACTCTATAGTGTAGTGTCTTCAAGGAGATATAGTGACTACCTTTATAATCACTTTTTTTTTTTGCGACCCAATCATTCCTATTGTTGTTTTTATTGTGAGTCTTTTGGAGACAATATAATAAAACATTTAAAAGTTTAACTCATAAGATCATCTTCCTAGAAGTTTTATTAGATACTAAGGTACATGGAAAACGCATAAGCTCATCTTCTACGAAAGGAGATGGATAGTGTAGTGCCATAAATTGTATTGTATCCCTCAACAATTTCAAACTCATTTTGGGTTCATTTTGGTGGTTGTCCCTCATGCTCTTAATTCATGATTGATTGCGCTAAATCCATGACCAAATTTGGATGCCTAGCATAATATTGAGCTTAGGAATCTTGTTCCGGCCAAAAAGTCAGATTATGGCACTTATTGTCACAATCCATCCTTTTCAAGCCCAAATTTGAACTTCAACGTAAAAAAGAATTGCATTTTTGCACTTTTAACACTAGTAGGAAAACGCGATTTTGTCGTAAACTCGGGGAGTTTTTGGACAAAAAAACACCTCGTTGAAAAACTCGGCAGGCTTCAAAAACTTGTTGCGTACTCTGTGATTACGCCAACTATCTAAACTACTGATTTTCAATGGAGAAAGGGAAGGCATCTTTAAAATTGAAATCTATACTAAGGCGAAGCACTAGATTGTTACTAAGACATGTATCACTGTTTTTACACAATTTTCAACTATTCGGATGCTTTTTTGTGCGGCTAAAGCAGTATATACATTCATATGTTAATAGTTTGCAAGGAGGTTTTGTTTTTGTACAGTCCTCAAAAGGAACAAGAGTTTTCATAGTTTAAATACCAACTTTTCACACTATACAACTAGCAATCTACTGTTCTAATATGCTGCACATGAAACATTTACTTCATAATTTCATGCAAAATACTAGCACAAACTACAATGCATCTCATTGCACACAAGGAAACTAGCTTTTGAAGGCAATAGAACTGAACTTCTATTGATAAAACGTGTTCTTAGTCTTACAATGATATGTTCTGGAAGATACTTGACATTTGCTAGAAAACAAATGTTTAAATATGCCGTTCCAGTCACAAAGCGACTTGTTTTTCGAGTTAAAGGACTGTGTTTCAGCTAAAAGAGCTTGAGACAGCTACAAATACTAAGCAAACAGAGAGCCAAAACTAACTCTAATATGAGCCTAGGCTCCTTGAATCTCAACTTTACATCCAAGAGAATATAGGAGATCATTTATGAGATAAAATGAATGCCAAGAGACTAGGACCACCTTGGGCCTATAGGAGTAGTGGTTCTTGACTCGTCTTTGGCTATTTGACTTAGTTGTAACTTTTCCACTTGATGCGTGTAGCTGACTTGGCTTGTATTTGCCCCTAGAGGTTTGGATAGTTTTCAAACTTGGTCAGAACTGCCCCGAACTCCCTATATCTGCTTGTAGTTATCTATATTCCGGTTCCACCTTGCCAAATCTGCCAATCTACTGTTTGCTAAAGCTCTCATGGCCTATGCTAGAGTAGCAAACATTAGAAAGTAGTAAGCAGGTTTATGCAAGTATCTTGAGATGTCTTTCTTGACACTGCCCTTGTTGATATGTATACAAAATGCGGCAGCATAGAGGACGTGCGGAAAGCCTTTGACAATAAATTTGAACAGAGGGGCTTTTTCTGTGATCCCTTGATTACTGGATATGCTTGATATTTATGCTTAAAAGGCATTGTAAATCTCTTTCAAATGCAAGAAGCACGCTTAAGTCAGACCATCACATTTGTTAATGTTCTTTCAATATGTAGCCATTCTGGGCTATTGTTCTTTCAATATGTAGCCATTCTGGGCTATTGAATGAAGCTCATAGCTACTTTCATTCAATGAAAAATAATTATGGAAACTCATCAAGAGTAGAAAATTATACTTGTATAGTTGATATTCTTAGTTGTCATCGATTTTTGGATGAAGTTGAATATTTAAGAAAAATGCCATTACAACCTAGTGCTTTAATATGTCATATCCTTCTTAGTGTATGGAAATCCATGAAAACTTTGATATAGGAGAATGTGTAACAGACTGCATCCTTGGGCTGAAGCCACAGGATGCTGCCATTCATTTGCTGCTTCAACAGATACCGCTGTAGCTACAAATTGGGATGACATAGCAAATATGAGAACATTGATCAAAGACCTTAAGGTGAATAAAGGAACCAGGATACAGCTGGAATCAAATCAGAAACAGGCCAGGCCCTGTCTTTGTTGTCAGAAGCATAAGGTATCAATGAGCAATAAATTAGTACTCAATGCAACCTTAAAAACACAAGAGATTGTGAGTGTCTGAGAATTTATCTGCCATGTGCTTTTGAGCAGTAGCATAAGGAAGGAAATGCCAGGCTAAGAAATTGGTAATTCACTGGCCTTCAAACATAATTCTATAACGAACCATTATAAAACAATAAAAACCACTGTAGGTGTAGACAGATTGATAATTTTGAGGATTTCACATTTCTGGACTAATTGGAAACCTGACTCATTTAGGCATCGCTGTGTTTATAGTTCTTCAAGGACAGGAAATGTGCTTGTGCAGATCTTTCGCAATAGAAGCCAGAATCAACCAAAATGGAAGATATGATCTATTAGCCTGCTTGTCTTGTGCAGAACCATACTACTCAGTGACTCACCATAGATGTACAAGAAAGTGGGAACTAAAAATCGCATTATATATACTAAGAAAAGAAACCATCCTTCTTCGGCATTTATATGAACTTTTGATGTATAAGAAACATCAAAGGCTCTTTGCAGGAACTAAATTTAATGCACGTTTCATTTTCTCAAATATAACATTCTATTGTAACTTTCCTCGGAATCCACAATCGAAACAACAATTGAAGTCTGAAATCCAAAGCACAACCATTCTGCCAAAAAGAACTCTGCTAATCTTGGAATGTGAATATGAGGGAGGATCACTAGAATGGGAAAAAAAATATTTTTGCTACAATATCTGAATGAATGAGTAAATGGAATTTTTCTAAACGAGTAGAAGCAAACAAGCATCAATTAAGGATTATAAAGGAAAGACTTAAAAAGTACTTTGTGATACATACAAATTTTATATAGAACTACACATGTAATGTTATGTTTTGGTATTTTTGACACCTGTATTTACAAGCCTCCTTGACATTATTCATTTACGTGCTTATTGGGCATCCAATAGCATCTTTAGTTGCTGATAAGACTATAGTAGCCTTAATTATGCTCGTAACAGAAAACATGTTAATATCATAACCAAAATTATCTTTAACAGGAAAAGCATTTGCTTAGACCTTTATGAATAAACTGCAACATATACACAGTTTTCTGCAGAAGGATTTCAATTTTCTAGAAATTACCCAAAAACCCAGAACAGTAAAATATGAGAATAATCTGGCCAAAAATTGAGAATGAATTTCCATCATAAAAATAAATTGTCACAAAATTCAGTGAACTTCCCATATTATTGCAAGCAAATGGAAATATTGTGCTACTCGATATCCATCCACCATCAATATGAAATAATAGAATCTGATTGGTTCACAGCAAGGAGTTCTCATCTGGCTACTAGATAAAGAAGAGTGTAATAGGTGCGTAGATATCCGCATTAAGAATCACACCAACTGTTTCATGAAGAAAGAATAGATTATGATGACGAGGGTGCATTCATGACATGCTTTAGCATGAAATTCAAGTGAGATAAAACATAAGTAATAAATGTCTTTTTCTCTTGAAATATATAATCAAAAGACAAATTGTTGCTTTGCTTCTCTTAACAGTATAAAAGGCCTCACCACAAAGAAAGTCGACTCTGGATATGATGCAAGAAGTTGTGCCTGTCAAGTGCTTTCCGGTTTTGAAATATTTTAGATAAATCAATGACAATCTAGCAGTCACTGCATTCAAAGATTCTTGATGATTGAGATAGGTTTCCCGAGGACCGTGGCAATAAGTCCAATGGTAACTAGCCAGCACTTAACTCGTAGACTGCGTCATCAGCTGCTTCGAAGTTTGTGTTAGGCACATACCCTGCTTGCTTCATCTTTTCAGTCAGTTCAGCCAACTTGGCATAGATTTGCTCAGCCTGTGGATGTGTTCTGTCTCCTGTGCTGAATGTATGAACTTTGTTCATAATGTCAATCCAGCTTTTTCCAGTCTCCTTTTTCACTCCTTTTTCTTTCATTAATTTTATGACCTTTGCTTTGTCTTCCCATCTACCAGCAGCAGCATAAATATTGGACAACTGCACATATGAGCCACTTCTATGTGGTTCTAACTCTATAAGGCACTCTGCTGCATGTTTGGCTAATACCATGTTGCCATGAATTCTACATGCAGCGAGCAAGCTTCCCCAAACCAGAGGAGCTGGCTTAAATGGCATTTTGTTGATAAAGGCTGCTGCATGTTCAAGAAGACCAGCGCGACTGAGAAGATCAACCACACAGTTGTAGTGTTCTTCTCTTGGTGCAATACCATAATCTTCGCTCATAGATATGAAGTAATGAATACCGTCATATACCAGGCCTGCATGGCTGCATGCTGAAATTACACCTACAAAGGTTATCTGATCAGGTTTCATTCCCATCCATTGCATTTTTTCAAAGAGTTGAACTGCTTCCCTACCCTTTCCATGCTGGGAGTACCCTACAATCATTGCAGTCCATGACACCACATCTTGATAAGGCATTTTGTCGAAAACTTTCCGTGATTCCTCTATGCTTCCACATTTGGCATACATGTCCACAAGAGAATTCCCAACAGAAACATCATATCTGTATGAGCCTTTTAATGTGTAGGCATGAACCTGTGTCCCACCTTTGAATGAAGCAAGGTTGGCACATGCCACAAGAAGACTTGCAAATGTGAATTGGTTTGGTTCCATGTCTGACAATTGCATCTGAGAAAACAGTTTCACAGCTTGGTTGCTTTGCCCGTTTTGAGCATATGTTGAAATCATTGTAGACCATGAGACAGTATTGCGCTTGAGCATTGTATCAAATAGAAGGCGTGCATCCTCTAGCGTCGCACATTTTGAATACATGTCAAGCAGAGCACTGCCAACAATAACATCTGATTCCAGTCCTTTTTTTACTACACATACATGCGCCTGCTTACCTTGTTCTAGAGAAAATACACTTGTGGATGACCTCAAAACACCTGCAAAAGTAAATTGGTTGGGTTTCATACCTATGTTTTGCATTTGACGGAAGAGTTTTAATGTCACTTCATTGTTCTCGTTATAAGCACACCCAGCTATGATTGCATTCCATGAGATAGCATTCCTTTTGTGTGTTTTGTCAAAAACCTTCAAGGCATCATCCAAGCTTCCACTTTTAGCATACATAGTAATAAGAGCATTCACCACAGTAATATCTAATACAGCCTCAGTTTTAATTATATGTGCATGAACTAATTTGCCCTGTTCTGTGTCTCCTATATTTGCACACACGCTAAGAATACATGACAATGAAAACGGGTCTGGCTCTAAACCTGTCTGCTGAAGTTCAAAACATAACTGCAGAGCTTCGATATCATAGCCATTATGTCCGTACCCCGCAATCATAGCATTAAACACTACTAGATCTTTATGGGGCATTTTGTCAAACACTTTCCGGGCGTTCTCCAAATCAGAACATTTAGAATACATATAAACAAGACCACAGCTCACGAATTCTTCAGCCTCAAATCCTGATTTGATAATGTACGCATAAACTAACTCACCGAACTCCAAATCTAATAAGATCGAACAGGCCTTGAGCACACTTCCAAACGTGAATTCGTCTGGTTTTATGCTTCGCCTCTGCATTTGTGTTAAAAGATTCAGAGCTTCGTAAGCTTTCCCATGATGCACATATCCTGCAATAGTACTGTTCCATGCGACAATATCTCTTTGAGGCATTCCGTCGAACACTTTGTGTGCATCTTTCAGACTCCCACATTTCACATACATATTCAGAAGTTTATTGTTAACCGATGTATTATGATTGAATCCCGATTTCAGCATGTGGGCATGGACTATTAGACCATCTTTCAATGATTTTATTCTGGTACAGTCTAGTAAAAGAGAAGAATATAGATTTGCCAACATGTACGGGCCGTTCATCATTTGAACCCCAGGATTTACTGTTACATGGGAGCTGATCGAAGTTCTACAAAAATGTACTACAGTTAGGCAATTTGTAGGTGTTTTTACAAACGCGCTTGAACTCAGCTGGTGTTTTAATATTCTCGTGTACCAGAATTGCATTGTACTTCGCTGTTTTGTATTCCAATTGATCAGAAATCAAAGTGTCTGCCATAATAAAAGTTATGGCTGATAAGGGAAAAACCATGGATTTAAGTATGGCATTACTCTTTGATAAAGTTGAGCAACGAACGGATTGCAAAGCCAAAAATTTAAGTGATTTTATCTGAGGGATTTTGGTTTTCAGAAGTTTACAGAAGCTACCGAACTGGAGGAGTTTTGAAGTATATTAGCTTTCGTTGCAGTAAGATGGAGCCGAGATCGTCGCACTGAGAACATAGTTGTTTACCGAACAAGTTTGGAGTTCCAAGATTTTTATGTTGTTTACCGAACAAGTTTGGAGTTCCAAGATTTTTATGTTCATTTTTAAATTGATTAAAGTTGGGGAGGTTATAATAGTTAAATAATCTTGTATTATCTTTATTTTTAAGTTTGATTCTTGTGACTATTATCTAGATCTAATGAGAGTTTTTTATATGAGAAATATATAGTATAGTGTTCACCAACTTATATTTTATCTCTTTATATCAAAAGTAGAACCCAAGACTAATGGAAAGGAAACTCATGTAAGGCCAGTAATGGTACTATGTAGACCTAGATACAATGACTTAAGTTGATGATTTTTCTTTATCAATGTGAACATACCTATGTATAGGAGTGCTAACTCAACCATTAACTTAATATATGGATCAATATAATTGATTAAAATCTATTGTGACATTACTTTTATATGTTATTTGTTAATTAGTATTTTATTGATAGTAATTTAATATTACATTTATAGATAAGTAGGAGATATTTTTTATAGAAAATAAAATTGTGACATTGCTATCAAAATCTAATTTTATAGTTTTTTGAGTTAAACTCATTTACCCATGTTTCAAGAGTAGTGGTTCACATAAACCCATCTATCATGAGAATGAATGGAACACTTAGCACTCATTGCATTTAGGTGATGCTCATAGATGTAAGTATCAAAGCTTCCTAGGATGTCACCCATCCCAATACTACTCCAAATCGAGTGCGCTTAACTACAAAGTTTCCTCCATGGTTAAACTTAGTCTTCTTGCAACCCCATTTTCAAAACTTCAGCATGTGTTGTGTCTTATGAACCATTAATTAGAAAGCCCTTAAGCTCATAAACTGATAAGTAGGAGATATTTTCCACAACAAGTTGAATTGTGGTATTGCTATGAAGATTCAACACTGTAATTTTTTGAGTCAAACTCATTGACTGATGTTTTATGAGTAGTGGTTCACATAAACCCATCTCTCATGAAAATGAATGGAAAACTTAGCAATCATTACATCTAGGTAATGTTCACAGAGGTAAAATAATGAAAATTATTAGCACTCATTATGACTAGGTGATGCTCATAGAGGTGAAACATTGAGATTTCCCGAGAAGTCACCCATCCCAATACTACTCCAACTCGAGCACAGTTAACTATAGAGTTTCCTCCATGGTTAAACTCACTCTTCTTGAACCCCATTGAAAAAATATCTATCGTTGAATATTTTAATATTTTTACATATGCATCATTGCCAAATGTAATGCTAGGAAAATCTAGTCAAAGAGATTGTTATAAAGGATCTAGAAGAGTGACAAACTAGCATATAATTGCAGACAAAACATGTAATCAAGATGTATCAAATGACTTAATTTATTTGTTTTGTTGATGAAATATTAAAAATAATAGAATTTTTTTGAGTCTTTACTTTTCAAAGTATTAGTGATCTATCAAACTATTATCTATATTTTTATCTCATGCAATCCACTTTTTAAGCTAACATTTATATATTGCCTACATTCTTACACACTATTGCTCAAATATTTGAGGGTCATCTCTCTAACCACCATACCATTTGACACGCCCTTTATATCCATTCTTTGTTTTCTTCCCCCACTTTCTTTGAAAATTTACTACTTTTCAATTGTAACATCCTTTCAAATATTTGAGGGGCATCTGTCTAACCATCATACCATTTGGCATGTCGCTCTATATCCATTCTTTGTTTTCTTCTCCTACTTTCTTTAAAAATTTACTACTTTCTAATTAATGCATACAAACACTTATTTCACCACCTTGTATAGTTAATTATGCACATAGTTCATCCAATCTAATTCACCCTTTTTCGAAAATTCACTATATCTTTTAGTAGTAACACTCTTTCAAAAATATCAAATGTACACTTAATTTTCACTACAATAATTCATCATAGATATTTCACTCTAACATTATCACTCTTTCCAAAATGACCAAATGTAGACACTTAATTTTTAGTACATTAATTCATCTTAGATAATATACTCTAACATTATATCATCACATTCTATTTGCTATCATTAATTAGTCAGTCAATTATGTTTAAATTAACTAATTCATTAACTCACTAGTGAAAGTAGTTGTAGTTATTAGAGTATTTTTTCATTTATACTTATTAATTAAATCATATTGATTTAATTATATAAGTTTCTATTACTCTAGTTACTTAAGCTTCATTTAGGTGCATTATTAATTAATTATTAATTAATAATGTGCAACCTAGCTTTTTAGTTTAGGGTTTCTATCTCACCTTTATAAGGTTGAGCCTTGTACTTTTTTCCTTATCTCTTATGCATCTTTCACATTTGAGAGCAACTTTTCTTCTGTCTCCATTTTTGCTTCTCTTGTAACAGGTTATCGGCTAATAGGTTCTTCTTGGGTTGTACATAATTGATATTAATCAATTCTTACATGGTATCAGAGCTCAGATATGTGGCTGCTTGTTCTTGATTTGAAGACTTTTCTGGAGCTTCAAGGGTTTGATCTTTCAGAAGTTTTTTTGGTTGGATCCGGGGATACACTTTTGTTGGAGGCCTCTTGAGCCAAAATAGACCTCACCAATGGATTCAGAGGATCGATCCAAAGAATTTTGATATAAAATTTGACCTATTTTGGTTACCAAACCAATTTGTAAAAATTTCTGACCTTTGGCACACATTCCAAGGTAAATTTTTAAGAAAACACGTGCAAATTTTTGTTTTCTTATTTTAAAAAAATTGCATAAAAGAAAAAAAAAAAATTTATTACAACTTTTTGGAAAGTTGCATGCGTTTCAAAAAAAGTTTTTACCAACTTCAAAAGTTGATTTGATGCCTCAAAAGGACACCTGCACCAGCGTCAGCAGAGTACGCTTGTGCGGAGCGATACCCCTACATGGTATGTCAATAGGGTACGCTTAAAACTTTTGACTTTTTTTAAAAATTAATTTTTTTTTGCCTCTCCTCTGCCACATTTGGTGAATATTTTGGTGAGATCTGCCTTTTTTGGCGAGATTTTTGGAGATCCGCCAAATTTGGCAAAATTTTTGGCATTTTCCACATGCAATTTTTTTTGCAATTTTGGGCACACATTTCAAGGTGCCACATCAGCGCACAGTCAACCAATGATGTCTGTGCCTAGTCAATTGCCACATCAGCAACTAGTCAGCTAGTGAAGTCAGCATCCAGTCAACTGCCATATCAGCGCATTATCAGTGATGACATCATCAAAGTTTCATATGACAGGCAAATAGCCATCAAATTTTTTCCTAGCTCTGTAATTTTCTAGAAAGCTCCTTTTTTGGACATGCAGTTGGTTTTTTGGCCATAACTTGGGTATACAGAGGTCTTTTTCCAATCTAAAAGAAGTGCCGAAAAGCTAGTTCAAAGACGAAGATAATGATGCTAGTTTAATTTGATTCCAAGTTCATTTGAGCTTCCATTTGTGGCATTGGAGTAGAGACTTCTATTTCCCTCTTCTCTGCATCTGAAATCCAGGTTCTTTGCTCAGTTTTTATACTTTCTATAGTTGCTTTCTTTGGTATTTGAGGGATATCACTATTTTTTGTGGGGGGGATTTTTCTTTTCTGTACTTTAATTTAGAATAAGACCCTTCTACTTCCGTCTTCTTCTCTCAATGGAAGACTCCTATGTTGCCTACCTTACACCACACAACTATCATACTTGGAAAGGACAGATGACCAGATTGCTTATGGCAAAGGGATTATGGTCATGTCTCGATGTGGCTCAGCCAGTTCTACAGAGGCCTTATGAGCTTCTTATGCAGCGCAATAAAATGGATGAGGCAATGGGCCTCATTGCAATGAATATTTTAGAGGGGTTACTGTTTCACCTGGTTGGTTTGATACACTCAGGGCTATGTGGGACAAGTTTTCAACCTTATTTGGCACAATGAATTAGTTTAGGATTCTATAGATAGATGCGGAGTTTACCTCCTTGATTCCTAAATCATTCACCAGCATTGAGGATTTCTTGATGAAATTCAAGTCTCTTTGATCTATGTTACAGGTTGCAAGAAAGAAAAAATCTGATAATGAGTGTATCTTTTTGATACTGTCCAAGCTTCGAGGACCTTATCAGATTTTCTCTTCTACCTTCTACTCCACTATGGATGCTCTAGGTGCACGACATGTTATGCCCTCTTTCGAGACTTTTTGTGATCGGTTGACTCATGAGCAATCAAAGCTCACTCAAATGGATTCTCTTACAAGTTCACAGTCACAGGCATTGATTGCCAAGCCACCTCAGAGCACACAGAAGCCAAAGCAGTTATCAGATTCCTCTTCTCGGCACTCTACTGGCCCACCATCTTCTTCTAAAAAGGAGAAACAGAAGACTAAGAGACCTACATATTCCTATTGTCAGAAGGGAACACATGATGAGTCACTTTGTTATCAGAAGAAGTTTGATGGTTATGAGAAACAGATAGCGAATTTGTAAGCTCTTCTTTAGAAGAGCAATCTTTCCTCTCCATCCTCTTCTGGCTCATAGGGGTCTGCTTATCAGCCTTCTTCTATCAATCCTACAGCTGAAAAAAATCTTGGATAGGGTCATGTATTGCAGGCTTCTTTCACATTCCCTTCACAAGTCCCTTGGATACTAGATTCAGGTGCTTCTCACCATATGGCATCTTCTCGAGAGATCTTCTCTTCTTTTGAGGCTTCTCCTATTCCCCATATTATCATTGGGAATAACATTGTTATGACAGTATGCGGGAAAGGCACTGTATGCATTTAGGATGGCACATTCAATGATATGTTGTATGTTCCATCTCTGTCTGCAAACCTTCTCTCAGTTTATCAGATTTCTCACAGTGGGTCCGGGAAGACAGTTGAGTTCACTCCAGATTCAATTTTCATCCGCAATAGTATGACAGGAGGTATTGTTGCTACAGGGACAGTTGATCTTTCCACCCGTCTCTACTCCTTTTCATACTTTGGTCCACCTTTGCTAGAGCACGACTCTCCTCCTTTGAGAGAGCATCATGTGGTACAGTCAAGTTTCTTGAACCTCTGTGTGGTTCCTGAGACTACTGTTGTGACTGCCTTGCCACCTCTTGAACTCTTTTCTGTTTAGTAGAGTTCTTCAGTACTGCTTGATCCTCCAGCTCCATTCATCGAGCCACCAGGGGCAGTTATTGAGGATTCTACAGAGGACATTCATCTCCTCTTTGATGACAGTGTCAACACACCTGTCATACCACTTACATTGGGGATTCCCTTTCAGGATCCTCGTGTCTACTCCTTTGAGCATCAGCTCGGCCTTTCAGTGAGACCTCAGCTTTCGAGGTTCCCTCTACAGTGTCCACTACCTTTCACTCCTCTGCACTGGAGTCATAGTGGTTTGTTCATTGATCCAGGGGTTCTTTCATTCTGGGGGGGCTTTGGAGCCTCGACCCTCTCTCACGAGGGGGGGGTTAAAGTCACGCATTGTACTTATGGCTTTGAGAGAGTCTCTTGAAGTCATTACATCTCTTTTTGGAGAGGGGTTTTTCCCACTGGGTTTTCTCCTTTACTCCAGTTTATAGAGATTTCCTTGTACTGGGTACCTGATCAAGCCTTGTTGTCGGGACCCACTTGTTTTTGCTTTCATAGCTTTTCTTTGTTAGGTAAGCTTACTCCTTGCTTTCAGCTTAAGGGGGGGTATTAGAACATTTTTTCATTTATACTTATTAATTAAATCACATTGATTTAATTATATAAGTTTCTATTACTCTAGTTACTTAAGCTTCATTTAGGTGCATTATTAATTAATTATTAATTAATAATGTGCAACCTAGCTTTTTAGTTTAGGGTTTCTATCTCACCTTTATAAGGTTGAGCCTTGTACTTTTTTCATTATCTCTTATGCATCTTTCACATTTGAGAGAAACTTTTCTTCTGTCTCCATTTTTTCTTCTCTTGTAACAGGTTATCGGCTAACAGGTTCTTCTTGGGTTGTGCAGAATTGATATTAATCAATTCTTACAGTAGTTGTGAGGGTTTAAGATTACATATGACATGGTTAAATTTGTCTTCTAATCCAACACATGGATAGAGCTATCCAGGTATGTGTTTTATGTAATATGTTTGATTCAGGTGTGTCATTTTGATTTCTTGTCACACTCAGAATAGAGACACTATGTCTGAAGAGTCATCTAATATAGGTGGTCCTCCTTTTTCACATATAATTGTATATGGATTACTTTTCATTTTTTACTATCTTTCAAAAGTGAAAGTGGGTTGGATACAAAGACCATCTATTTCTTTTTCTTTTACTCTGGATATAGTTATTAAAGTGGGTCCTTTTCTTTCAATTCCGCTGATATCAACCGTTGCTTTCTATAGTGTGAGTCCTTGTCTTTCAATTCCACAGATATCAAATGTTGCTTTTTGTAGTGCAAGTCCAACCAAATAGTGTTGACACATTAAAAAATAGCCCAAATGTAATTTTATTTGATGGAAAACATTAGGCGGACACTTGTATTCTTTTTATGGAAAAATCAAATATAATACCAACACTTGCACCTAAAGGAGGTACAATTATTATGTCATTGTAAAATATAGTTAAATGTGAAATTTATATTAGAAGATACAAAATAGTTTAATAATTTTTAATTATAAAAAATCTAAATGCAAAGTAATTTGAACATATAAATTGTTCAAAAAAATATTGCTCTATTTTTCCATTCAAGAACTTGTGTTTTCACATCTAAAATTATAGTATGTCCAAAAGAAAGGATCCAATGGAATGAATCTTTAATTTAGAAATTTCATATGAATCTAGGGTGCACATTTCCACATCTAGAGTGTTTTGATGAACATATCATATTGTTAGTTATTTGTCATTGTTGCAACTTAAGATTTATAAATAAAATTATCTTGCACAAACTTATGATTAATGCATTTTTCATCACTTTTTAGGTATAGTAAGTTACACTCATGAAATTTTAATACCCATATTGCATTATTATATTAATCTATTACCAGTAACAAGTAAATTAATTGTAAGTATTTATTAGTAGGTTTTCTTATGAACATATTTATTAGTAGGTTTTCTTATGAACATATTTATACAGGTTTGTCTATGTATACTTTTTATGGATTTACAACTACTCAAACGTATGATATATATATTTGTTCTATTCTCTCTATTTAATTCTCTTGTGTTTTACCTATAATACATTATATACCCTTGCTTGATAATTATTATATTTTATTATACAAGCACTATTTACAATTTTAAAATCATAAATATCTTATTGTCATTCTTATCAAATTTTTAATATTTTTATTTGTCATCTCATGACAAATTTTATGATAAGATTTTTAATTTAAAATAGAAAAGTCCTTTTAATACATTTTCCACAAAATAGAAACCATTAATAATGACAAAGGAAAAAATAACATGTTAGTTTTAGGTAGCTTGGACAGTTATTCATCTACATGTGATTAATTGGCAAATAATTATTTCTAGAATTGTGACAAATATTAATTAATTAATTGACTCCTTCTAGAAGCCACTAGTGACCTATTGGTTAGGTTGTTTTACTTGAGAAGCAACTAGAAACTTCTTGGTTGAGTTGTCTTGATCAAGAAGCAAATAGAAACCTCTTGGTTAAGTAGTATAAAAGGGGCTCAAGGGAGGCATTTGGAGAATAAAACAGAATAGAGAACTTGAAGTTGTAGAAGCATTTGCAGTGTTAGCAAATGAGTTTGCAGTGATAGCAAACAGTCTTATAGTGTTAGCAAGAGTGTAGTGATAGCATTGGGATAGCAGTGGGGAATATCAATGGGAGAAATTAGGAGGTTGTTTGGAATCTGCTAGTGAGAGGCAAGGAATTTTGTATCTCTTGATTTGTTGAAGTTAATATATTTTCCATCTGCAGAACTGGTTTTCCCTTAGGGGTTTTTCCAGGGACAATTTGTCTAAAAATATTGTGTTCTGAATTTCTTTCTGTATTTTATTGGTGAAGTTGTAGTTGTGTTATTTTTTGATATTAGCCATGATTTTTTTTAGTAGTTAATAATCATTTATGATAGGAGATTAATAATTAGTGACTGCAATAGTGTTAATTTTCACATGGTATTAGAGCAGTGTTGAGAGTAGAAGAGTTTTGCCCTAGGAAATAAATTTTGATCTCTTCAAAATTATTGCTTTAATCCCTTTAGATGGCTTTAGTTGGTTTGAGAGATAAGGACACATTGGATGTTGCCTCGATTTTTGGTGTCTAGAAGGCCAGGATTTCTTTATTGTTGGAAGAGAATGGTATCAACGATTATGCTACCACTGGTATAGCTGCACCTATAAATGCTATAAAACTTGCAACATATAAGAAGGATGATGCCAAGGCGAGGAGGATTATCCTCAATGGTGTCAAGGATCATATTATTCCACATTTCACTGAGCTAGATACATCGAAGAAGATGTGGGATGCCATTCTAAATCTATACAAGAATGCTACCACCAACAGGAAGATGATTCTTAGAGAGAAGCTAAAGAATACCTAGATGAACGAGGGAGAAGATGTTATAAGTTACCTCACTAGGATTAGACTTGTCAAGGATGAGTTAGCAGTTGTTGGAGATAGTTTTAGTGATGATGAGCTAGTGAGAATAGCCCTAAATGTGTTTACTAAACAATGGAGTGTATTTGTTCAAGTTGTCAGTGGATGAGATACCTTACTGATTTGGGATCGGCTATGGACTGATTTCATTCAGGAGGAGTTTAGACTAAGTCTTCTCGATAGGGCCAACAACAGTAAAAAAAGTGAGGTGGAACAAGAAAACATTGCCCTAGCAGGGAAAGGGAAAGCAAAGAGGGGATCTAGCTCACAAGGTGAGAAGAAGAAGAAGGACCTTTCTAAGGTCAAGTGCTTTGGTTGTCATGAGTATGGTTACTATTTCAGTGATTTCCCAGAAAGGAAGAAGGCAAAGAAGTAGGAAACAACTTCAGCAAGTGCAAAAGAACTCTCTAGTAGACTAGAAGATGAGTTTGCACTTATAGCTTGTATGGTGAGCTCAACCTTACAGACTATCTGGTATATAGATAGTGGGGTGTCATTTCATATGACAAGAGTTAGAGAGTACTTCTCCAATTATAAGGAAAAGAACATTAATATCTAGATTTCTATGGGAAACTTGTCCAAGCTCAACCTAGTTGGGAAAGGGACTATTCAATTTAAGAGGGAGAATGGAAAGATAATTCTAGTTCATGATGTATTGCATGTGCTAGGATTAGGTATGAATTTGATTTCTATATCAATTCTTTAGGATAGGGGGTATAATGTACTCTTTAGAGGGACACGTGTGTTGATTAAACACAAGGATTAGAAATCACCCGTAACTATTGGAGTTAGGAGTTGTCACCTTTACAAGTTGTAGTTTGATACTCCTAAGGTACTCATGAGCAGTTGTAATCCTAGAGATTTTGGAGAGCTATGGCATAGGAGGATGAGCCATATTCATCATGGAGCACTCAAATTGCTTTGTGAGACAGTGACAAGTGTTCCAAAGGTGAGCACAAAGCATGATGATGTATGTAATGGATGCATGTTGGGGAAGTTTGCAAAAGCATCTTTTCCAAGGAGTAACACCAGATTTGAAGGTGTTCTTGATCTAGTTCATTCAGATGTATGTGGACCAATGTCGACAAAATGTATTAGAGGATATGAGTACTATGTTACTTTTATTGATGATTTCTTTAGGAAGACCTGGATATACTTCTTGAAGACCAAGGTTCGGGTTTTCAGTCGATTCCAAGAGCTTAAGGCTCTAGTGGAGAACTCAACATGAAAGAAGATAAAGGTTCTTCAATCAGACAATGGAGGTGAATACAAAAGAAATAACTTCCAAGAGTTCTGTACCAGGGAAGGAATCGAGAGAGTGGACTATTCCTTACAATCCATAGTAGAACGGAGTTGCTAAGAGGAAGAATCATTCTATATTGGAGGTGGCAAGAGCCATGCTACATGACTAGGATATGCCCCACTACTTATGGGCAGAAACATGTAGTACAACACTCTACATTCATAATAGGGTTCCACACAAGGTACTAGGGAGGATGATACCAGAGGAAGCTTTCATAGGTAAGAAGCCTGATGTTAGCCATTTCAAAATATTTGGGAGTTTGGCATATTGTCATATCCAAGGTGATACATTTACCAAGTTAGTTCAGACTACAGAGATGGGGTACTTTTTTGGGTACAATAAGACCTCAAAAGCATATAGGATTTTTATCCCTGGGACTAGAAGGATTATTGTCAAATGTGATGTTAAGTTCATGGAGGACAAGGTATTAAGAAGGTCCAAAGATTTTGTAGTAGATGATCAGAGTGAGTAGCCAACAGAAGCTCCAAGGCCTAGTCAAGGGCAACAAAGGATAGGTACAGTTACCAGTACAAGTGTAGGCTCAGGTTGTGAAGTTTCACAAAGCATGGAACAATAGGTGCAAAAGGAAATGCATCTAGAAGACTTAGAGGTTGATATCACATCCTCTATAGTTGGCAACTGGAACTATGAGGTTCAAGAGACATTAAGGGATACTCAGGAGTTTGTGGGAGCTCCTAGAAAGAATACTAGATAGCGGAGATAACCAACCAAGTTCAATGACTATGTGGCATTAGTTAGTCAGTTGGTAGATAGTGAACCTTCCAGCTATCAGGAGGCTGCAAAGCATCAGGTATGGCAGGATGCTATGGTTGAGGAGTATTCCTCAATAATGTAGAATGATGTGTGGGAGGTAGTTCATAGACCAATAGATATAGCAGTAGTTGGATTACATTGGATCTATAAGATAAAGCATGGTGCAAATGGTAGCATTGAGGAATACAAGGCAAGGTTCATGGCCAAGGGGTTCTCTTAGAAGGAATGAATAGACTATGAGGAGACCTTTTCTCCAATGGCCTAATATACTTCTATAAGAGCTGTAATCTTGTTTGCAACACAAATGGGATGGCAGATCCATCAGATAGATGTCAAGACAACATTCCTTAATGGTGAGATGAAGGAGGTATACATAGAGCAACCAGAAGGCTTTGTAGCACACAACAAAGAGACCCACATGTGCAGATTGAAGGGAGCATTGTACAAACTCAAACAGGCTTCCAAAGCATGGTATGATCGCATTGACACATACTTGCAAGAAATAGGATTTGCAAAGAGTGAATCAGACGCTAACCTCTACTACTTGGTAGTTGGGGGTGAGATTCTCATTCTTATTCTTTATGTGGATAACTTGTTTCTTATAGGTTCACTAGGGCTCATAGAAGACTGAAAGAGGGACTTTGCAGAAGAGTTTGAGGTGAAGGACTTAGGACTCATGCACTACTTTCTAGGCATGGAGGTGTTGTAGACAGATGGAGAGATTTTACTTGGTCAAGGGAAATATTGCATTGAAATATTGAAGAGATTCAGGATGGAGGATTGCAAAGCCATGTCTACACCCATGATCACAAATTGGAGGAAGGTAGATACATCTAAGAAGGATGTAGATCCCACCTTATATAGAAAATTGATTAGTTTATTTATGTATTTGGTCAACACTAGGCTAGATATAGCATTTGCAGTAAACTCTCTTAGTCAATTCATGGTTGAACCAAAGAGAATGCATTGGACAACAACCAAGCATGTATTGCATTACTTGCATGGTATAATTGAGTATGGGATCAGATATGTTCGAGGTGAAGGTACCATGTTGATGGGCTATACTGATGCAAATTGGGTAGGAAGTATTATGGATAAAAGGAGCACTTCAGAGTGTTGTTTCAGTTTAGGATTAGGAGTTGCATCTTGGTTTAGTAGGAAGCAGAAATCTGTGATTCCGAGTTCAGTAGAAGTAGAATACATAGTAGCTAGCATGGCGACATTTGAAGCTATATGGCTTTAGTAGTTGTTAGTAGCCTTGTTTGGTTAGAAGGTTGAGACTATTGTGATACACTGCAATAATTAGAGTTGCATCAAGTTGTCTAAGAATCTAGTGTTTCTTGATAGGTCTAAACATATAGACATTAGATATCACTTCATCAGAGATTGTGTACAACAGGGGGTTGTTCAACTATAGTACATACCTACAGAGGAGCAGGTAGCAGACATTCTAACAAAGGCATTGGAGAAGGAAAAATTTATCTTCTTCATAGATAAGTTGGGTGTTGTGCAAAACAAATTTCTCTCTAAGAGGGAGCGTTAGTTTTAGGTAGCTTGGACAACTATTCATCCACATGTGATTAATTGGCAAATAATTGTTAGAATTATGATAAATATTTGTTCATTAATTGACTCCTTCTAGAAGTCACTAGTAACCTATTGGTTAGGTTATTTTAATTGAGAAGCAACTAGAAACTTCTTGGTTAGGAAGCAACTAGAAACTTCTTGGTTGAGTTGTCTTGATCAAGAAGAAAATAGAAACCTCTTGGTTAAATAGTATAAAAGGGGGTCAAGGGATGCATTTGGAGAACATAATAGAACAAAGAGCAACAAGAAGTTCTAGAAGCATTTGCAGTGCTAGCAAATGAGTTTGCAGTGATAGCAAATAGTCTTGCAGTGTTAGCAAGAGTGCAGTGGTAGCATTGGGATAGTAGTGGGGAATGTCAACAGGAGAAATTAGGAGGTCGTTTGGATTCTGCCAATGAGAGGCAAAGAATTTTGTATCTCTTGATTTGCTAAAGTTAATATATTTTCCATCTATAGAACTGGTTTTCCCTTGGGGTTTTTCTAGGGACGATTTGTCTAAAAATATTGTTTTCTTTGTGTTCTGAATATTTTTGTGTATTTTTTTAAATTTTTTTTATTTTTATTAGACTGCAGGAATCGGGTGCAGCATGGCCCCCCCTATAAATTGCAGTGCACTGGGTAAAATTTTTAATGTGATCGGTAGCGCTGGCGCGACACACCCACCAGTACCACGGGGACGGGGGAGACTAGAACTTGTGACCAACCCCCTGCAACATGGAAGATTTAGCCAATCGAGCTAGGGCCCCCGCCCTATTTCTTTCTGTATTTTATTGGTGAAGTTGCAGTTGTGTTATTTTTCGATATTAGCTATGAATTTTTTCTCAATAGTTAATAATAGTTTACGATAGGAGATTAATAATCAGTGACTGCAATAGTGTTAATTTTCACATAACATCCAAAATAGAATTTGTCCAAAATAAATTTTCTAAAGCTTCTAAATTGCTCCAAGAACATGGTTTTGTCAATTAAAAAAAATCGCAGTTTACTAATTTATTATGGTTTGAGTAATCTTGTCATGAATAGATTTTGTCTGTATATAGGGAAATTTTAGTCAAGAGTTTATTCCAAACATATAATATATAGTAGAGATTGCATAGACACAATGTCTAATAATCAGCGATACCCTAACAATATCAGAGGAAAATCCAAGTAATATAGCTCCAAAGGCGGCTCCTTTTTAGTAGAAATGGTGGAAGTGGTAGTAGAATTAGGGCTAGTTGACTTGGCCGATGACAAAGTGGGTGTGATGGCTAAGGTTTGGAATCAATGACGTCGATGACGAAGTAGGAAACTGTTGCGGATTTTATCGGCGTCTTTTTATTACCTCATTTACTACTCCCAACTACATGACCTCCCCTTTTCACAGTGCAAGGGAAACTACCAACATTGGCTAAATTCTTTCGTTAAGCAATTGTAAACAACCATATTTTATTTTACGGCATTTGACATAGCCAAAAAGTCAATTTTTTTTTGACAAAAGTCCCTTAGTAAATAAGCTTATCAGCTTGACAAGTGCATGATCCCAAGAAAGGTAGATTATAATGGCTTCCCTACATATTTACTTTAGTAAAACTCTAATATTTCCAATATATCCAATATATTTTTAAATTTTTATTCTTTTAATTTTTTTTTTAATATTATAGTTTTTATATTTGTAATGTTTAATTTTATTGATCTTTAGTCTTTTATTTGCAATCTTTGTTCTTTTACTTTTATAATATTATTTTAATATTTTATTTAGAATTTCAAAAAATCTACACATTCAAATTAAAATATTAGTAAAAAAGTATGAGATTATTAAAATAAAACATTTCTATTATTTTTATCATACATATTGTTTGATGATTATTTTCATACTTTTTGTATATTATATCAATACTCTAAGACACCTATGCTTAATTTACACATTCAAATTCAATTATTTTTAAAAAATTAAAACATTATAAAAAATAAATATTTTTACTATTTTTATCATGAATATCGTTTAATGATTATTTTCATACTTTTTGCATCTTATATGAGTACTCTAAAACAACTATGTTTAATCTATATGTCATTATGACTTAATTTTAAATTGAACATCATTAAAAAAAATATTGCAAGGAGAGATTCACATGATAACTAAATTTAGATTATTATTGAGATATAATGATCCGGATTTGTTAAAAGAGTGACCAAAATTTCAAGATCATAATTAAGCTTTAAAAATATTAAATAGTTAAAATGTAAAATATTTTCAAACAAAGAAGAAACAAATGTAATAAAACATAAATAGTCCATTCTAATCTATTTTCTTTAAGAATATATATATTAAATAAGTCAAAATTATTTTAGTATTTTTTTAATGAATGCATTTTCAAAATATTTGATATTAATAAATGTAGAGGCAATATAAAAATTTATGTTTTCAAAAGTAATTATAAATGCATACCTAAAGATAAGCTTCACCCTTCTGTTTAATGAAAACACATAGAAAATTAAGTAAATGGAAAATTTCACTACTTTCTCTTATTTTTATATTTTGTGTCGAAATATTAAATTTAAAAGTGATATAATATAATATTATTGTTGATTTTGTGAGACTATTTTTCAAGCAAAAATATAATTATTATTTATTTAGGTTGATTGCATTTTATATTAAATGTAATTGATTATCTATAGTGTATTTTGATTTTTTTTTGAAAAGTTAATACTTTTATAATTTACCAATTTTAATGATGTAATATCTACTTTTAATTAAAAGTATTCTTTAATAATCATCAACTTCTTGAAATCTAAATAAATTAATATCATCATATGTGGATAAATTTACCAACTTTAATGATGTAATATCTACTTTCAATTAAAAATATTCTTTAATAATCATCAACTTCTTGAAATCTAAATAAATTTTTATCATCATATGTTTTTAAAAATAATCATCATAAATTAATATCATCATATGTTTTAAAGTTAATACTTTTATAATTTACCAATTTAATGATGTAATATCTACTTTTAATTAAAAGTATTCTTTAATAATCATCAACTTCCTGAAATCTAAATAAATTAATATCATCATATGTTTTTAAAAATATAATGAAATATAATATAAGGAGAATTGTAAAATGCAAGTATAGGCACTGCATATGGTAACATCTTGTGACAAGGAAATGAATGTGGAAATGCATCAATCTAGCCAAACACATGAATACGATAGAGCTCATAAACTATATCTATCACAACCTCAAGTAGAATCATGTCGATATATCGTAGACGTGCAATTACATTCTCCTCACACTATGTCAATGACATATAGGTGGTTTCTATATATAGAAGTTGTATATTAGTTCTCGATTCTCAAATCTTACCAAAGATGTATTAGCCTCAACTTTGGGTCTCCCATCACATCTCACTGTAACTATTCATCTCCTACACCTTAAGGGGTAATTTCTTGTGTATGTTGTCATAGACTTAAATTCATCTAATTTGCATTATGTAGGGTTGCATTTAAATGAATTCTACAACTGGTCGTCTTCAAATTTTTTGGGATCACACATGAATGGATTTGATAATTATGCAAAGGTTGAGACCATTATAGAATAGTTAAACATGACATTATGCTCTTTGAAGTAAAATGCTTATGGTTTATATAAGTAAGGATGAGTTGTACATTTCATTATCTATTTGAATTTTATGCTAAAAGACTCTTTTACTAGAAGTACCTGTTCCTCAGTCATAAATGCATGTGAAAGAAGAAGACAAACAATCTCAATTAAGGATCATGTCAGATGAAGTAGAAAATGAGGAGGAGAGCCAAAAAGAAATTAAGGCTCAACAAAAAGGATTGCAGATAAGCATGGTGCAAGTCCTACTAGATAGAAATTGTTTTTTCAAAGCCCTAGCAAATCAACTTGAAGGTGACCGAGATCAACACTCAAAGTATTGTATTATGGTAGTGGAGTACATTAAATGGAGCATCATTTAGACTTTGAGCCTTTCTTTTCTTATAAAGATGTTATAAATTTTGAAGAATATTATGAAAAAATGGCAGAAGATGGAACTTGGATAGACTAGTGTGACATTTATGCAGCCTCCATAGTGACTCAAACTAATATTTGTGTGCACCATTTGAAGGGCCAAGAATCCCAAATCAACAATTTTGACATCTTAGATACTCCCACACTCCATGTCTCATATCATGATGGAAACCACTATAATAATTTGTACTTCATTAATAATAATGTCAATGCTATTGTAGCACCCATGCTTTTGGAGGAGGTCAATCAAAGTACAAGTCATAATGACCAAGAGCCTATAAAATTAATTATAGATGAGAAAGAGTGCAAAGATACTAACAAAATTTGTAAAGATGATAACTTATTGAGAACCCAAGATGAAACTCAATGAAAGAAAAATTAAACAAGGTGTATTCTATGGGTACCAACAAAGAAAAAATCATAAAGGTTTAAAATTTATCTTACCAACATTTCATTGTGCACATAAAATGTTATAAACACTATAGTGACATCATTTAATACATATAAAACTATTGGTGTAACCCTTGCACCCTTCAAAGGTGCAAGTGCTAGTTAATATACAATTCATATATAGTCATGCACACACAAACAATACAAGTTTTAAATAATTGAATCAATTACTTTCATAAATTTCACAAATAAACTTCATAGTGCACCAAGATGGTGTACAAAAGGGGGGGTTAAGTGGACACCTTTTTGTTCTTCTAAAATCAGGTAAGCCTAAACTTGGACAAGATCTTTGAGGGTCATCCACTCAAAATGACAAGATGTATAAAACATATAAATTATAGTACTATGAATCTACTTTCTAAACTACTAAAGTTTTTTAAAAATAGATAAGATTAGGTACGAAAAACCCTATGCACATGAAAAATAGTTCTTGATTTTTTTAAAATATAACATTGTTTTTTTCGTGTGCAGCGCAAAAGACATAGTTATATTCACTATTTTGCACATCACTTTGGTAGAGTGATAGTTAAGAGTCATATCTAGAAGTTGAGTATTTTTTTATAATTTCTTGATGAGTATTTTAGTTTTTATGAATTATTGAACTGACTACATCTTGAAATTGTGGTACATGTTTGTGTGCTGAGCATAACTTGCACCAAAATAATCAAAAATGTTTTTTTTAAAAATGTGTATAGAATCAAGTGTAGAACAATAATATATAGTTTACTCTAAATTTGGTTAAGTATATCAAAATTTATTAAAAAAATAGTGGACATGTGTTTGTGAGGAATGTCAAGATTGGTAAAAGTAATTAAAGTTTATGGGTTAGTGCACCAAGTTGTTGTGCCAAAAGGGGGGTATAAGTGAAATAAAAAATTTCTGAACTTCGACAAGACTTTGAAGATAGTTATGCTTAAAATTTAAGATATGAAAAAAAAATAGTAGTCCTTTGAATCTAGTTTTTAAACTACTTTTTTTTTCTTTTTTCAAAATGGTTTAGTTTTAGGTCCTCAAAAAAGGGGGCCATAGAAAGTGGTACTATTTTTTTAAGAAAAAATATAACATAGTGTAAAGTGTGCCCCCCCTAAAATTTTAACTTTAAAAAAAAAATTCTTTAATTGCTCTAGTCAAAAGTTACCTAATACCATCTAATTTATCCCAGATATTTCAGGTAATTTTCTAATGTGTATTTTTTTAATGAATTTTGTAATTGGACACATCCTAAAAATGTGAAATATCTATGTGCTCCCCCTAGAAATGATTGAAAATTAATCTAAAATCAAAACTTCTTTTTTTCAAAGTGTGTTGAATGGAGTCTAGTTTCTAAAAAGCTAAGTTGTTACAAAATTTGATGAAAAAGTTAAAACCTACACCCCAATTAGTACACGTTGGTATTTGACAGAAAATGGACACGCATTCAAAAGTAATTATAGTTGAAAGGATTGAAATAGTTCAAATTTGAAATAAATTATATGGTTATATAGCTAATATAGAGATTTGCAATGTCATGTAACGATTTTATCGATGCTCAACCACTAGGAAACTTGAAGGAGAGCACATAAGAAAAATTAATTATTTTTTGTATGTTTGTTGGAAAACATGTCTTAGACCAGTTTAGAGACTCCAAACCTTTGGGTTGGGTCCCCAAGGAAAATCCAAGCCTTAGGCTTGGTAGAATCCAAAGCTTTAAATAGCGCATGCATGCCATAGTGTGCACACACTATTTAAAACATTTTTTAATTTAGGTTTACAAAGCGTGTATGTTCTATAGTACACACACACTTTGTAAACCTCAATTTTAATAGAGAGGGAAGGAGAGAGGGAAGGAGAGAGAGAGTGAGAGATAGTAGAGGATGGGGAGAGAGTAGGAGATGGGAGAAGGTGGGATAAGGAGAGAGGGACAAATAAATAGAGAGAGAGAGAGAGAGAAGGGGATAGAAAAGTGAGGGAGAGGGAGAGTAGGGGATGTGTGTGTGTGTGTGTGTGTGTGTGTGTGTGTGTGTGTGTGAGAGAGAGAGAGAGAGAGAGAGAGAGAGAGAGAGATGTGTGTGTGTGTGTGTGTGAAATATATAGTAAAAGAGAGGAGTGGCAGAGAGATTTAGGTAGAGAAATATGGAGATGAAGATAAATATAGATACATGAAAAAAAATCTATTTATAGAGAGAGAGGGAGAGATAGAGATAGAGAGAGTATGGGATGGGAGAGGGTGGGATAGAGAGATAGAGAGACAAAGGGAGAAATGGAGAGAGATGGAGAGAGAGAGACTATGGCATGGGAGAGGGTAGAATAAGGAGAGAGGGAGAGAGAGAGGGATGGGAGAGGGTGGGATACATATATATATATATATATATATATAGAGAGAGAGAGAGAGAGAGAGAGAGAGAGAGGAATGTGAGAGGGTGGGATATATATATATATGAGATAGGGAGAGAGAGTGGGGGGGAGAGAGAGAGTAGGGGATGGGAGAGGGTGGGATAGAGAGAGAGCGAGGGATAGGGGGATAGAGAGAGAGAGCATGGATAGGAGAGAGAGAGAGAGAGAGAGAGAGAGAGAGAGAGAGAGAGAGAGATTTTTCACATAGTGTGCACACACTATAGTGTATGCATGCCTTACAGTGTGTACATACTATATGAAAACACCAAAAAAATGGTTATAACAAAAGTTTGGGTTCCTACTGAGCCATATTCTATTTTTTCTCTATTGTCTATTTTGACAGAAAACACGGGTTTCATGCTGTTGGAAGTTAGCAAACACCAAATTCAATCATTGGATACACTATTTGAAGGCTTTTTGAACATTCTTTCATGCTATTGGAAGCTAGAAAACACCAAATTCAATCATTGGATACACTATTTGAAGGCTTTTTGAATATTCTTTCTATAGAAAAGGTTAGTGCAATCCTTTTTAAAAATTCTTTGTTACTATAGAGACAAATTTAATTATAATTTGACAAGTTGTTTAATAAATAGTGAATTCATTGAAATTTGTGTGCTTGAATGAATTGTTATTTGGAAATGGTTAGAAATTTGACAAGTTGTTTAATATATATTGTGTATTCATTGAAATAATTGTAATTTGTTTATGTATTTGAATGATTTGTAATTTATAAATTGTAAGTAATTTAGATATTTGAATAATTTAGATGTTTGAATAATTTGACATAAAGAAATCATCATCATGCTAAGGAAGAAACCAAAAACTCAAACAACAAAAGAGAGGGAGAGAGATTTGGCAGTTAAAAGAGATAAAATGAAACTACTACGTGAACAAAAAAAATTACAATGCAATAATGAAGAATTGTCTTTCGAAGAGGAACATGAAACAATGATACACAGAAACAAAGAGGAAGAATTGGAAAGACAAAGAGAATGAATGAGACTCTTACGCTCAAGAAGACAATTGAATTGTGAAGCTACACCATCTTCCAATGTTGGAGCCATATCATCATCTCACGCTAATGAGATGCTAATTTCTACATCCAACAATGTACACACTCTATCATGTCATGTTGAAGGCATGACATCAACATATCAAGTAGGTGATATTCCATCTTTTGCATCTTATTGCCAAGGCACATAATCTTTGGTTCAAGGTATGCAAAACACTCAATCTTATGTTGATGTTCAAAATATTGAGGGAATGGAAGAGATTATAACACCTTCTAGAATTCGTTTTAGAAGACCAAAATATTTGATTGATATTGATACTAACATTTTGAAATTAATGCCTAATAAGATTAGCAAGCATACTTGTCAAAGAAAAGTTAATCGTATGTGGAGATTATTCTTTGAAGAATTAAATATTATAGGTCAATGCCAATTATTTGTTGAAATGATGAGAAATTTGAAATTCAGGCCCATCATGAAGGTTCTTGGGCTAAGAATGATGGATGATTCAAATTTAAAAAGTATTGTAAAGAATCTAATGAGTGCATATGAAAAAGTGGGTTCTAAATCACGCACCAAAGATAGTAATATCACAAGATGCATACTTACATTGACAATAGTAAGTACCCAAATGAAGAAAGATCAACTCATGAGAAAGATAAGAAAAACATTGAAAATTGGTAGAGGTACTCTAAGGAGAGCCATGGTAAGGTGTGAGAGATTGGAAGATCGAACAAAAATTGAGTTATGGACATTTTGCGATGGACTACTGCAAAATGTTAAAGAAATTAGTGAAGCTTTGAAATCATTGATTGAAGATTTTTGGACAAATAACATGCATGTTTCCTCTAATCAAAGAGATGTTGTAAGAAGGAGGATTGGTAGCTGAAATCATGATCCACATGTGAAACATTTTTTGGATTCAACTCATACACATTTTTTTGCAAAATTTATTGGTATGTATCCTCAAATTTGAATAAGTCAAAGATTTTTTGGGATAGGTAAACATTTTTATGTGAAGACAAATCACACATGCACAACTTGTTGTTGTAGGATACATATTGCATTTTCTAAACATTTTGATGTTTTTAGGCATACATGTGAGTTTTTGCATTACAAGTTTGTTTTGCGAGATTGTGACATAAATGAGCCACCTAGATCTTCAAGGAAATTTATATCCAACATTTTATGTGAAATAGGGGATGGTCAAAATTTTTACAAGATGTCATGCTTGAATGGTGCAACTTATTTTGTGGTTCTTTACATCTTTTATCAACTTGCGAACATATGGATAATACACATACAATTGGAAATCAAATAGTAGATTACAAAAAAAAGTAAGACGATGACATATGCTCTAAAAGATGGGAAACATGGTAAATGATGTGATTTAGTCATTGAAAAGATTCCAGTGTATGAGTTCATGAAGATTTCTTGTGAAAAGATTATTTACAAGTATGCAAGGCATACACATAGAGCTCGATGGCTGGATTTGCAATTCAAGTTATGCAAGGATACATTTTCACTAGATACCATTGTTTTGGTTGTAGACTTCACAGAGAATTGCGCACTACAACCACAAAATGAAGTGCAAGCAAAGTATTATACTTCTCAACAAGTTTTCATATTTGTTCACATAACATTCATGCATTCACCTACAAGTACAGAGGATGACAGGAAGATATTGAGGGAGTACCATTTTTACATCAACGATAATCGATCACATTCTACAGAGTTTGTACATGGTTGTTTTCAACTATTTAATGGAGATTTGGCTAACATGGGCATACCATATCACCAGCACATTATTTGGTCAGACAATTGTGCATCTCAATTCAAGAATGCACAAATGTTCTATTGGTTGAGTAGGATGCACAAGTCGTCTAGAATTCAATATATGTGAAATTTTAGAGAGGTTGGTCATGGAAAAGGAGAGCACAATGGTGCAGACACATGCATCAACAGAGCCTTAGCTTGTGAAGAACTAAAGTAAAAATAGGGAGCAACATTAATAGATGCAAAATCCATCATCTAGTGGTGTAACGCTACAATGGATCTAGGTAAGGAAGGTGAGTCTACGGTTCATAAATTTTTTTGGTTGATAGATAATACTTATTGGAAATATTCAAGACTATCAAGGTTACTGAGAGGGGAGGGGTGAAACAATAACCTCAAAACTATTAACAATTTCAACACTTAATAACATAAACTAGTTATCATAGATCTAATCTACTACATGCATGAGAAATTGAAAGCATAAAACACTTTGAACACAATATTTGGTGATCCAAATAGAAAGTAAAATTGGGGTGGGGATGATACCCACAAAACTTCAATATTGTAGTATAAAGTTGGCCTGTTAAGGCTTACAATGATCACTTCTAATGATCTTCCCTGTTAGGAGCAATTAGGACTACTAGATCCACCTTGTTAGAGGTTTTACAATCATATAATGAAGTATGCACTCGATAAAGAGATTTAAAGAAAGACTGTTAAGTCTACCCTGTTAAAGGATTTGAAGTTGATTCACCTATTAGGATGAAACAATAGATTTGACTTACAACTCAATTGCTAATTAAGATCCTTGAAGTACTGATCACTTCTATGTGACAGATGTAACTTGATTGCTCCTGTTTTGACCTTGCAATATCCTTTAATCTATCACTGATTCACCTTTTCATGCTTTTCATTTCATTTGCATTCACTCTTCTCAAAATCACTGCTTTTGGGTATGATACAATACATTACATATATACCAACCCAATTCACATAAATACAAGGTTGGCCAATACACAAGTTAACACCAATATTACTAAGTCGGCCCAAATGTAGAAACTCGGGTTCAAAATTTGACTTGGTGAATTTTTGATAAATGACATCCACTACCATTACTCGACATCATCATGCACTTGGTAGAAGTAGAGGCTCGGTCCATACTAATCACTTCAACATAGTTTCAAACTCGGTGAACACTGGTGACTCGGTAGATACTGTGTCACTTGGTAGAAATATAATTCCATGTTTACCATGCTTGCACTCGATAAACAATAATCACCCATCACTCGGTTAACACTAACTTCGCTTCACAAGAACTAATGACTCGATAGCCACTACGAAGCTTGGTAACCACTGAACTGCTCGATAAGCACTGAACTGCTCGGTCTGAAATGTTGGACTTCATATTGCATGAATTCACTTGGTAACCACTAGAATGCTCGGTAGGAACTGTGAAACTTGGTAACCATTGAATTGCTTGGAAAACACTGGAGACTGATCGAAGAGCTCAGTAACCATATAGAATCTGAATAAGTGTTGTCACTAATAACAAACATGACTTAATGCCAACAATACTAACATTGCACTATATGAGGATTTTTGCATACTAACATGATCAAGTGAATTGCACTCTTTTACAAGCTCTGATGTAGGTTCATGGAGTATCCACACATGAAAAAATAGCATGTTATTGTCCACATGTGTAGAGGAAAACTGGGATGAGTGTGAGTCAACTAAATGGGTGGACAAATGGGATATACAGGTTTTGGACCCAATTGACACCTATCATCCCCCACAAGCATTGGAAATGGTAGAGATGGATTCATCCATTGATTTTGACTGCTTGTCTGATCTAGTGAAACCTGGTAATAAATATATCTTTGTAAATTCAATATGTAACTTTATAACTTTTACCTAAGTATTTGCTGAATTAATGATCGCATTTTGTACATTTATCACTAGAGGCCATGTTTTTGTTGTTATTGCACCTCAAGAAAATGAAGATGGGATAGATTAATATTTGTGTCATTGTGTCTAGGCCAATTTTTTTTTGGATTACTCAATTATAGATGGTAAATGTTTAGAGTACCATTTAAGTGTGGTGATTGTAATCAGAACATGACTTAGACAATATTCTATGCAAAACCCTAACTTGTGGTTATTCAAGGATTGACAAACAAAGAGGAAGATTCTTCACTATTCAAACCTTGTTGTTGCATCGAATGTCCACTTGATAAAATATGGTGGAAAACCACATAATGAGACTCTTTGGAAGGTTCGTGAATCAGACCATGAGGTAATACTTGAGACATTAAAATGTAGAGCAGATCCAGTTGGTGCATTAGATTGAATGTAATTATAAAAATATAGAATCCTAAGGTAAAATTTTGTTAGGTTTGGGAAAATAAGGTATTTGGTTACCTAATAGGTCCTAGGAATCCTAACTAGGGTCCTAGAATGGTCCTAGATGGACCCATTTAATCAAAAGATATACACAACAAACATTGCTCAAAAGGTTCAAATGATAGTTTGGGAAGTTGTAACTACCCATAAGTGAGTATTTGAGAATGGGGAAGCATATTTTGGAAGGTTAGAAGGTTTTCACCATGGGGAAGCACTCAAATTCCTAAGTTGGTCAAAAGTTGCTTAATGAGCCAAAAGTTGCTCAATGGGTTAAAAGTTATTAGATATGGAAAATTAAGGTATTTGGTTACCTAATATGTTCTAGGAATCTTAACTAGGGTCCTAGACTAGTCCTAGATGGATCCATTTGGCCAAAAGATGTAAAGAGCAAAAATTGCTCAAAAGTTGCAAAGTTGCTTGAGCAACTTTTGCAATTTTTGCAAAAAGTTGCATATGGAGGTTTGGGAAGTTGTAACTACTCATGCTTGGGTATATGAGAATAGGAAAAATATTTTAGAAGTTTAGAAGGTTTCTAGTCATATTTCACACTCCTTTCCAACCAAGTTGCATTTTTGAGCAACTTTTACAACTTTTGCAATTTTGCACAAAAAGTGCAATTTTTGCAAAGTTCACTAGATTTCACTTCTAGGACTTGGAAAAGATTCCAAATTATTAAAAAGAAACTAAAAAAATCTAATCCTAGACTATCTCATCGAAAAACTCCAAAAGACCTAATTTTGCCTAATTAGCAACTTTTCCTCATATCTTGCACAAAGTGGCCTAGGCATGCATAGCTTGCTAATATCTCTCTCACCGTTTGGTGTTAGATCAAATTGTCTACTCCATTAGCTCTGAGTGGCCATGTCAACTCTAGTCCCAAGCTTGTTCGATCCCATTGAATGCTCTAACATTCTCCGGCATGCTAGACCAAATTGATCCTAACAGTCATTAAATGCCATATGGCAATGATCTTTGATGGGGCATATCTCAGAGCTTGTGCAAGGTATGGATGCAATTATGGGTGCTATAGGATTGTTTTGTTGAAACCTACAATAACCTCTCTCTCTTTTGGAGATTGTATTTTATTTTGATTTTGCAACCCTATCTCAGGTGATGTTGAAACTTGTAATGTTGGCTAGTACAAAGTTGCCAACTGGTGAATCTCTCTAACTGTTCATCATGGGATCGAACTATTTATTATGTTAGCTCTAAGCGTTTGGGTAAAACCTAGTCTCAATATTGTCCCATCCTGTTGACTGCTTGAATGTTCTCGAGCATGCCAAATCAAATTGACCCTAAGAGTCATTAAATTCCAATAGGGCATCGATCTTTGATGGGACGTATCTTGTACCTCGTGTAAGGTATGGATGCAATTCCAAGTGCTATAAGATTGTGTTTTTGAAACCTACAATTAACTATCTCACTTTTTGTAGATTGGATTATATTTTAATTTTGTGGCCCCATCTCAGGTGATGCTAAAACTTGTAGTGTTGGCCAATACAAAGTCACCAACTGGTGAATCTCTCTAACCATTCATCATGGGATTGAACTATTTGTTTCGTTAGCTCTAAGTGGCTGGGTAAACCCTAGTCCCAAGTTCATCTCATCCTATTGACTAATTGAACATTCTTGGGCATTCCAAACTAAATTGACCCTAAGAGTCATTAAATGCCACAGGGCAGTGATCTTTGATAGGGCATATCTCAAAGCTCGTGCGAGGTATGGATGCAATTTTGGGTGCTACAAAATTTTGTTGTCAACATCTACAATAACCTCTCTCTCTCTCTCTCTCTCTCTCTCTCTCTCTCTCTCTCTCTCTCTCTCTCTCTCTCTTTTGGAGATTGGATTGCATTTTTATTTTGTGGCCCCATCTCAGGTGATGTTGAAATTTGTAGTGTTGGCCAGTACAAAGTCACCAACTGGTGAATCTCTCTAATTGTTCATTGTGGGATTGATTTGTCTATTCTGTTAGCTTTGGGTGGCTAGGTAAACCCTAGTTCCAAGTTCATCACATCCCATTGACTACTTGAACATTCTCAAGCATGTTGAACCAAATTGACCCTAAGAGTTATTAAATGCCATATGGTAGCGATTTTTGACGGGACATATCTTAGACCTCGTGCATGGTATGTATGCAATTATAGGTGCTACAAGATTGTGTTTCCAACACCTACAATAACCTCTATCTCTGTTTGGAGATTGGATTCCATTTTGATTTTGCGGCCCCATCTCAGGTGATGTTAAAACTTGTAGTGTTGGCCAGTACAAAGTCGGCAACTAGTGAATCTCTCTAACCATTTATCGTGGGATTGAACTATCTATTCTATCAGCTCTAGGTGGCTGGGTAAACCTTAGAACCAATCTTGTCCCATCCTGTTGACTACTCAAACATTCTTGGACATGTTGAACCGAATTGATCCTAAGAGTCATTAAATGTCATAGGGAAACGATCTTTGACAAGGCATATCTCAGAGCTTGTGCGAGGTATGGATGCAATTTTCGCTTCTAAAGGATCATTTTGTTGACACCTACCATAACGGGTTATGTTGAAACTTGTAGTGTTGGCTAGTACAAAGTCGCCAACTGGTGAATCTCTCTAATCATTCATTATGGGATCAAATTGTCTATTCCGTTAGCTCCGGGTGGCCAAGTAAACCCAAGTTCCAATCTCATCCTGTTCTGTTGATCGCTCAAACGTTCTCAGACACATCGAAACGAATTGACCCTTAGAGTCATAAGGCACCGATCTTTGACGGGGTATACCTCAGTGCTCATGCGATGTATGGATACAATTCCAGGTGCTACAGGATCATGTTGCTAAAACCTACAATAATCTCTCTAACTTTTTGGAGATTGGATTCTGTTCAATTTTGCGGCCCCATCTTGGGTGATACTGAAACTTGTAGTGTTGGCCAGTATAAAGTTGCCAACATGAACTAACTTAATCCAAGGTAAAAATTCAATGTGTAATGTAGTGTCCTCTTTGGCCCCTCTCATGTAGATTGTGTTTAACATTCTTCTAAGTTGTCTGATTGATACTACTTCTGCTCAAGCATTTCATAGGTACTATTGCATTTCCATCTTTTTATATTACTATAGATAAGAAGCCCAACGAAATGATTATTTCTCCATCCAGGAAGTCATGGATTCAACATAGATTTTGTGTGCAACATTAGTTTATTGAGGACTTGACATGAAAATAGGTGGACCACTGCCAAAAGGCCACTTAGAAATATTTGTCCTCGCCTAATTTTTCAGTTTGCCCTCCTCATGAGCAACAAGGTTTGAAGGGTCCTCCTCCACAACATCATTGTATGGACTTTGACCCACTTTGACCACCTAGTGTCCCCCCTATGTTTATTATCTTGCACATACCTAAACAAGGCTTAGTCAAACCAAATTGATCTAAGCACACCAACACACCACCCTAACTTGGCTAGAGTCACAACAAGCCTCAAAGAAACAACACAAATAAAGCCCAAAAAAGGGTTGTTAGGTGCCCTACACCAGGATAATGATAGAGAACTATAGCTATAGGAATCATAAGAAGAGTATATATAATGTGTTTCCATGAACGAAGCTCTCGAAGAGATGGATAAGCAAGCAATATCGATATCAAATTCTATGAATAAATTAAAAACTTTATTTCAAGTCTTCTCGTGTTCTAAAGATAAAGCATATATAAAATCTTTAAAAGTTTATGATGACAATAAGATTCAAGCTTAGACATTTACAAAATGCAACCAACTAAAGAGTCAAACTTCAACGTTAATTATATAATAGTAATAAGAATTCAAGTTTCACTATTCTCGTCCCAACAAAAACTCCAAATAAGTTACTCATAATCAAAAGTACTCATAACTTGTACAATTAAAATACACATTAATATCATAGCCTTATTAAAATGTCAAAAGATACTATCAAAGTTTATTATAATGTTTCCTACCATTATTTTGAATGCAAATTACGTTAAAATGAAATACTTAAAATGTAAACAAGAAAAACAAGATATATATTATGATAACCAATAATGTCATACATGAACAAACATATAATATATTATGATAACCAATAATGTCATAAGTCTAATAATGTCATGCAACAAATATATGTCATACATCAAATATAAAATTTCATATATACATCAAATGTATGTCGAATATGTCCACTAACATAAAATCCAAGATATATGTCCACTAATGCCTATACATTGTGTCTATTCCTATATCTTATCCTTCTCACAAGGGGAAGGAAAAAAATATCTTGAGGTCTTTAGTCATTGCATGGAGGGAGATGATGGGGATGATGGGGTCTTCCTCACACACTCGCTCGTCCTCTTGTTTAGGCTCCTCTCTAACTGGAGCTGATACAAAAAAAAGTACATATGAATCAATATTTATTATACATTTAAATCAAATATATGTACACATAAAATTAATTATTTTCTTACCACCATCAAATAGCCTTTATGTACATCCACCTCAAAGGCTCACAGATGATCAAGAGTAACAATGCCCTACAAGAGTTCAATCAATATAATCACACAATTATACTTATAAATACCATTTGCAATTTTAATACTAACTATTATAAATAAAAATTAGAACTATGAAAACTCTTTCATGCCACAATCAATAGATTTAAACTAGCCATCGTGGTAGCAACATCACGATCGATGGACTGACGAAGATGAGGAGAGTCTCAAATGTCAACAACTGCAAATCATATAATACAATTTACATGTAACATGAAACATGAAACAAATATAATCAAATGAATCAAATTAATGTGAAACAAATGAAACAAATATATTAAAATGAATTAAATTAACATAAATAAAATGTACTTCTACGAAGCTCGTATCATGCCTAGGCTCAGAGTCCCTTGTGAATGTCGATAGTCCAGTAGAGAACTAATGCACATGGATACATTTTTTTATCAATACTTCATATGATTACTTAATGCTTGTATATGTATTAATTTAAATGATTAAATTGATACATACCTCTCGACTCATCGATGAGATGTAAAATGGGGACGGGGAATCTGTACTAGGGTCATCAACACTCTTACCCTCAATTTTGAACAATGTCAAGCCATGCTAATTAATTATTCATTCACTGTACATATGAAATGTGATTAACTTAGTTTATTATAATTGTAATTTACTTATGTGTCAATGCTAAATGTGTCACTCAGGAACTCATCAGTGAGTAGCCCATCATCCATAGTGCCTCTAACATGACTGCTAAATGTGCATAAGGATCCACATGATGTGCACATGTGACCATGACACAAAGAAGGCTCCTCCTCAACTAATGGACGTACATAATGAATGAGGTTCTATGTCAAAGCATTGATAGTCCCTAGAGTACTGGTCTCTACATGTTCCTTCACAACTAAAGGAATAATGACATGCTCACCCTATGGCTTGACAACAAGCACCCTAACTACATTAGGGTCACAACATGCCCTCGGCCTCTCAAATGATAACCCCCCCTCTTTACCCTAAAAATCTAACATATCAAAATAATTGGGGATCTCTCCAAGGACAAATTCACAATACAATTTCTTTAAGAAATACATTAGAACCTCATGATTATTGTAGGGAGGAGCATCAAATACCATCCACCATCTATCCCAAAAGTTATTTCTAATATCATCATGTATGCACCAATGGATAGGGAACCTTTTAGTTGTATGTTTAATAGTGTCTTGTTCTCCAGGGTTTTTAAACAATTCACATATGCTACCTTTTGCTATGTCCTTTTTTCTTACATCTTTAGAGGATAATTTGTTTGCATAATATCTTCTTTGTTCTTCTCTCTTAACATGCCAAATATCCAACTGACCACTAATAGAAGCAACATGGCTCATAATGGACTCAAGGGAGGATGCCAATTGTGTTCTTATAGGATTAGTTTTCTCGCAAGCTTTCAACCTACCAATGATTGCTTCTAATTTATTTTTCCCTCTTTCTATTTCATTCATTATTGTCTTGGGTGCTAGGAGGAGGTCTTTCAATCGGTGGAGGTTGCAAAATTTTTTGTTTTTCTTATGAAGGGTTTTGATTTTGATCTTGTGGAGGGTTTTCATTTTTATTTTGTTGATCAAGTTGGGATTTAGTGGTTGATTATTCACACCAATTGCATTTTAAATAAATAAACAAATTTGAAGCAAAACTAAAAAAACATACAAAACAATGCAAAAGCATACAAAACAATGCAGAAACATACAAAATAATTCAAAAAGAAGAGTAGAAAATATACTTGATGATCCTAATCTTGATCTCTAGCAATGAGCATGCATTTTGAGGAGGAGAGTGAGCAAATTCTTGAACTTTCACAAACCATGTGCGTGTTGTTGAGGGGAAAGAAGGCACCAACAAAAAGGAAAAAGGGAAAATGGAATGGGTCGTGGGTTTGTAGTCCATTTATAGAATTTTTAAAAAGCGTGCACACACTTTTTCTTGGGACCCAACCCAAGCCAAAGCGTGTGCACATTTTTAGAAATTTTAAAATTTTAGTTGTGTCATCCTTTTAGCACCACGACTTGGTGCATTCACCCTTACAATGTTAATGTTGTCTGAAAATAGAAAAAATGTACAGTTAAAAATTTGAGAATATGTGTAAGATTATGTTGGTGATTTTAGAGATACTCACTTCAACATTAGCAAACTTGATGAAGTCAAAGACAAGAATTCATCTTAGAAGATGAAAAAATGTTCAAAGGAAAACAAATGGAGGGAAAATAGTCTCCCAAGCCTTTGGGTCGTTTCCCTAGGCTATCACCAAGCCATAACCTGATCAGGTTTCTAGGATTCAAATAATTTGATCAGGTTATGAAAATGAAAAAGTGCATTCAAAACCCAATCAGGTTTCATAACTTGATCGGGTTTTGAAGAACTAAAATTAGGCTTTACTCGAGAGGCCATAACTTTCACATACGAAGTCCGATTAACTTTGTTCAAAATGCGTTAGAAACATATTGAAGGGATCTACAAAATGATATAGATAAATAAATTATATGACATCAAAATTTTATTCTCCATTAATTTGAATTAAGCATAGTCTAAAATAGGTAGTCATTATTTTCTAAATATGCAATCAATAGGTAAAAATGAATGCTAACATATATCTCTCTTACTAAATCCCAATCTCTCACATTCTTTCACTAATTCCTAACCTCTCTATATAACTTGTTATCCCTAAGTGTTGTCTCTCTTTGAGTAGCCCCTAAGCCCTCTCTTTCTTACTAAACCTAAACTCTCTCTCTCTCTCTCTCTCACACACACACACACACACACACACTCTCTCTCTCTCTCTCTCTCCAAAATCTCTCTCAAATCCCAACCTCTCATTCTTTCACTAACTCCTAACCTCTCCCTCTCTAACTTTTTACCCTTAATCTTTGTCTCTCTCTAAGTAACCCCTGGACCCCTCTCTCACTAACCCCTAAACTCTCTCTCTCTCTCACACACACACATTCTTTATATCCATCACTACACCTCTCTCTCTCTCTCTCTCTCTCTCTCTCTCTCTCTCTCCCTCCCTCTTTCCATCTCTCTCACTCTATCTTATCCTATCCTCTCTCTCTCTCTCTCTCTCACACACACACACACACACACACACACACACACACACACACACACCCACAAACACACAAACTCACTTACTCACTAACTCGTAAGATCTATATCTTGTTAACTCCTAACCACTCTCTCTAACTTATAACCCTTAAATTATCTCTTTAACATAGAGAGAGATGATTAGGAGTTGGTGAGAGAATGAGAGAGATTAGAAATTAATAGGATATAGTGAGTAAGAGAGCTTAGAAGTTAGTGTGCCAGAGAGAGAGAGAGAGAGAGAGAGAGAGAGAGAGAGAGAGAGAGAGAGAGATTAGGGGTTAGAGAGAGGGAGGGGTTTAATGATTAAAAGTTAGATATAGAGCGAGTAGGAGTTATTGAGAGAATCCGAGAGGTTAAGAGTAAGATATTGAGTGAATACGTGAGTGAGTGAGTGTATGTTTGTGTGTGTGTGTGTGTGTGTGTGTGTGTGTGTGAGAGAGACGAGAGAGAGAGAGAGAGAGAGAGAGAGAGCGAGGGGGGGGGGGGGCTTAGGGGTTACTCAGAGAGAGACAATGCTTAAGGGTAAGGGTAATGTGTGTGTGTGTGTGTGTGTGTGTGAGAGAGAGAGAGAGAGAGAGAGAGAGAGAGAGAGAGAGAGAGAGAGTTAAAAATATGTTAGCATTCAAGTTTACCTATTGATTGTAGATTTGGAAAATGATGATTACCTATTTTAGACTATGCTTAACTCAAATTGATGAAAAATAAAATTTTGATGTCCTAGGATTGATTTATCTACATCATGTTATAGATCTCTTCAATATCTTTCTAATGCATTTCGAACGGAGTCAATCAGACTCTAGATGTCAAAGTTATGGCTTTCAGAGTAAAGCTTATTTTTATTTCTTCAAAACCTGATCGATCAAAACCCGACCCAGTTTTGAATAACCCAATCAAGTTTTATTTTTTATTTATTTTGGCCAAGCTTGGTAACCAAGATTAGTCACTTTTAAAAATTTTATATAACTCGATCAGGTTATTGACATTTTTTGGTTTTTTTTTTTGTGGTGTCCACTAAATCGTACACCATCTTGGTCCAAATAATTAGTTCATTTTCAAATGTTAGTGTACTATTCAATCAATTATGCAAATTTTAAATTCCTAGATTTATGATTGTAGTCTCCTAAAATGAATTAAATCATGATCATGTTAATACATTTTAAAATAAAATTTGAGTTTAACTAATTCAATTGTAGTATTGACTGAAACTCATTTTTTCCTCAATCAACTTATGAAAGTATTTTCAACAAATCATTGATATATTGCACACATATCGTATAATAAATTTGTTGATTTTTTTAAAGCTTGAAAGGTGGCTCAATTCTAAGTTAGATATTTAGCAATAACTTAATTTATTTTTCTTTAAAACTAATATTTTTAAGTTTATGAAGCTGAGTAAATCAAGAGCAATTTTATTTATGATTTAAAGTCACTAAAAAATAAGAAAATATCATTTTCTTGGTTGAACCATACATATACAAGATTTTTGTACAATTTATTTTGTATTTTGAAGAGAAAATTTGTTGTTAGGTTAAATGACCCAATATTTGCAAATTTCTTCCTATACTAGATTTCCTAGATATATCTATGTTATTGTCTTTTATTTTTATCAATGTGATTTGACTTTTGTTATAATGTTTGAAGTTATTGACTAATTAAAATGTAGCTTGATTATAAGAAATTAATATATTTGAACATCTAGATCTTCATTACAAGGAATTATTCTTGTTCATTTGATTAAAGGTTTGCACATTAAATTAGAGTTCAATATTTATGTCTAAGCTTAAACATTAGATGAAGGAAGTATTTTATTTTACCTCATCTTCTCTATACTTTTACATCTATAATGCGTGTTTGAATGCAACTCAAAAATGCATTTTTTTCTTTGAAAGGGATTTCATTTTTCCCTCCTAATCAACGTTTAACATGAAGCCGTGTTTATATTAAACCATATTTAATAGATCTTGGCATTAGTAAATAGTGCCTATTGCTAGCTTTCAACAAAACTTTTGTAACTTCTCCACTAAGAAGCACATGCATTAATATTGCATACAATATCTTAGATGATAACTTGGTGAAAAAATGGACTAATAAGCATTCTTCATCTAAGTTACTAATTTGTTAAAGGCATTTAACTATAGAAAAAATTATGTAGTTAGGTTCCTGTAATGTCCCATTTTTTTGGAGGAATTAATTATAAAGTTAAGTTATATATATATATATATATTACAAGGTAACTTTATAAATTAAATAATAATAAAAATCTTCTAGAGGTTGCTGGAAGAAGCGGAGAAAAATTAAAAAGGGAGGCCGACCTATCAAAAGAAAAAGAATAAATAGGCATCGAGGGCTCATTGCCTATCATCGAGATTTATTATTGATTTTTGCTTGTGTGTTGTGGACCCTAGAGTTTCTGTAAGTAGTCATAATTGGCCATTGAAAACGAAAACTCTCAATTGGTACGCAATTTTGAGGGTGTGAAAGATCACCTGAATTATTGCAGCTATGGGAAGGATATTTCAGTCCTTTCACTCGTGCTTAATTGCTGGTTTGGAGTTTCAGTTGGAGTTGCACTTTCATCATATCATCTTCAGCATTCAGTCTTCTCCATTTGATCAATCCAGGTTCTTCATTTCAATCTGTAGTTGCAACAAGTTCTCAATTGCATACAACCAGTTAGAGTTTCTTTGTAATGTGTTATGTCATAATGTTTCAGTGCTGAAAATTGACATATCATTTGTAAAAATATTTGGTTTCATTGAATGAATACATTGGCACTATTATTTTCTTATTTCAACAATATACTTTAGCCGTGTATTAAATTTAAGGTTTTGTTTAGTGGCCTATTGGTACGGGTCATTACAAATATTAGATTGCTCCATATTCCACATCAAAATAAGGTTGATATTTTGAACATTAGGCATTATATAGGTTAGATTAGACAAATGTAAGGTCATAAACCTATTCTATAGCGAGCTAAGGATGTGGTAGCTTCTTGGATAGATGACATCATCCACAAAAAAGAAAGAAAAGTGACAGAGAAGTCATAAGAATATAAGAATATAGACAAGTAGTAGGGGAGAGGATCCAGTAGTTGTGCACCCTAACTTCGTGCTTCTCAAAATCCTATGTGAAAATTTTGAATCACTCTCATTTTTTGATAGCAGCTTACTTGGCAAGTCCCCTGCTTATAACTAAAGTTTCAGAGCCACATCATCAAATATGATGCCACATCAGCATGCTTTTTGTCAAAGTGTCCAAAATAGCCCAAAAAAAAAGTGAGACCAATCATAGTGTATTGGATACCCCCATACTTGTGCAACTGACGTGGCATCACACTATTGGTTGTTTTTTGAAAAAAGGGACACTTTCCATTCACTTATGGGTAATTATCATTAACAAAAACAACTTTAAAGTCACATCCATTGGTACAATCTTGTCAAAAATGTTGGATATTAAATCAGCAAGTATGGGTATTAAGTTAACAACTACTATCACAACTATTGGAACACGCTCAACTACTGGGTCCTCTCCCCTACATTCTTTGTGACATTCACATCAATACAAGTGCAAATATTATATAACAATTCAAATACACTTATATAACAATTCAAATATTATTTTTTACACATCCTTTTTTCAGAGGAACATTAAAATATCTAAGAAAATTAGTATGAAATATTAAAGTCATATCTTAGTAGATTAGTACGAAGTGTTAAAGTACTTTGGCTTTTGATATTTGTCTTGTCAACATCAATCTTCAACAATAGAATAATTATTAAAATAGGTACAAATAAGATTTTATTACCCTTAGATATTTGTCTTTTGATATTTGTCTTGTCAAAATCAATCTTCAACAGTAGAATAATTATTAAAATAGGTACAAATAAGATTTTTTTACCCTTAATAATTTCTCTTTTTTTGGTTTCTAAATAATGTTTTAATTTTATCTTTTGATAACTTATAACCATAAGTTAGACTAATTTAATATTTATTTCCATATTTAAAATTGACCAATGAAGTTCAAGTACATTAATTATACAAATTAAAAAATCAAAATTTTGACAAATATACAAATTAAAAAATCAAAATTTTGACAAATAAACATTACAAAAATTAAAAGTAAAAATTATTTTTTGACAAATATACAAATTAAAAAATCAAAATTTTGACAAATAAACATTACAAAAATTAAAAGTAAAAATTAAAGAGAAAATACTTATATGTAGATGGTTGAAATAGAAAAGAAAATACTTTGTGAATACACTTATGGAAAAACTTCTGTTTAATTGTTTAAACAATCTTCACAATCCTAAGAAATTAACCACAATGTTATGTCAGGGGAAAAAAGGTGCATAATAAAAACATTATTTATAATTAATTTTAAATTAATAATAAATTCAACAAAATACACATAAATAAATAAAAATACAAACATCATCATTCCATTTATATAGTAAAAAGAGTTCGTGGAAAAACAAGTGCATACTAAAAAGATATTAATTATAAATAATTATACCACTAAAACAAAATACACATAAATAAATCAAAATACAAACATCATCATTCCATTCATATAGTATAAATGATAATCCTAATGTATAATCCTAATGTATGTATATTTATAAACAATTTATTACAAGTCTCCTACAATCTCGTATTCTCTCATACATATATCTGTATACCTAACCAAATTATTAAAAACTAAATATGTTAAACCAAATAACGACCACGAAATGTGGTACAGCTGACAATATAATATAGGATAAATCTTAAATATCTAGATTTTGCAATAGACAACTAAAGAATCTGTCATAAACTCAAATGCATCACCACAAAATCAAAATCGTCAATGGTGTATAAAATGTTGAAATGAAAAATAAAATAACATATATAACATATGTACTTCAAATATCCGTCTCTGCCATGTACACCACAAAAAAATTGAACGAATGTTTTAAAAAGCCAGAAGCTAAGCATCTCATCCTTATTTACTTGCAACTAATAATAACTAATACCCCTCTCACAGAGAAAAAACAACACCCAAATATAAAGAGTTTATAGAATTTGCAGACAGCCCAATTTATTCTGCCTTGAACAGAAGATCGTTATGTCCAAATTGGTTAATATATTTCCGTTGATTAGACTCCGTAGGCGCAGTTCAGTACTTTGGTACTTCTGGAACTTGTTCCTCTATCTGCACTTTAGATTTTGGCTCTGCACTCCGCAGAAAAAACACCATTAAAAAAGGCCGCAATACAAGATTGAAGATCTTTTCAAACTTTGATGTTGCTATTAATTGAAAAGTAGAACTAAGAACTTGCAAATTTCAGTCACATCAAAGACCAAACATGGGATTTTAATAGGCACCAGGAGAAGTAAGAAATGTAAAGTGCATATCAATCATAACTGAGAGGTTATAAGTTGATTAGAACTTATAATGCATCAACATTCCAAATCATACACAATGATCCATCATCAGGATGAATACTTAATCAATCAATTCCAAATCATACACAATGATCCATCAATTCCAAAGCATACACAATGATCCATCATCAGGATGAATACTTAATCAATCAAATACACAACGATCCATCATCAGGATGAATACTTAATCAATCAAATCCAAAAACTAAAATTATAGATTGTACTTTCTCATGATATATAAGGTGTATATTAATTATACAAACTGAGAAATAAAAATCCATAACCTAGATAGATTGATTATAAATTTTCATGAGTTAAGATAATGCGCCTTATTACTGTAACAGAAATGTATTTGGCATTAGTTAAGACACGTTCTTTGTTCTCTGATTTTTACTATACAATGCATTAGAACAAAACAGCTAAAGATGTTCTCTGTTTTCTGATTCTTGGTGAATCATGCAATAACATTCAGTTACAAACATTAAACAGTGCATAAGGAGAAATACAATTCATCAATTAACGTAGGTATCTTGGTTTGCAACAGATTTATTTCTTTGACTAAAGCACTCTTCATCTTGATAATGTATTGCTCAAATGTGTTCCAAACCATTTATGATAGGAAAACAGTACACAATCAATAAAAAACAGTACACAATCAAATTTATAAAGAAGAAAAATCATATTACATTCAGCTATAAACTTTAAACAGTGCATAAGGAGAGATACAATTCATCAATGAACGTAGGTAGATTATTACTAATATCAGGTTTTCGAAGTTCATTGTAGAGAGTTACCAATTCATCAATGAACGTAGGTAGATTATTAGTAATATCAGGTTTCCAAAATTCATTGTGGCTCTTCTGTTTAGTATCTTGGTCTGCAATTTTTTTTTTATTTCTTCTCCTAAAGTACTCTTCATCCTGATGACAGATTATTAAGCAAGATCCAAAACATTGATGATAAAGAACACTAGACAATCAAATTCAGAAAGAAGTAAAATCGTGTTCCCATCTATGAGATTGAAAGTTTATGGCCGTACCTGGTTTATCTGAAGCTGAATGTTGTCCGCTGTTGTCTACCTGTTTGCTCCCAAATAACGAGCCAACAACTCCAGTGACACGATCCACAATACCTTTGCCTCCAGAAGGACTGGTTGCACTACTCTGGTTATTGATTCCAGAGGCAGCCATATTTGTATCAGTTGTAGATACTTTTCCATTACCCCCATATAACCCTCCAATGGAATCCTTTAGAGATTTTGCACTGTTGCTAACTGCTCCGGTGATCACCTCAGACAAAGCCTTATCATCTTCCCCTGGAGACAATTTAGAAACTATTGAACTCTTCAAGGTCTCTTTACTTTCTTTAGCCCCCTCCATAGACTCTGTTTCTGTTGCTGTACTCCCCTTTGATTCACCTATTACATTAGGCTCCTGATTGGTTTGTCCACCATACCCTAACTTTGATGAAATGGCATCCTTGGCAGAATATATTTTACTTACATAACCTTGCCCTGCCTTTCCTTCATCTCCGTTTTTCTTATTTTCCTCCATAGACTCCGTTACTGTCCTCGGCTTTGATTCACCTATTACATTAGGCTCCTGATGATTGATTTGTCCACCATACCCTAGCTTTGATGAAATTGCATCCTTCGCAGAATATATTTTACTTGCGTAACTTTGGCTTCCTTTTCCTTCTCCACCACTTAGCTGCTGTTGGATTCTTTCATCCCCATTTTGGTTATTTTCTCCCTCCATTAGAGTGTCCTTTGCCTTGTCACCGCTGCTGGTTTCATCGAATGATAAGCCTTTTTTCAACTCGTCAGCCAATTTAGAGGCCTCTTTCACATACCCAGAGCTTGTTTCAGATGAACCGGTTTTACTTTCTTCACTATAACTAGGAGATTTCTCATCAATGTCCATTTCCTTTCCCTTCACATACCCAGAGCTTGTTTCAGATGAACCGATTTTACTTTCTTCAGTATAACTAGGAGATTTCTCATCAACGTCCATTTCCTTTCCCTGTATTTGGTCATCAAGCTTTGTTTCTCCTATTACATTAGGCTCCTGATTAGTTTGTCCACCAAACCCTAACTTCGATGAAATGGCATCCTTAGCAGAATAGACTTTACTTACATAACTTTGGCTATCTTTTCCTTCACCAATCTGCTGCTTTTGGGTTCCTCCATCCCCACTTTTCTTATTTTCACCTTCTATTATAGTGTCCTTAGTTTTATCACTGCTACTGGATTGATCAAATGAAAAGACCTTTTTGAACTCCGCAGCCAACATAGAGGCCTCGTTCACATTACCAGGGCCTGTTTCAGAGGGACCATTTTTAATCTCTTCAGTATTAGTAGGAGATTTAATATCAGATCCCATTTCCTTCCTCTCCCCAATCTCATTATCCTTATCTTGAACATGCACTGGTGAACTTTGGGACTTCTCATCCGGCTTTTCAGCCGTCTTTGCGCCTGTAAAAACCCCATATCCTTGCAATTTTTCTTTGGCAAAGCCCAATCCTTTAGATGCTCTCTCGCTCCATGATTTCCCAAGCTCTGCCTTCTCAGGATTTTCTTTGCCATCATCATTAACCTTTCCCTCGGGGCTTTGGAATTGCTCCTCCCTTGGCTTTTGAGGCGAACTTATGTCTTTGTAAACCCCAAATTCTTCAGAATTTTCCTTCCCACGATCACCTCCTTCAGATGATCTCTGATTCCATGCTTTTCCAGGTTCATTTTTAGGAGTGGTTTGAAAGTTGTCCTCCATAGATTTATCTCCTCTACCATAATCATCAACATCTGTATGTGGAATAGTTTCCCCGAATCTAGTTGACAGGGGCTTTTCTTCTTCACCTTGTTCATGAATTTCATGGATTTTCCCAAGGCCCAAGCTTGATTTGGTAGCTTCAGAGTTAAACCCTCCTGTTTGAAAGTTGTCCTCGGCAGATTTAAATTCTCCTCTACCATCATCATCAATGTCTTTAACTGGAACAGATTCCCCAAATCTAGTTGTTCCTATGGGCTTTTCTTCTTGACGTTGTTCCTGAATTTGATGAATATTTCCAAGGCCTAGGCTTGGTTCAGGAGCTTCAGCGTTTATCCCTCCTCTCTGCAAACATAGACATTAATCTTATCTTTACTTGTTGAAGAAGGATTACATGAATAAAAATTCAAATCACTTCAAAATAGAGTTAGTTATAAAAATGTCAATCAGTTGGTTTAAAAAGAGAAATCTTCACTTGGTTCACCTTTAGGTTAAGAGTTTCCTCTGTACGCACCTCTTCTTTGTTACTAGATATGTCCGGGAATTTTTCTGCTATAATGTGTTGCTCACTTGATTTGCTATCGTCCCAAAGAACTGGCCGCGTCCCAAATGAATCTAATCCGGACAAAGTCTTTTCCACGTGATCTGAAAGAAAGAAAAATTCGAAAAATGCCATTAAACCTCTATTTCTAATTAGGAACATGCTCTTCGTAACCATATCTATACATAGCTTTATATATATTATATATTTTGTCTTTTAGTTTTAACTGTGAGATCATTATCGATATTTCAGATTGTATTTCAAGATCCATCATCATGATGAAACTGATAGAGAAGATCATACTTAATAATTTCCCCCCCATAATAAATCATGAAGAATGATCTAAATCATTATTTAATCATTGCAATTATTTTGAAAACCTATCTCATACTTCATTGTATGTTAAGCTTACAAGCAAGATTCAGAAGCATACAAATTCAAGTACTTTTCTTACACTTCACTGCATTTGATTTCTAATTGATAATTGAAATCTAAATTTCCTAATTTTCTAGTTTTCTCTAAAAAATAAAACATGAAGTATGATCCAAAACTTTTTTAAATCATTGCAGTTACATTGAGAAGCTATCTCATACTTCATTATATGTTAAGCTTACAAGCACGATTCAGAGACATACAAATTTAAGTACTTTTGCTCTACTTCACTGCATTTTATTTCGAATTGGTAATTGAAATCTAAACTTCCTAATTTTTCTAACAAATGGATTTTCTCTATACTTACTATAAATTGCATTTCTGATGCTTCTTTATTCGAATAACAAATATGATATTAATACTCTCTCCAATCAAAGAAACAGATTGATATGCTTGTGTCATCCTGGTCTAGATAAATAGATAATTCAAATTGAATAGAGAAGAAAATTGTTTACACAGTTTTTCCAAAACTATCTGTTCCCTAAAAGTAAACCTTAAAAGTCAGTTAAGATATTTACCTGTTTTGTCTTCAGCTTGATGATGTTCCTCCACATCTTCTTCTCCCTCCTCTTCTTCACTGGTTGCTTCTTGACTATATTGTGGACTTTCGCTATGGTTTTCTTCATGACTTCCTCCATGATTAGGTGTCATTTTCTTCTTGACCTTGGTTTTCAATGTTTTAGCCTTGTCCTTCATTTTGTTGAGCATGGACCTTTTGCCATGTCCATGCCCTTCATCAACATGTTCATCACTCTCCCCAGCTGATGGAGTTCTCCACTGCCCCTCCATTTCCTCTTCTCCAATCACAGAAATAAATAATTTTTAGTATCAATATACAATCTGAACCTTTAATCCAAACGGAGTACTAAGCATATCATTCAAATCAAATGGCAGCAACAAGAATAGGAGTGTGCAAGGGTATAATAAATATACCCACTTTTCATCATCTCATGAGTCATTATACTCAACAAAAGACGCTAAAGTAAATTTTCAATTTCATGGAATTGCTATTCAAATAGAAATAGGAATTATTAAGTTCTCTTTATGAAATTGTAGTTTAGCGTGTAAAAAAAATGTAATAGCTTATTAGAAATTGTTAAAACTTTTCATAGACCTATTGTAATTCAAAACTTAGGATCTCACTTTACTATTAGGATGCTCTACCTGTTTGATGACTGATCAATTTTAGATTTGAATGTGGTTCATTAAGCACCCTGAACTACACTACAAGTGCTTGAACTCGTGGCTCACCTATATTTTACATGTGATTTATTAGATAACCCATTGACTGACTAGAGATATCAGAGATTGTAATTTGACCTTTGATTCATTCCATCACCACCTTCAGTGATATTGGATAATTTTAATTTGGCTTTAGATTCCAATGTGGCACATTCAAAAACCCCTTGCACCACATTATTACTTTGTAAGAACCCCTTAACCCACATTATAGACGACTGGAGATCCTAATTTACCTTTGATTTGAGTGTGGCTCATTTGAAAACTCCTTGAATTCCACTACAGCTGTTTGATGTATTCACTTCTATGACTTCTCCTTTCCTTTGATACCGTGCATGGAAAGAAGTAGAACCTAAAGACCTTTATAACCAAACTACCATGTTAAACTCTTCACAATACTATGTTAAACTTTTCATGAATCAATTACAAGTAAAACCTAAAGACCTGTATCACCTAGCTATATTAAAGTTTTCACGAATCAATTAGGAGTTAATCTATGATCTCTATCACCACACTATCAACCATCTTGCTAATCCCTGCTAATCCCACACTCTAAAATGCCTTGACATATACTTTTCATTCAAACAATTGATAGGCGATTTTCATTGAACAAGAGCACCATAAAATCAGCAAGTAAACATTAAAACCTTAAAACACAATGCAGGAGGGGGTTTCCGCTAAAAAGCTGGCCTACACATAATCCTAAAAACCTCGTTATTGAAGGGTTACGACTAAGCAAAGGCTGCAAATTCAAGCAGATCGTCCTGCCCAAAAAGCAACCCAAAAGTATGGTTCTCAGGATCCATGAAATGACAATATTTTGATGCCTAAATTCAACATACAAATATCAAAACAAGACTCCATTTAAACACATTGCAAGACCAAAATTAAGACATTAATGATGAAAATGGGTGACATACATTAAAAAGGGCAGTTTAAGAACATCTTATACTCGTAAAACAAACAGAAAAAGATGTTTTAAAAACATACCAGGAATGACCTTGAACTGATCTGCCGACTGCTCATCCAGTCCACGTTGAGGCTGAGCCTGCTCCATAGTACAAAAAACCCAAAAAGCAGAGGCAAATAAAAGACAAGATTTCCTTTCCCAAAATGGAAATGTGTCAGGAAACAAGAAAACTCAGAGATTGGTATTTTCTCGCAATTATACTCAGCAAGCTGCTTATTAGAAATTTGCTTGGAATGTAGATCGAAATGGCTCGGAAAGGCAGAGATATAATGGAGATTTTCAACTTGCTCTCAAATATCTGAAACGCCACGTGGCGGCAGATGAGTCGGCGGGGGAGGCCAAGCGTTGTAGGGCATTACACGTATGATGCTGCGTTGCTAAGATCATGACACGTGGATGTGGATGACAGCAAACTATTTGTACTGTAAATTGATCGTGTGTGGTGTAACGTTTGAGCGTGCCACGCGTAAAGGAGGGGATTTAAATGTTTCAAACCGTTATAATGAGAATGGATGTCATGAAAACGTAAGGAGCCCAATCACTTGGTCAGATTTCTCCCGCTTTTCGCTGTTCATCGAGATCTCCTGGTCATCACCTTTTGCATGTCGGTTGGCTGATATGGATAAAGAAGAATCCAGTGTATTTTTTAATGTATTCATGTGAATTATATTTGTGCCGACACACTTCTCACTTTCATGTACTTATATTTTAAAATTTAAGATATTTATATAAAATAAGTTGAGAGATATCAAAATTTAAGATATTTAATAGTGATGACTATCAAATTTATATAAAAATAAGTGGATAAATATCTAACATTTGAGAATATGAATAATTTTGACCACCTTTATTATATAAGCTACTTTACATTGTTATAATAGATATAAATTTAATCAATAATTTAATAGTAATTATAATATATTCTATAAATTAAATTCTAGGCAAAAATACAATTTATAAAGATTGAATTGAAAATATTTGTCAAATAATAATTTGAATATAATTTGACTAGGTTAATTATTTGTGCTTTTTTTCAAAAAAAGGGTGAACCATTTATTCAAGAGTGGTAGCTCCTGAGCACAATTTATAATATATTATCAAAATTGATTATTGTCATAGATACAATATTTTAAAAATTTGCAAAATAATTTCAAATAATATTTTTTTATCCAAGAATGTATTGGTAATAACTCTTTGTACTCATTGTTATCAAGAATTGTGCAAAAATTAATTGTTCGTTAGGACAACATGAATGGTGATGTGAGCTAATGTATTGTGAATGTGATAAAGTACATAACTTAAGAGTAGCAAGCAACTTTCTCTGGTAGGCCCCTATGATAACTAATATGTCGCTGTCCCTTAAGAAATCTCATGAACTTCGTACTAAGCTCAGAGAGAGTCTGCCTCCTAATGTTTACCAATGGTCTAATAATCTTCCAAATACATTCAACAAGGTAAAGATCTTGAATCTATGTGTAGACACCCAAAAATTGGCAAAAACCTAAAACAACACAAATTTCAATCAAATGACGCAAAAATTAAGAATAAAATCAGAAGAAAACAACAGACTTTAAATCATCTATCAAATAAAAAATGACCTAAATCAACTTTAAAAAGAGGGAAAAAAATTCACAAAATCATAAAATGAAATAAAAAAAGAAAAAAAAGAGAAAAGAAAAAAGTTGAAAATAGATGAAACATTTATTAAATCAATAAAAGCCATTTATCCTGACAAAAGTGAAAATCCTACTTTTTACATTTAAAAGAATTGAAAAATTGATGAAGGGCCACACCACTCTAACAACTCACAACCAAGAATGCAACAATATAGAGACCAAAAAAATGCTTCACAAATAATTTTATTATACTTGAAAAATTCTTACAACACCCACAAGATGATATGACTTCTTCAACATAAGAGAAATCCAAAATAAGAGTCTTCACACCAAGAGCTTCACCAATAACTTCTACCAACTTTCTACAATATTCATAACTTTCTAGAATTCTACCCACACACCTTGATAAATGGAATGACAACCATTTATTTATTTATTTATTTTCTATTATGCCACCTATGCACCTCGAAAATAGAAATCACTTTTTCCCTTTTTCCTTGTTTTCTATTTTTAATTATTTTCTTCCTATTTTCGTCACTTTCTCTCTCCTCCACAATTTTTTATTTTTTTAATTTTTAATTTTAAATTTTACATTCAACATGTCTCCCCTTTATTTAAGATGCTCCTGCATCAGATTCCCCAGGTCTGAAAAGATGTTCTAATAGCTGGAAGAACATCTTTCGGGATTCAACACATAAATTCCAAACTGGTTCTTCACATATATGTCCTCCAAATCTTCAACTTGCACACTCTTTCCCTTGTTTTTCTTCTTCTCCTTTACATCCACCACAGGTGTTCCATAGGTCTGCTTCCCATGCTGATTTTCAATCTTCTCAAAATCTGCCAACTCAACTCGACTGCCAACACTCAGGTTTCTCCTACCAAGCGCTTCATTCTGCAAAGGAATCAAGGAAAACTTTCTACCACCTTTCTCAATAGTAAATACATTCCTAACACAATCATGCATAGCCCTACAATCATACTGCCAAGGTCTACCAAGTAACACATGACAACTGTTCATATCCACAATATCACACAATACTTGATCCTTATACCACCCAATCTGAAAATCAACAAGGCATTGCTCCCTCACTTCCAAAGCATGCTCACCTTGCAACCAGCCAATTCTATAAGGACAAGGATGTCTCAATCTCTCCAAACCAAGTTTTTGAACCATCTCCTCAGCAACAAGGTTATCAGTACTACCACCATCTATAATTACCTTGCAAACTTTCCCACCAGACTTATAACAAGTTTTGAACAAACTAGTCCTCTGACAAGAATCCAATGTCTTCTTACCCATTAGTACTCGTCGAGCCAACAAAATTTCTCCTTCCTCAGGCTGATTTTTCTGGACTTCAACCTCATTCACAATAGTAGCTGTCCTACCAATAGAACATTCAAAAGATCTATGCCCTTCTTGACCACACTTGAAACAATTACCTCTGAATACACCTCCACCTGTCCTTCTTCTTTGTTCCATAGATTTTGGTTCGCCTTCTACTTTTGGTTTAGCTTGTACCAAACTATCCTGCTTCTCCTTCCCTCGGGAACTACCTTGATTCTTCCTCTTTAGCTTCTCCTCTGCTCTCAAAGCATACTGATAAGCATCCTCAACTGTGAAAATATTCAGCATACCAACCTCATCCTTAATATTGAATCTCAAACCATTAATGTACCGTGCTACCTTCTCCTTTGACAATTCTCTATGCCCAGACCGAATAGTCAACTTGTAGAACTCCTCGGTGTAATCCTTCACAGTCATATCCTTTTGTTTCAGATTATGTAACCTCTTAAACAATTCAAGTTCATAATCAACAGGAATGAACTTTGCCTTTAACTTAGTCACCATCAATTTCCATCTAGTGATCTTCATTTCACCTTCCTCTTCTCTATCTCTTTGCAGTTCCTTCCACCAAAGAGCAACATGTCCCTTCAACTTAGTTTGTGCCAACCTTACTCTTAATGGATCTTCAATACCCTCAAGCTCAAAGTAGTCCTCTAATTCACCAATCTAATCAATCAGGTCTTCAGGATTCAAAGTACCTAAAAAATTAGAAACCTCCATCTTATGCTTCAGCTTCAACTGAGATCCAGGTCGAGCAAACTGACTAGCCCTAATTCCAATAGGTCTCTCCTCATGATCACTTCTATCCTCACTAGTAACTTCAAAGTCTTTGGCAACTTCGTCATATCTGTCTTTAGTATCCACATGCCTAGGTACACCACCCAAAGCACTCACAATTTCAGCAATCATGTCACTCTTCATCAATGCAATCTCTGATTTGAGCTCTGCTCTTATCTTCTCTAAGATTCTTTCTTCCATAGCTTCACTAAGGTCATCATTTTCCTTAGGGTCCAATCTTCTTGGAGGCATCTTCCAAAAATTTAGCAAACCCTAAGCAAAACAAATCCACCAATCTAAAAGATCAATCAGCCACAAGATCAACCTTCTTTGCAAATCCTGGTGTAAACTGCCTCACGATCGGCGATTTGTCCACACACTTAGGAACTCCTACTTTGATAAACTTCACCCAACCAAGGTCCTGGTACAAACTGCCTCACACTTCGGCGATCTGCTTGTACACTCAGGAACTCTCGCTCTGATACCACTTGATGAAGGGCCACACCACTCTAACAACTCACAACCAAGAATGCAACAATATAGAGACCAAAAAAATGCTTCACAAATAATTTTATTATACTTGAAAAATCCTTACAACACCCACAAGATGATATGATTTCTTCAACATAAGAGAAATCCTAAATAAAAGTCTTCACACCAAGAGCTTCACCAATAACTTCTACTTGAAGAGCTACACCTTTAGAGTTTTCACACCTTGAAGTCTTCACGCCTTCTAGCTTCTACTTCTCAAACTTGATTAGAAATGCTCATATCCCTTGCTTAAATAGGCACTTACCACCCAATGCATGACTTATCCACAACCTTCTAGAATTCCACCTACACAATATCCACAACCTTCTACAACTTCCATAACCTTCTACAATATCCACAACTTTCTACAATATTCATAACTTTCTAGAATTCTACCCACACACCTCGATAAATGGAATGACAACCATTTATTTTTATTTTTTAATTTTTTTTTTCTATTATGCCACCTATGCACCTCGAAAATAGAAATCACTTTTTCCCTTTTTCCTTGTTTTCTATTTTAAATTATTTTCTTCCTATTTTCATCACTTTCTCTCTCCTCCACAAATTTTTTTTTTTTAAAAATAATTTTAAATTTTAAATTTTACATTCAACATGTCTCCCCTTTATTTAAGATGCTCCTGCATCAAAAATCCTCATTTATCCTCACAAACTAAGTCTATTGGACTCTTCCTCTTGGTGTCTTATAAGATATTTAAAGTTTCACCATTACCCCCCTAGTCAAAAGTAAAACCATGATCAATAACCTAACCCCTTCTAAAATCCTATAAATAGGAGGAGAATTCAAGAGTAAAAAGACTCAAGTTTGATGCATCCGCATTATATGCATATTTAGAGTTATCATGTTATCATGTTAGCATTGTTATTATAGAGAATTCATGTCATTCTATAAGTATCTTTTTAGCATTGTTATTGATATCATTTAGCACTTTTTTAGTTTATTGCATGCATATATCATAGCATTCTAGGGTTATTATACTTGTATAATATGCATTATCACATAGATCTTGCATAGACATTTGTAGATATGCATTCATAGCATACTCCCATTCTAAAACTATCACTAAGATGGTGGTTTGAGAGCAATCTTAGTGGTTGTAGTTAGGGAAACATGAGATGTTCGTAGAATATCTATTTGACAATGATTTCTTGGGTCTAAATTAGTTCGTTGTCATTCTATTTGCACTTTTCTTTAAGGTCTCATGAATACATGATTCCATTGTGTGCAAATTAGAGTATACCATGGGGCTTCATCTTAAAGCCTCTCTGCTCTTCAAATTTTCTTACTAATCTTCTGTTTTCTTCTAGATTTGTATTTTTCTCTGGCTTCTTGTGCAGATCTGACTTATTGCAGGTTCTAGAATGTTCGGGAAGATCCATAACAACATCAATGAACTTTTGAAGACATTCTTGAGCTCATGAACACTGGATTTGAAACTCTTCTTATGCTTTGACGCTTCCGAACACTATTTTAGCGCTTCTGCATGTCTTTTAATGTATTTGAAGTGTTTTGTAACACATTTGAAATGTTTTGTAATGCATCTTCTTTGTTTTACAATGCATTTGCTAGATTTTGTAGCACATTTGTATGTTTAAATAACACATTTGACTGTTATTATAGCACATTTGCACATTTCTATAACACATATGCCATTTTCTATAGCACATCTGATCAAAGTTGTAAATCACCATATCTAACTTGCAGATCTGATTGTGGGTTGTTTACAGATCTCTTCTGGCCTAACAGGAATTCATAGATCACAAGAACTTGTGAGAAGGGAATGAAGACACTCAAAAATGCACCTAGCTTTTGCTAGCATCAAATTAGTTAGGCATCAACCCTTTTAAATTAGATTGCGGCATTTCCAAATTTATAACCTAGCTTAAGTAGAAAGTTTGATTTTGTTGACCTATCCAGAAGTAGGCCTATGCTCTCAACTCATCGAGTTGATCAGAATGCCAAACCTTCTATGAGGGTTTGTAGCGATCAAGTGGGGAATAAACAAACACATAAAGTTAAGTAGGAGCCTATTTTTTTCCATAGGTAAAGGCTTGTAATTGAACAATATTTATCTATCATGTTTGGGGAGGTCAAAGTAGTAGGGATATTCTCTCACTCTTTTAGAGTGATCAAACTCCCAAACTAGCTTTTGATTTCTACTTTTCCTACTTTTTACTAGCTAGATTACTTAGCCGTAGAAGGGCTACCTCCCAAGATTTTCCTTAGCAAGGCCCATGAGAGGGAACACCTTCCATCTTGCATTCTTAATCGAATGTAAGCCTATCGTGCTTGAAACATAACCTTCCTCCAGTAGTCTGGCAAGAGATACACAAAACCTCCTTAGTGTTGGTGGGAAGCTCTCTGTTATAGAGAGGTAAATTCAAACATTGTTGGTCAAAACTAAAACCCTATAGTCACCAACTTTAGATAGCCTTGATAGGAAGCCATTTTTTAAAGTTTCTAGGTGCCTGTAGTTTTATTTCATTGCCATTTCTATTATTTTCTTGTTCTAATGTGTCTGCTTTAATACATAATAATCATAATCTTTCAAATCATAGTCCTTCCGAGAAAACACAACTACAAACTGGTACAAAACCTGATACAAACGCTGCTATATACCTAAAATAATGCATCCAATACTTAAAACAATGCATTTGACCTTTTATGTAACACATTTGTCTCCTGTAATAACACATTTGACTTAAAAAGAAATGCATCTAAAGAACTAAACAGTGCATATACCCTACATAATAGCACCTGGTGAACCATATAATAGTACATACAATCATTAAAATAACACATTTAAGACTTCTTGTAGTGTATTTGAGAGAAATCCTAAAATAGAGGCTATCTGCACACATGACATTTATAAATGAACAACAGATCTGAATACCCTTTTTCATTGTTGACATTTTTTGAAACTGAGAGATTCTGCAATTGACCATCACCATTTTTGAAACAAGCAATGTTACAAGCTCCATCTAGATATTTTTAATCTAATAGTTATCGTGACTTCAACCTCGCATATCAAGCCAAAAATGATTGGAAACACACATCTGTTCCTTACCTGACTTTGTGAAAGTGAACTTACCATTATCAATATCACCAAACACCTTTTCAAACATAGCTTGTTGCTCCAATGAACTATGGTCTAAAACAAATCCTCATTTTTTTAAATGCATAAGAGTTAAGGAAGTCCTATCCACATCTCATGCCACTATGTAAAACTATTATAGTTGCAAAACAGAAAGAACCAAAATGATCACTTATACAAGTGAGTGCTAGGATAGCCAAAAGAACCATCAAGTACACACAATCTCTAGGCCTTATTGATCCTATCACACCAACAGACTGTTCATCAAATACAACTACCCACAAATCACCCTTGTTCAACCAGAACTTAGAGCCCTTTACCAAAATGGGTTCATCTAATGCATGGGATAAAAAGAGTATTGAAACCAAAATTGAGGATTTTTAGAAAAATCTTGAGCTTGTTGATATCATGGACAAAATACTTGAAAGACACAAAGAACGTTACTTGCTAGCATTAACACAACAAGGTGCGAAACTGCCGTCCAACTTTGACATAACAAATCTTAAACAATACGAAGAAGAGTCACCCTTGGAAGTTGTTACACAAAAACTCCAAGATTTACAATTAGAAATGGAAAGGATGAAACGAGAGAAGATCCAACCTGTAGAATTCAGCCTTGAAAAAGTGTGTCCCTTCCATTTGATAAAAGTATCACCTTTACGGCTTTCCCACAGAACATGAAACTACCAAAATTTGATAAGTATTTTGGTACATCCAATCCTCAAGATCACCTCAAACAACTCTATACTATAAGTATGGAATTTATCCATGACACAACTTACCTAATGTGGTTCTTTCCTAGAAGCTTAGGAGGGAAAGTCATAGAGTGGTTTTCCAAGCTACCCTCCAACATTAAGTCATTTGATCAAATGGATTCAGTTTTTATCACCCAATATTCTTACAATATTGAAAGAGAAGCAATTATGATTGATTTATGCAACATGAAACAACTCCCTAGAGAATCATTCAAAGTCTTCTTGCAAAGGTGCAGACACACATTTGCCAAATACCATTGAGACATCTCAGACAAGGAGAAGACATACATCTTCATCAATAGCCTCGCAAAACCTATGAATTATTGGCTCCATCTTCGAGGGCCCAAAGACTTTAATACTACTTTAGAAGATGCTACTAAAGTAGAAGAAACCATGAAAAATAATGACATCATTAAGCTATCAAAAGATGACAAATGTTTCTTGAACAACTCCTCACAGATACACAATTCATCTGATTGGTCAACTGATAAAAAAAAGTCATGGTGGAGAACTAACAACAAAAATATAGTGAATGATGGAGTGGTTGAAGCTAATCATGTTAAGTTACCACAAACTCAACCCCATCCAAACCAGTAGTATCCTATCTTCAATAACACCAATGTAAATACTAGAAAAAACCCACCCAGCCAAGACAATGTTTTTCCATTTTACCGATGCAACACAACTACTCCTTCAACTTCCAATCAGCAAGTAGCCTATAATCAAGCTCCCCCTTAAGAGGATACCAATCTTCTGACATACCCAAAGAATACAAACCCATTGGTGTGTCTTGTGAGAGTGCATTGCAAACACTCTTAGCAAATGAACTTATTGTACTCCCTGAGGTCAAGCCCTATGAACTACAAGTTAAACCAAAGTGGTGGAGTGACAGACACTTTTCTGCCTACCACTGAAATATGGGGCACTTGACCAACAATTGTTACACCATTAAAGAGGCTATACAAAAATTGATCAACAATGGAACTATCAAAGTGAACAACTTCTGTAATAATGAAGACCACACGACCTTCAAAAACCATTTCATGAGCCACAAGAAGGGTGAATCCTCCAGAGCAAATCAAAACACATCTTCCAATGATAAAGTTAATTATGCTTATCATTACGATAACACTATCAATATGATCTCTATGTTTGATGATGTTGTAAATGTCATCATAATTAAAGGCAAACATAAGAAACAACTAATAAACATTATTACCTAAGGTCAAGCCTCCAAACTCATTCTACTAGGGCCAATAAATAGTTCAGACTAGGAAATTACAAGTTCCACTATACCCAAATATAGTTTAGTTAACCAATTATTGAAAACTCCCGCCCACATTTCCATCTTTGAAATGCTGCAAATATTGTCGGAACATAAAGAGATCCTCACCAAAGCCTTAGTGTTGAATGACTTGGATGTTAGCAGACTTCAAAACATGGTAAGTAACCTTGTTGCTCCCCATTGTGTATCTTTTTCAGCCCAAGATGATATGTTTGTCATTCACCCATAGAAATCTCCATTAGACATTGAGGTTTTTATTCATAGAAATAGAGTCAAAAGAGCCTTGGTTGATGGCAAGGTGAGCGTAAACATCTACACTTTGAATTTGGTACGAGCCCTAGGATACAAAAAGGATGTTTTTGACCCTAAAAAGAAGATTATGATCAAATCTTACGATGATGAGGAGAGATCCTCCAAGGCATGGTCATTCTACCAATAAGGGTTGGCCCTGTCGTAAAGGAAATTGTTTGCCGAGTCCTAGATTTGAAATTGATCTACAACATCTTGTTAGGCAGGCCATTGATCCATGACATGCAAAATGTCCCTTCCACCTACCATCAATGTTTGAAACTTCCTTACATGGGTCATGAGGTGACCATACATAGGCACCAAAATTATGCCCAATACTATAATGCTCATGTCCCTCACAACAGAGAAGAGGTAAACATTTCAACAAGTGTTGTTAGACAATCCACATCAGTAGACACCTTTGCATACACAGGGCAAGACAACAACCACTTATCCACATCAACTAAGGGTAAAGACAAAGTAGGTTGTTCTAGTGCTTCCACTCCTTCACCATCATCATCAAAGGACTCCAAACAATCACATTATGAGGAAATGAGCTGCTTAATGAAATAATTTGATCGGAAGTGCAAATTGCAATGCAAAGGGGTAGGCAAGTATTCAATTTCATTATTTGATCCCCCACTATCTTTGAGATCTCATGGCAAACCACCTTATCATGACCATTTCGTCAAAGAAAGCGGCGTACCTTCAAGTTCTATAGAGGAGACAAATGAACAAATACAAAATATTGAATTTCCCCTCACCTCTTTAGAAAAGGTTTTGATCTAATGAAGAATATGGGTTACACAGGTGATGGTTCTTTAGGGAAAGGAAAAGGTATCGTTGAACTCCTAGCGGTGTAGTTCAAGTCTAACAAATCAAAAATAGGGGTAGGATATTTAGAACAAGACAATGCAAAAACCATTTCTAGATTCCATTTCAAACACAACACTTTATCCTCTTCCACCTTGGTATGGGTACCCAAGGAAAAAGTTGTCAACAACCAAAAAGCAGTTGATACTAAGAATTTGAATCTATCCTTCCCTAATTTAGAACATACAAGAGAACTATCCATGGACACCCCTAATAAGAAAGATGATGATGATTACACCAAGTGGGAATTCGAATCATTGTTTGAACAATCCATCCATGATAAAGAATGTGATTTTGTTCACTTTACTACACCCAATAATTCCACAACATAAGGATTCACTCCTTGTTCAGACTTTACTTCACCAAGAGTCAATCCACATCATCACAACCTAGAAGAGGATACAAAACAAACACGTGACATCACATCACATGAGGATGATGAACCTAATGATGGGTTCCAGTTTTAAAATTTATTTCCAGACTTCTTTCCAGTAGAAGTTGAAGATGAATACTATGAGCCACTTGCACATTCTACTTTCCTTGACACTTTAGAAGAAGCACATGTTATAGACCTAACCAATACAACGTATGAACCATCAAATGAGGTCATGTCTCTAAACCCCCCTGAATCACATTCATATTAAGCATCACTATCCTTAGTTCATCTCGAGCTTATCAGTTGGGACTCAATAAAACCTCACAACTTCCCACAATTTGACAATAACCAAGATATTTTTGTATACCTCAACGCAGTTGAACCATCTCTCTTACAAAGAATAAGAGAAATGTATGCATATGGGTCTAATATCAATCATCTTAGTCATATGAGAAAGGGGAGAAAACAACCAAGAACCAATGGCCAAAACCACACTGTGGCTAGTCTTGCAGAAAAAAGAAGAAACAAATAGAAGTGACATATCCAATAGTGAAAACCCAACCATGGTACCCAGATATAAGATGATTGATACCTTAACCAAACATTCAGAGGAACGGTCATCTATTTTGATTGAGCCTACAGAAAAGATCAACATTGGATCAGAGCAAGAATCTAGGATAATTCATTTGGCATAGTCCTTAACTATGGAGGAAAGAATGGAATTCATTCACCTCTTCAAAGAAAGGAAAATAAATTTTGCGTGGTCTTACGTTGACATGCCAGGGTTAGATCCAACTCTAATCCTTCATCACCTCAACATTTCTTTGGATGCCAAGCTAATTAAACAAAAAATAAGGAAAATGCATCCTCACATAGCATTACTGGTCAAAATAGAATTGGAGAAATTGCTTAGTACCCACTTCATCTAACCATTAACCTATGCATCATGGATATCAAATATTGTACCTATCTCAAAAAAAATGGCAGAATATGGATCTCTATTGACTTTTGGGATGTAAATAAAGTGTGTCCTAAGGATGATTTTCCCCTTCCAAACATTGACACAATTGTAGATTTGACAGCGGGACATTCCATGTTTTCACTCATGGATGGTTTTTAAGGATACGACCAAATCAAAATAGCACCAGAGGATCGAGAGAAAACAACTTTTACTTGTGCATGGGGCACATTATGTTGGAATGTCATGCCCTTTGGTCTCAAGAATGTAGGGGCTACCTATTAGTAGACCATGACCACCATTTTTCATGACATGATGCACACTTTTATGGAAGATTATGTAGATAACCTTCTTGCCAAATCTCACACTTGCGCAAATCATCTTCTTATCTTAGATAAGATCTTCACCCACTTAGAAAATTTCAAAGTTAGGTTAAATCCTAAGAAATGTGCCTTTGGCATGAAATTCAGAAAGCTCTTAGGGTATATTGTCTCGGCCAAAGGAATCGAGGTTGATCCCGAAAAGTTACAAGCCATTATCAACATGCAACCTCCAAATATTGAGTTAGCTATGTTCTCTCTAGGGAAGACTTCAATCAGTTCATCACTTCATATCCTAGTTAGCAGAAAAGTGTGTGCCTTTCACTCATCTCCTCCACAAGGACATAGTTTTTAAATGGGATAGTTAGTGTCAGATGGCCTTTGATCTTCTCAAAAACTACTTGATGAATCCACTTGTGTTGGCATCTCTAGTGCTGCACAAACCCTTGTTGCTCTATATCTCTTTGATAGAAAAATCAATTGGAGCCATCTTGGCACAAGAAAATGATCAAGGCAAAGAAAGAGATATTTATTACATTAGTCACACCCTAGTCAATAATGAGCTTAATTATACTTTTATTGAATAGGCTTTCCTGGCCATAGTTTTTGCTTCACAAAAGCTACATCATTATCTTCTAACACACAAGGTTAAGCTCAAATCCAAAATTGACCCTCTCAAACATCTTCTTAGCAAGACAACATTAATAGGAAGATTGGCCAAATGGGTAATTATCTCGAGTGAATTTGACATTGAGTACATTAATAGGAAGGCTAGAAAAGGACAAGACATTTTCAATCACTTGGTAGATGTGCCCATAGAGAGATAAAATCCTATCCTAGTTGACTTTCCAAACATGCATATCCTTCAAATAGAACCGATCACATGGAAGTTTTACTATGATGGCTCCTATACACACCATTGGTTGGGTGCCAACATATTGTTCATCACATCTCTGTGCATCACCATTCCCAAGTCTTACAAACTGCTCTTCCCATGCACAAACAATATGGTGGAATATGAAGCATTAATTTTGAGTCTCAAGATGGCATTAGAATGGAAATTAACATCCCTTGAAGTCTATGGGGATTCTCACTTGGTCATCAACCAAGTTACAAACATGTATCAAACCAAAGATGAGAAATTATTACCTTACAAGCATATGGTTGATATGCTTAAGGCGTTCTTCATCCATATTACTTTTGAACAAATTCTTAGAGAAAAGAACAAGGTAGTAGATGCCATGGCCACCTTGGCCTCTTTGCTTCAGCTACCAAATCAACATGAGCGGTATGAATTCTTAGTTGAAGAGATGGTTCAACCCACATTTATTCAACCTGAATCCCACATTATTTATCATTTAAACACCCCCAAATCCCCTTAGTATGAATCCATCACCACCTTTCTGCATGACAACACCATTCCCTTTGACCTCTTATGAAACCAAAAGTGTAATTTCATTTGATAGACCTTGCATTACACTTTGGTAGCTGATACACTGTATAGGAAAGGTCTCAATGATACTTTATTTAGATATCTCAAAAAGGACGAGTCTAGTGTCACTCTGCAAAAATTCCATGTAGGCATTTGTGGGTCATATTCTAGTGGGTTTACATTAGCAAAGAAAATTCTTAGAATGGGCTATTTTTGGCCAACCATGGAAAAGGATTCTATCAACTATGTAAAAGATTGTAAAAAGTGTCAAATCCATGGCAACCTTATTCATGCAACAACATAAGAACTCAACTCTTTGGCCACACCATGACCTTTTTATTAGTGGGACTTTGATTTGATTGAAGCCATCCACCCGCCTTCCTCTGACAGACATAAATGGATCATCACCGCAACTAAATGCTTCACAAAGTGGGTTGAAGTGGCACCACTTGCAGAATCTACAAGAAAACAAATATATTCATTCATACTAAACCATATCATTTTTTGGTTTGGCATACCTCATGCCATCCTAATGGAAAATGCCTTATATTTCAAAAATCAAATGGTTGACAAGTTATGTGAGAAATTTCATATTATACACCATTCATCATCAATCTATTATCCCCATAGAAATGGCCAAGTAGAGGCCACCAAAAAGAACATCATCAAAATTCTCAAGTAAACTGTCAATGATACTAGTAGAGATTGGCACTTACAGCTAAACCCTGCATTATGGGCCTATAGGATGAGTGTTTGAATGCCTATAGGTGCCACACCCTTCTCCTTGGTTTATGGACGTAAAGCCATTCTTCCTTCAGAGGTTGAGATCCCATCTTTGAGAGTTACCCTCTGTGATATCCTATCAAATGAAGACTATAGAGTGGCCGATCTAGAGCAGGTAGAACTATTAGAAGAACATCAACATACAATGCATGAGCATCTCAAAGTGTGTCAAAATAGGTTGTCTAGACATTACAACAAAAAGGTCAAACCCCATGTCTTTCACATTGGAGACCTAGTTCTCTAGGAAAACCCTAAGAATCAAACTACTAGAGAGAAAAAAGGAAAATGGGAGGCCAATTGGATTGATCCTTACATTATCATAGAATCCTTTGGGACTGATACTTATAGACTTTCACATTGTGATGGAGAAGAACTAGAAGAACCCATCAACATCTTCCATCTCAAAAGGTTTAATGTCTAAAGCTTTGAGGAAGCACCTCATCACTGCAAATACCAAAAAAATAAAAAATATCATAAAACATTCAATAAAAAAAACAAAAAAAATTGGTACAAATGGAATGAAAAATATCACCTTTGGTTTAAAAGGGGCAAGAGATAACACCTTTGGACTTCCCTAAAAAGCACAAGTCCTTCAATGTAGATAGACAATGAGGCATGACTCAAGACACTCTCTCTAAGAAATTTTTTTCTTGTTTGTTGCCTCCTCACTTCATCTCACCACACTTCCTAGCACTGTTGAGTTAATTTTACACATACCCAATTGAGAAACATTTGTGGGTTACAGTTCAGTGGTTTCTTGGCATTAAAAATAGTTCACAATAGTAGCAACAACCAACAAAACAACAACAAAGGGGTAGATAGAAAAGTCAAAGGAAACATGGAGTCTGATTATGTTCCAAGATATCACAAACATGAATTGTAGGAAGATCAATGCACATCTCAAATATCCACCACAACTAATATTTCCCAACATCTTTTTAGCCTTTATAAAATCCATTTGAAGTCCCAAAAAAAAAATCTTTTTCACCTCCATTGTCTCAAATGTAGCTCTCTGAGCCTACTTTTAGCCTTTTTAGCCCACTTTTAGTCTTCTTGACTCTTTATGTGCTCCAACAAGATCCTGGTTATCTTCATGTTTGAACAAATTTCACTCACATCCTCATTCCACTCCCACCAGTTCAAAAAATTGTCAAAAACATTTAAAAATTGTTCAAAATTGTCAATAACATCCAAAAGTAATCAAAAATCATAATTTTTTTTCAAAAATTCTCAAAAATAGTCAAAAAATCTGAAAAATATCAACAATAGCCCAAAAATAAGGCTAAACAATAACAAACCCATCTCAAACAAGTTATTTAATTTTGTATAAGTTACTTTTTTATTTTTCAAACCGATGATCCGTTGATTTCGTGTTGAGCTGGTGTCCATCTATAATTGTTGCTCCTTTGAGACAAGTTTGCGTACCTTGACAAGTTTTAAATGAAATCGATGGTGAGGCCCACTATATTGAAAAATATTTAAATATTTTATGGAATATTTTATTGCCCTATTACCTTCGGCAAAAACAACAAACAAGAGCATCCATTCATTAAGAAGTAGCATAGTTATGTCTTGAAACATCTCGCCGGGCTTTGGAAAATTTGGCACTATGTCGATAGTCGAAGAGGTCCTGTTGGTGTCCCTTTTCTCTCCTCCTTTTAAGAACAACAATTTTTGATGGATTTCTAGTCTTATTTATGTTTTAGAGACCATGATTGATCTAACAACCTTTCAACATATATATCAATGCTATCCTGAAAGGACCAAATATCTGTTGGACTCTTTCATCATCCTCTAACAGGGGTACAAAATAAGTAAGCGTACATTTGAGATACCACAAGGTTCCCAAATGCCTTTTTTAGGTCCTCAAGTGCCTTTTTAGGCCCCATGCACCTTTTCCAAGGCCCAAGAACCTTTTTCAGGTCCTTAAGCCCCTATATAGGCCCCATGCACCTTTTTCAAGGCCCAAGTGCCCTTTTCAGGCCCTCAAGTGCCTTTTTAAAGGCCCAAACATCCTTCTCGGGCCCCCAAATGCCTTTTTCAAGGCCCCTCTATCACATTAGACCTAAACACCTTTTTTTAAAGACCCCGTCAGCACTTTTTTAGGTCCAAACACCTTTTCATAGGCCTTGTGAGCATCTGTCTTAGCACACACGATCCCAAGCTTGTTTGTAAAGGCTATCAATATATACAAATGGTGCCTTGCCATTCGTGGTTTAGCACTTCCTGCTTTTTCTACCTTGTGCACCATAGCTCTCCAAATGTTACACAAGTTTTTACTCATCTTTTATTAAGAGCCCATACCAACATTCAGTTCCCACACAAAAGTGAAGGTCAATCTTCCTCTGCATATCTCATTGTTACCACTTTTAGGGAGATTGATGACCTTTCAAATATTTATGAAAGATTCCAAAAAAATTCAAATATTTACAAAAATTCAAAAAATCCACATATTCCCAAAATTCCAAAAATATATCCAAAAAATAGAAAAAATGGAAATGACAATGTTTATCTGACATTTTCAATATCATGAATCATTAACATGAACACCAATCAACCTTTTTCTTGTCATGAAAATAAACACACTTTTTATTCTATTATGATGACAACAATAATATTACATTCAAATAACATCTGGCAGATCATTTATTCCAGCCTCCCTTAAGGAGGTGGCAAGATAGGATGTCCAATCAAGGGCATTTCCACAGACCCAGTCCTAGAGGATGAGGACCCTAGTGTTAATCCTCCTTGCACCCACACAATATCCATGGGAATTGGAAATCTCCCACCATGCAATTGAGCATTCAATAATTGTGTAAATACCCTATCTACAAACTGAGTCTCTCATCACTTCTCATTGGGGAGTGATTGATGATAAAGCCCCATATAATAGGCAGCTTCCTAGTGCACTTTCATAGTCCGTTGCATATTCACAAACACATTCTCCACTAGCTTGTTTATCCTTGGTACAATGATTGCTTGTTGGGGCACATCTCCCTCCTATTGCATTTGATCAGTTGTCATTCTCTAGTGCTCCACATCTACTTTCACTTCACTCAATCGTTGTTATGACTACCTCACCTTTGAATCACTCAATGCTAGCTGCTCTTTCAACTACAATGATAGGGTGTTCGATTTTGCAATTGCCTCCTTAAAAGACTTCGACTATGCCTGCAATAACACTAACTTTTTTTATGTGCTTTCCAAACCCACTTGTGCCATTCTTAGTGACTCCTATAGTCTTTACACTCATGACGTAGGTCAACATCATTTCCCTTTGCTCATGACTATTCCACTCACAATTCTACTTCCAACGACTGCACTCGAGCCCATTTTGATTCACCACCACCTAGAGCCACTTCACTTCTATTTGCACTCTATCATCTCAAGATTTCTCCATTAATCCCAACAAAAATGCAACTTCTTGCTCTACATTATCCACCCAAACTCTCTCTACAACCAAAAATTTTCATAAATTCTCCACTTCACTTGTCGCTTGTGCTCCTCCCTTCGCCTCTGGCAGTGGCTCCACCGCACTCAATCCACTCTGTCCTCTTTCATCAAATTTTTCCCTAAAATCTTGAGGCTAGTCAAATGACTTACTACACTTGTCACCTCACCCATGTCGACATCTTCTACTACTCTTTGAGCTTTTCCCACAGTCTTCTCTGGAGAATCCATCTCCCCTGCCTTTGTCACTAGTTTTGACATGCTCTTCATCACCCCAGGCAGACTATTCTCCACCTACATCATCAGTTCATCATCCAAAAACACCTACAATGCTTGTTGTACTGCACTCCTTAACAACATCATTAATGTTGACAATGGTGTTTCTTCCACCTTGACTCTCAAACCCTTAGGTTGTGTTTGCACCAGTCCTGCATGAATTGATTCATCCCGCTCATGAACTAACACTTGAAGTTTAGACTGATACACCAATTCCCTAGAGGTCTGCCTAATGCGCTTTGCACTCCATCCTTGCCTCACCCAGCCTCCCTGGCTAACATCACCCTCCTTTTGCGACTGATCTATTGAGCTTGACATACTTTCAACCTCACACTTACTGGACTTTTCACAATAACTAAGAAGTTACACTATCTCCTTCAACATGCTTCCCTTTGTGGATACATTCCTCATCTATTTATAACCATCACTCACCATGCCTTACACTTTTCTTGCCTTGTCATTCATGCACTCTATGCATTCTACCACACCAGTACTACATACGCTTGTCGTTCGACTCTAAAATTCAAACATCCTGATCCCCACTAACACATATCTTCTTTCAAAATTGTCTATTCCCACTATCACATCACCGTTGACACATCCCACACTTTGTTACGAGACTTCTACAATAGTTGCATCCAGAAATAATTGAATAGACTTGATGCTATTGCACACAACTTTCAGCACCACTGGTCGAAAAATTATAGTTTTCCTACTATTATGAGCTTCTAGTACCTTGATGATGTACTTGACTAGAGGTATCGGGATGAAGCCATGATATTTTATTTGCCTTTATTTTTTATTTTTTTTTCTCTAGTGATCGTCCAATTTTATGCATTATTGGTGTCCACTTGTAAGTGCCTCCTCTCATCTGGAAGGCCATGCGTACCTTGTCCAATTTTGTATGATATCTTAGGTGAGGTTCTTTATCTAACATATGACTATTTGCGTACCTATTTTAATTTACTATAGCTATAAATTTGTTTCTTACTAGTTTTTTTATCTTTCATGTACATTGCTTGTGTTTGGTTGTACTTCTCAGTGTGATACAATACTCATATCACCATAGCTAAGCTAGTGGTGGTTGTACTAGGTCACTTTTTACTCGAGCTCTATGATGACAATTAATTTGCCTCTCTTTACAAAAAGTGATAGTTAGTTGCATTCATCTAGTTTGCATTTCAACTTGGGTACCTTAAAAACCAATGGTTGGCACATAAATCAGGATAACATGAACAAGCCTACACAACATCATTCAACAACTTGGCAACTTCATTAAGAAACAACTATCACAAGGTAGAAATCAAAACGACATCATTGTGCACTTTTCACACTCAACTATTATGGACTTTGTCTCATTGCAACACCATCACTATACATTGCACTTCATTCTCCCATATTAGCCATCATCTATTGCATGGCATGACCTTCAAATCTCAAACAATTTCGATCACTATTAATCACATTATTCATCATATTCTTTGCATTTTTTGTTTCACCCTTCTTAGTCGAGGTTCCTTTGTGGCTTTCGAATCTCAAAAGTGAGGTTACATCTTTTCATATCATTTCATCCCTACTATCCTTCATCTCTCCTTACATCCTCATTTCATCCATTATCATTCCCCATTTATATTTCTTATCCATTTCTTATTTTTATCATCTTCATTTTCATTTCTTTTTATATTCTCTTCATAACTCACTTCATTAGTGCATCTTCATTTTTTATTTTCACTTTCTCCTTTTATTTATTCATTTCATTTTCATTTATCCATTCAACTTTATTTAATCACATTTTATTTCTTTATATTTCATCTATCATTTCATGTAAATCACATCTCATTTTTCATTCCATGTCATCACATTTTATTTCATTTATACATTTCATTTCATCACATTCCATTTCATCATGGGCAAAAGCACAAACCTGTGTCACCCTTTAACAAAGGAAAAGGCCAACAAAAGTATAATTATTCACCTTCAATGACATAAAACTGGTATTATTATTTGAAATTTGAAAATGAAGTAAACTAATGAAATGTGTAGAAATGGATGAAGTTGAGGATTCTATTTTTTAATAATTATTTGGAATAAGAAATGATATATTTTCCTATTTTTTAATGATAACTTTTTACTTGTTGAGAAATGCTGGAAATCAGGGGTCTAGTTCCCACCACAAAATTACATGGAAATAAGCTTATTTCCCTTTGATCTCATATTATGTTACAGATAACATATGTAGCTACAACAATCAAAAATAAAAAATAGCTTTAGACTTATATTTTCTCTTTTATAATGATTCAAACTTCAACTTATTCAAATCGATAGTTTTAATCTCCCATCACATTTTTCAAAATAATTCTATTCCAACCAAAAGAAAACTTATAGATTTTGAAAGAGGACTCTTTTCTCTAGAACATCATATAATTTTTAATTTTTATTGATTTTATTTAATATTTTTTTCTTTTTCAAAATTGACATCTTCCCGAGTGTTAAAATACGTACTTGTAGAATTTTTTAATTAAAAAATACTATATCTAATTAAAACACTATGAACTATATATGTGAATATTCTTGAATTTGAGCTCTATAAAATGGTGTTTATATATTTAAAAAAAAAAAATCATAAAAGATAGTAAGAGTTATTGAAATGTTAGTTTTATGAAGTAATTGTATTTCTTTAGTAATTCGTTACTAACTAGTATAAAACATGCATTTAATAGACATTTCCAATTGGAAAAGTGTGATACCATGTATAACTTAGCTAGAATAAATTTATCAAGATCATATATTTGAAAAAAAATGAGTTTTAGACATAAATACTCAAATTCAGTCATTCTGATAAGTTAGCTTGAAAGGTGACACAACTTTGTACATAAATACCACATTCCATTTATCATTTCATTTATCCATTAAATTTAACATTTCATTTACACGTTACATTACATTGCATGTCATCACATTTCATTTTATCACATTTTATCACATTACATATCATTGCATCACATTTCATTTCATCCATTACATTTCATTTCTACATTTCATTTCATCACATTTCATTCATCCATTTGATTTATGATTTTCATTACACCATATTTCATTTATGCATTTCACCACATAAGATTTTATTCACATATCTCATTAGCACATTTCATTCATACATATCATTTATCTACTTTATTTCTACATTCATTATCCACATATCATGTTCTTACATCTAAACCACTATACGCTAAATTAATCATATACATCACTATGTTTACATCCACATTTCATCAACATCTACAACTATCATATAAATCACACAATCACATGCATCCATCCATAACATCAGATATATAAAGTCCATGATATAACAAGTGCACAAGTACAAACATCAAAAAGATTGAATAGTCATCTATCAAAAGATCGAATCATCAACGTCAACATCAAAAGGTCATCATCATGAACGATACATATGGTAAAGACAATAAAAGTGTAATACAACATGATACATAGATCAACCCTTTGTCTCACCACCTGCATCATCAGTATGTGTCTGATCAGGAGGTCCTTACTCATTGGGGGCACTCCTCTCATCTTGAGGATCCTATTATGTAGCATCCATCATCGATGTCATAGGAATAGTGGTTTCCATCTGACTCATGGTAGCCTCATCTATCCTCAGTGGTGGCAATGCTAGAGGCCTCAGTGTCATCATAGCTATAAAATCTTGTATTGTGCTTGTCAACTCACTCATTTTTGCCTCAATTGAACACAATTGAGCCTCTATGCCTGATGACCCAACTATTCTCTTTGGTGGTAGTTGTCCATGTGGTGGTATTTGCTACTGACCCTATGGTTGTAAACCCTATGCACCTAAGATCAAGACCTATACCCGAGGCCTCTATTGACAAATAAAATGCACATCATTTGGCAATCTAGCCTTGACCTGCTTTGTCCTACTCTGACCCATATCCTCTACTACTTGACTAGACCCTACATCAATGCCTGTACCCCATCTCATAATCACCCTACCTTGGCCACATACCTCTCTAGGTCTCCCCACTACAACCTCCCTTGGTCTTTGCATGGGGCCCTATACAAAAATATGCTACTATGGTAATACTGTTGCTTGGCCTTGCCCTCTATATCTCCCCCATACCCTAGCTCTACCTCTGGCTTGATGTCTCCCTCCACCTCTCCCTTGAAAGCCATCATCATCATCATCATCCCCTTCACTCAACTCCTCATCAATACCTAGTATCAGCTTTGTTGGATCTATATATCTCGGGAATGGATGCTCACGAAACCATTGTGCATAATCTCCCTCCATCCCCACATCTACCTCCCATCTCTTAATGCCCATACTTGCAGTGTCTCTATCACCTGCAAAATTTTCTTGTGGCAAGCCTCATACTCCAAGGTTAGTCCCCATACTGGTCTCTCTAACTGAACCCTGGCATAATGTGTTGATCCCTACAACATGCCCTACCGATGACCAAACTATCTCACAACCCTCCTGAAGAAAAATTTCTCTATAACTGATGACATCTAGCCAAGAAAAATCAAGGACATAATAATTATACCATCTCATCATTATCCTCGACCCATGGCTTAGTAAATTGGTATGGCCTCCATAGGAACTCATCTAGGTCATCCAACATCTGCCACCAATACTCTATCTTGACCAAATAGGGCTACATGATCACACCTAAATAAGTATATATGTATGGAATATCTTGTGCCCACTAACACACACGTAATAGCCACATAATGGGAAGATGCTCCCATGTCCATATCTTTAAAAATACAACTCCTGTTGACAGTGAAGCCGCCCCTGAATATGCTACCCAATGCAAGTCATCATAGAGGTGGGCTAATATATAGCTCCCCTAAAAAAATCTATGTGGCTTGTGGATCATATCCTAAATAATCCAACCCCATCCCACAGAACATCTACTCCCTTGCCTATCTGGTAGCAAAAATCCACCTATCAATCCAGCCAACGCTATAGGCAATGACTTGTACTGAAGAATATGAAGGCTAGAAACACTGTCATCTCCGATGCTGTCATCTCCAAAAATGTCTTTGAAAGCTATCTCATCAACTGTCTGATCATATACACTAGTACATTTGACTCAAATTTTTGACCAAAACTTTCAACCATTTGAAAATTTGGGGTCAATTTGGTCGAATTGTGATGAGTTTTGGTTAAAGATGAACCCGTTTTGGTTGAAATTTTGACCAACACAAGTGTTGGTCAAAATTTTGACCAACACAAGTTCATCTTTAACGAAAACTTGAAATACGTTATGTTTGCCGCCATAATCTTATTGTATTGCGCCTAGAAGACTCGTGCACACCACTTCTCGGTCCACTCAATCAACTGTCTCTGCTATTCCGCCGCGGATTCAAGGTAAACAACTTCCTGGGCTGGTGGAAGATAAACAACTGCTCTAGTGGCCTATTGTTTCTTTAGGCCGGTACGGGCCTACCACTGCGATTTGTGGCCAGGAGTACGCGACAAAAGGGTTTAACTTGATGGTATTTTGAACAAAAGGCAATTTGATGGTATTTTCCTTCTAAGTTGTGTTATTTCGAACATAATTTCTAGTGGTGGTTGTTCAATTGTACCATTATTTCCAAGTAATCGACCACTATAATTTTGAAGCAGGCAACAAAATTCTTTAGATCTAAAGCGTAGAGTGCAGTCTCTTGATATATTTTTTATATTCGGCATATAGTGAAAGGATTTGCATCATGTCATTCAGGGCATAGATAGTGGGATTCTTTAGTGATATGGTTGTGTATATATATGCTCACATTAAATTAATATGCAGTCTTGTCATATGCTTTATTATTAAACCTTGTTGATCAAAAGTGTTTGCATCCATCAAAAATGTTCTACAAGGATTTTTTAGCTAGAAAATATGACTTGATTGTAAATAGATGGAGTTGGGATCCATTTCTCCTTCACTTGCATAGGCAACGACAGATTATTTAACCAAAATATATTGAAACTAAAGAAGATTAGTATTGGTATGTTAGGTGATAATCATTTAATATCCACACTAATTACAAATTCTGATAAGCAAATTCAATTTAGAAAAGTTTTACATATCTAAAACATACCTCCACATTACACAAGCTGCAATATAGCATATCGTCCTGACAGGTATGATGCTCAGAAGTTGATTTGCTAGCACAAAATTTCTTAGCTGTAAGGGCCAAAGGAAGCCTAAGACAAACATTTAGGCAAGAAAATAAGGAAATCCTAACACCACTCTCCTTTTTATCTTGGTTAATTGATTTCTCTATCGAGAGAGTAGGGCTACATCAATGCTAATGCTCAACACTCTGATAAAAAACAGAGAAATCTTCATCAGCACATATAGCTGCTCAACTATCATAGAATTCTCATCTTCCTTAAATACTTAACATAATCCAAATTAATTTCTTGAAGTTCAATCCACTCCTACAATGTCCAAGCACATTTCTCTGTCAACATTAGCTAGGTTGCTCTAGGGATCAACACTCTCATTGCTTGTTATTTCAAGTTTGGCAGAGAAAAGCTAAGCAATCAAATATTACATTACATACTTGAAAGGAACATACCTCCTGATATGTGCACTTACAGCTCATTTCAGGTCATTGTAGAGCTGGCAGGCTAGAAGAAGCAGTCAGACTCTTAAACCAACTAATTCTAAATGGTCTGGCTCCAAAAAACTTTACGTATAATATCATTATTGCTGGACACTGCAGGGTTGCCTGCACAAGTGTTGCATTCAAACTATTTGATAATATGGTAAAGAGTGGTATTTTGCCTCATGTGATTACTTATACTACTCTTACAATTGGTTTATGCAAGGAAGGTAATATACAGGAGGCACATTTGCTTTTGAGGGAAATGTTTGGAGAAGGTTTGATTCGTGACAAAACTGTACACAGTGTATTGATTGATGAACATCTCAAGAATGGTAATGTAGAACAAGCTTTTAAATTGTGGGCAGAAATGGACAAGAAAGAAATTTCACCCGATGTTATTGCTTACACTCCTTTTATGAACGGGCTTTGCAAGATAAGCTACATAAAGTAGGCACATAGATTGAATTAATTGAAGAATTAATTGCAAGTCTGTTTTATTCCCAACTGATGTTTGATGAATGATAGAATGATTTCCTTTGATTTGATAATTTGATAGTTAGTGAATGATGACTAAATGAATGTTGTAATTCATAAATTGAGGAGTGATGATTGTGTGTTGATTTAATGTATTTGGAAGTGATGAATGGTAAATGATCATAAATTTTTTTCTTCTTTTATATATTATTCGTGGAAGGTTCAACACCTATCACAAAAATTGAATCACCACTTTAAATTAATATGTTATTCCCCAACTTTATCTCCCTTGGATGCCCTCCTCAAACAAAACCTCTTCTTTATATCTTACAATGTAAGAGTCACTTCTATTCACCACATGTGCCCCTTGCATCAGTCACAACCTTTCACAATTACCACCCTTCAAATAAGTCAAACTCTTCATCATTGTTGATCAAATGAAGGTACTTCCTTACTATCTTCCCCTCCCTTCTTCCATCAATCCTTCCTTAATTCCTATGCTCCCTTTATGCATATCATAACTGTCTTATATCTTAGGCCAGAATTTACTATGGTTATCTTATGATTATCCAGTCTTCCATGCCTTCAAAAGAAGTCTTTCCCCACTGTTTATATCTAAGTGATCCTTTTAGACAATTTATAAGCATTTTTCTATGTTTAGTTTATCCTCATCCTCTTTTTATTAGTATTGTTGCATTTATTTTATGCATCTTCATTTACTTTGGGGATGACATGACATGAATAGTGGATGTATATTATTTTGAATTTTACACGTGCGATCTGATAGATTTTATTACAGGCATTTCTAAATCTCTGTTTCAACATAAAGAATGGTGAAAAAATTGGCAATGAATCTGACATCCCTCTTTGTTATCTAGCAATGGCAAAAATTGGAACCATTCTTAATGAGATTTACAAATTGAGCCAAGAATAGTCCAAGTGTTTACAGGTGGGTGCTGTGAGTAGACTATGCAAATTCAGCTCTGTTTCCTTCCTTTTGCTGGTGTTCGGTGTAGGTTTGCATTAATGTAGAATACTGCACAGGTAGTGACTGATTGCTATCACTGAGATCCCCTCTCAAGTAATAAAGAACTGCACCAAGTTTTCTAGCATACATTTCCATCTACAAGTCACCTATGCCTCGTATAACTCTCAAAGGTTTTGACATGTTAATTGTAGCCAATCTCTCTAAAATCTTACTTTAATTTGATCTTTCCATTAAGATTCCTTAACATATATAGTTAGAATGTACAAAATTCCTAACCTCTTAGCTGTAGCTCCCTAGAGACTATCAATTCTTTATTCTACTTTAAAACTTTCCATATGTGATCTTGAATCTTCTATAGTTATAGCATGCCCAAGAAGGTATTCATGTCTACATTTTTACTTTACATTCTTCTTGAAATATTAACATTAATAATTCTTCCTATAAGATAATCTTCAAAAAGACTAAACTTTTGAGCTTAGATAGTAACATACACAACCTAGAAATAATAAACCTTGAGAAAATTGTAATGACATCATTTACTAGTATGTTGTATATCCTTTTTGTTAATAAAAAATGGTAGTGCTAATCACCATAGTTTTTAAATAAGAAAAGTGACTAAATACTCTAGAAGAAGAAACCATTGCATCAGTTGACAATAGGATGGACAAAACCAAAGAGACTGAATTTAATGTGAAAATAAAATATGTAAATGGAAAAAAAATCATCTGCTATAATATGAAACTATCTTAACAATGAGCTTTGAATTTTTGTGTCTCAAAAGTCAAAGCATAGGAAAGTGATACTTTAACAGTCAAAGGACTCTACTAGTAACACGACTAAATTTTGTATTTCTCTCTCCCTTCTAGCATGTAGCATGATGGTAGAAGATATTTCTTCTATTTAGAAAATTATAACACTTTCAACTATTTTATGAATTCTAAATTATCAGATCAAACTTACAAATGGACAAGATGTGGGGCAATTCCAAGTATAGCGACATTTGATCCATTGGAGCCAAGTTTTAAATTACAATTACACTTACCAAACTAATCCATGGACAATAATCATTATAATTTATGAGATGATGTTCTTCAACAGTTGTAATTAGAAGTTAAATTCATGTATCTCTAGGATTCAAATACCAAAGGAGGGAATCTTATTCCTTAGTAACCCCATGATCTAACATGACTTAAGTTCAAGTGGGATAGGATGAGAGGTTAACTTCATAGTTTTGAAATCCTTTGCCTAGGTACACTAGTTCAATTGTAGGACAATCCTAAGATGTTGGATACACCTCTAGTCAAGGGTCACACCAAGATTACAAGAGTTGTAGGATTTGACTGATAAGGTGTAGGACTCTTACGCTAGTGGCATAGTAATAGAAATGGTTAAGTTTATCGTAGTGCCTATGTGGCAATATCGTGGTGCCTAAGTGGCATAGTAATTGTAATGTGCGCCATTCACTTCCAGGAAACTTTATAATGCAGATCTTTACTAACATTTAAGTATACTATAAGTTGATCTCTTGTGATTTTAAAGGCTTTTGGTCTTTTTCAAAAGTTCCTCGAAGGATACAAAAATTGTTTTGTAATTGGAACCTTTAAACTTCTAAATCAAGTAACGGAAAAATGAGATTGACTGTTTCTGTCTGTTTATCCATTGCGTAATTTTATATGGAGTATTTGGTTTTCTTCATTATCTAGCAAGCACCACAAAACTTTTTAATGAATTAATGTCTTTGAATAAATGAATTAATGATGGTACTTCTGATTCTCTAGCTCTAGCTAAATCAAGTTCTAAAAACTCAAAAAAGGCAAATGGTTCTGATGCTGTAGCTATAAGTCTTACATTCAAAATCAACAACAAGGTTTCATACAGAATAGTAGTAAAAGGTGTGTGTCTTTTTGGGGTTCAAGTTTCAAACTGCAAGTGCACATATTTGTATATTAAATTGGCACCTTCTATGCTCAAATGGTTGTTGATCTTTATTTCATGGCTTTCTATTCCAACACATAGTGCAATTGTGTTGAAAGCAGAAAGTATAGCAGATCAAACAGAGTGGGTTAGCAAAATTATGACCTTATTCAACCTTCAAAAGGCGTATCAATAGAAGGACCAGTATTATTGTTGTCTTGATCTTATCCATTATTTTATACTAGGTGTTTTTTTTTGGTAGAAGGGTGGTACTGCACATTTTGCAAACATCTACGCCTTCTAGAAATTATAGGATCATTTTAGTTACATTTGAAAACATTAATCAAGAAAAACCATATGTGCAGATATAAACATTAATCACATGATGCCCAATTTATTTGTAGATATATTTTGCTATGAAGAAAGACCATGCCTAACAATATGAACGTTGAACAAAATGAGACAATGGCTGCATTGTGGGCTTAGTTTCGAAGAAAACCTAATAAATGTTATTCTCCTTGCAAGAAGTGTAAAGGCTTAAAGACTCGAAGAATTCTAATCGCAACAGCCCAGAGTCATTGTAGGCAACATGGTCATGTTGAAGGGGGCCACGATTTTCGTCCATTGCTGAATGTGGATTTCCTACTGGAGGAAGATGGAGGTGTGAATATCCAAGCTGAGGATAACACTCTCATGGAAGAAGATGATAATGTGCCAGAGGACATGATTGAAGAAGATGGTATTGGGGCAGGTGATGAAGAGGCTCACAATGATGGTACTAGCGAATCTGATAATGATGATGAAGATGGTCTTGATATACCTTTGCTTGAGAAGGCACACGAGCCCTTATACGAAGGCTCCCAAACAACTCTACTCTCGGCTATAGTGTTGTTGGTGAACTTAAAGGTTATGAATGGTATATCTAATGTAGCAATGTCACGTATGCTAAGGTATGTCATTTTTGTCATTTTCAATGTTAGCATACAATTACTATTCATTATATTAACAATGCATATTTGTTGTTGTAGGTTGATTAGTGAGTTTTTGTTACCACCATCAAACATTTTGCCTCGTTCGCACCGAGAATTATCTAACATTATGGATCAAATTGGAATGAAGTATCAAACAATACATGCATGTCCCAATGATCACATTCTATATCATAATCAATATGAATTTGTAGCAGAATGCCCTGATTGTCATAGTAGTAGATATCGGTGAGATCAAATAACAAAAAAAGTGCCTCACAAGGTTCTTCGGTACATTCCCATTATTCCACGTCTTCAACAGTTATTCAGGTGCGCTACCTTGGCACAATTTATGGATTACCATGCACGCAATAGAAGTCAGGATGACATTATGTGAATGCCTGCCGATGGTTTTACATTTAAAGAGATAGAAGAAACATGGTCACACTTTAAAGAAGAACCTCGTAATTTGAAGCTTTCATTGGCAGCGGACGGTGTCAATCCATATGGAGATATGAGATCTGTTTACTCAGTGTGGCCTATTTTTGTTATTAATAATAACATTCCTCCTTGGATGTCCATAAAGAGGGAGCACAAAATGTTGTCAATGATTGTGCCAGGTATTTTTATCATTTTATAGTTATCTAAATTAATTTATAAATAGCGCATGAAAATGGTCATAATAATAATGTAATGTTTATGTTCATTCAATTGCTAGGTAAATACCAAGTGAAAGATATGAATGTGTATATTGAGCCCCTGATTGACGAGTTGTTGAAGTTATGGAATGGCATCACTATGTATGACATCTCTAGACCGATAGGACATCGACAATTTCAATTCCATGCAATGTTTGTATGGACAATACATGATGCCCCTGGGTTAACTCATTTTTGTGGTATGTTATATTGTTAATATCACATATTTTTGGTTTGTTATAATGCTTACACATTACTATCAAATGTTTAAGTTGCGCATGATAATTGTACATGATCCACTTCTACATGATCTTGTAGGTCTTCAGACAAAGAGAAAATTCGCATGTCCAGTTTGTGGTCCGAAGATGAAATCTCATTATTCGAGAACTTTAAGAAAGTAGGTGTTTGATGAATTTAGACACTTTCTCCACAGTAATCATAGGTATCGAATTTCTGAAAAAACATCTTTTCAATGGGAAAGAAGAGACATCATCAAGGCCACAAAGAATGACACCTCATTTATGGAAGTTGGAATATGATCGACTAAATTGTTGAGGTAATATCCAATTTGTTGTCCGAAGTTTAAAATTTGTATTTTGATATTGTCTTATATTTACTAATGTTGTAATTGATGCTTGTGAAGGTCATCAAGGCATCAATGATCAACTTCCTAGAGGAATGAAAAGTTATCCTACTCAATTTAGTAGGTTACCGTACTACAAGGATCTCACAATTGCGCATTTGTTTGATACTATGCATATTGGAAAGAACGTAACAGAGACACTATGGAAAATGTTGGATGGAAGGCGTGATAGAGAACAAATTGCCAAAATTTGTACCGACATTCATGAATCCAATCATGCACTAAAAGCTTCCATTGAATCAAATAGCAATGGAGACTGCATAAATACAAGTGCCCTTCCTTGGTTATTAACAGAGCAATAGAGTGATGCATTAAAAGAAGTCATAAAAAAAACAAAATTCTCCAACAGGGTTTGCTGCAAATATAAGCACTCTTCTATCAAAGAAAGTTGATTTTGGGCCTGGGTTGAAAACACATGATTGGCATACCTTCCTCAAGGTAAGTCATGTTCTTCATTTATAGTATATTTGTAAGATTGAATGTAATACCTATTGCATTATTTAATAATACATTGAAATGATCATTTTTAATGATTGCAGTTCGTCCTACCTCTATCCCTTCCACAACAGTTTGACAACAGTATTAAACAAGTTATATATGATCTTGGAAAATACATGAGGTTAGAAGTGTTTAATTTGGATTTGTAGATGTCTCTTAAATCTATTGTATAATTTTATTTGAAATCTCGTTTATGTGGTTTTGTGTGTTGAATCTCTTTTAGGTGGTTATCATCTAAAGAAATTGACAAAAAAGACATAAAATACTGGAAGAAAAAAATTCCACAGCTTATGTATGAAATGCAAAATTGTTTACCTCCAACCTTTTTCAATGCTCAAGAACACTACCTCATACATCAAGTTGAGGAGATTGAATTGTGTGGACCTGTACAAGCTAGATCACTGTGGATGGTTGAGAGGCATTTGAAATTTATGAAGGGCTTGGTTCGACAAAGAGCACGTCCTGAGGGTTCTATGATAGAGGGATATATGATATACCATACCATGGTGTACATTACTGAATATCTTCCAAAGTTTGCAGCAGATATCCATGTAGATCGCATTTGGGATCCCAACTCTAATGACAAATTCGAAGGGGAGTACCCGAGGGGGGAAGGTAGATTGAGGAGGGTGATAGGTAATTATAAGTTTTTTTTTTGTAGTTTAATAATTATTATTCATTATCAATATATATAAGTTGTTTCTAACTTGTGTAATTGTCTTCCTTATAGTTGGTCGTGAGTGGGATGCACTGCACTTGTCTATTGCAAACAATCTTGATTCACAATTAAAGGAGTGAGCCTTCCTTCACCAAGGATTGCCAAGCAACGATCTCAAGTGTACCAATTTGATCAATGCTCCAATCCTTATTGAGAATCTTGTCCCAATCAATCTCTAGATGAAACAGGGACACAAAGTGACTAGTCAAATGGTGAATAACACCTAAACGCCTGAAACTTTCATCCTTATATCTTCCAAGGTCACACCAGTGAATCCCAACCAGTTCCGTTGCTTCTTGTTGAGAAATCCCAACATTGACACCCAATCGAGATTGATCCCCAAGACCAATGCATCGCATGAAGAAACTACATTCCCAAGTGCCATAACAAGCGCAATGCACTCTTACTCTATGATGCAGAGGTGGTGTGTGGTATCCATCTTCTTCATATGAGATAGAAAATCCATTCATTTAGCAACAACTCTTTACACCAATGTCCCCTCAAGGACTTACCTTCCACGCTACCCCAAGTGCACTTAGAGTTTCCAAACACCATAACTTCTTCCAAGGCTTCAACCTTCATTCTTCCTTTGTGAATCATCTCCTCGTGGCCTTTCCACCATGTTCCATCCATCCATTCATTTTGGACAACTAATCTCTTACCCAACATTCATATCTAGCCTTAAAGCTAGTAGCCCTCACCAGTATATGGACATTGTGTCAATGTGGACACCAATATGGACATTGTGTCAATGCCAGACTATATGCCTGTTGATGTCAGCAGCATGGACATCAAATGTGTCCTCTTCCATTGTATTCCTTGTGTGAATACTGGAGGGAACTTATTGTGATTGATGGTGAGAATTGAGCAAAGATTCCATATTTTTAAAAAAATGCATTATATTATTTAATTTTGTAAGAATTTAAAGGCTGAATAATATTTGCACGTTGTTCCAGTCAACAACGAAAAATTCAAAAATTTGAGACAAATATGCATTTTGTTGCCAAGAGTAATGGGAGTGTCATAAGTATGTCCCTATGATGTGAAAATGATGACAATTAATTTCATTATTATGATGGTTGTACTTCTCGTAGGGTTCTGTTAATATTTTAAAAATTGATACATGTAGGATCATTGCCCTAAATAATTCATATTTAAAGGATGCCGATTTGTTTTATTAATTTAAATGGCTTAGTGAATTCCTCATTGTTATAACTTATCTACAATGTCATGGAGATAGTTCCATGGAGTTCTTGTTTATCAAAGTTGTAAACAGGCTATCATTTTTGGAGTGATCCATGTTAGGTTCATTCTTTAGGTTTGATTAAATCCTATTGTAAAAGGTGATCGGTTCTTTAGGAGGGAAATGTACTTGTTGATGTGAGTTTTATGACCACTTCAACATGCAAGATATTAGCGATGGTGAGGTGAAACTCAACCAGTCCTTGCTTCGCCAAATCAACTAAGGAAAGGAGGGTGCAATCTTCTAAGGATGCATGTATGATTTTCATACTGTCAATACTGATTCAAATATTCAATGATGGTATCCTTTGAATTAGACATGGTTCGAGATATAGTTTTTTTTTTCAGGCAAAATTTTAATATTTATGTTGATAACAAACTGGTTTAGGATACAGTTATATATGTAGAAATTAAATATTACATCATACCTGCCTATCTTTTTGAGATCCTATTCTAGTGGATCATTGAATTTGTATTTTGACATTACCTGTAGTCACCTAATGTTAAGTTCCTTGGATTTTGGTGATCTTAATCTAAATTTTACATCCTACTGTTGAATAGTTAGTGTGTTCAACAATTCAAAGTGTATAAGCATAAGATGCATTAATCGGTATGATTTTATCTTCTAAACCAAAGTTTTGTGTTGAATTTTTTTGAGTTCTTTAGTCATAAATAGTTGGTTTTTTCTCTGACATTTGAGTTCTTTCTATATGTTAGTCCTCATATTTATTTTCTGGGTGGCTCTATTAGCTTATCAGTGATTAAAGAAAGAAGCAATCTAATGTTTCTTGATGAAGCAGAGATCAATTTCTTAATTCAAAAGATATTATTTAGAATTGCAAAGAGTGATCCTCATGTCCTCCACTCTCTTTAGTCTTATATTTATTCTCTTAATTTTCATGTGTTGTAACATTGATAATTGATTGCCTAACTCGCCTGAGTTTTGTAGTGTTCAACAACCTGAACATGGATTGGGAGCTACAAGTGCCCCCAAAATGTGCCACAGATGCTAAGACATCCATGCGAAGAGTGAAGAAGCATTGTATATACATTCATGAGTGACATAGACTTTTGATTCATCATTGAAGCTTTCCATCCTATACTATGACCTACACAAGTACACGTCCAAACATTGATCTCACAACACTGTGCAGGAGATCTAAAACTTGGGACATGTGCTCTCACTTCCTTGTCTCACCACCTGTGCTCCAAATATTCATAATAAGTTCAAGTTTATCAGCAATCCATTTTTTATTCAACTTTAGTCCTTCGAAAGACCCCTAAGATCGAGTGGCTCTAATATTGCAATTTTAAGAAGGTGTTGAAATACTTCCTCTAATAATAACACCCTTCTTCCATTATCACTTCATGACATTATTTTCATATAGGACAACTGGAATCCTTTTCACCTGCCAATTGACTATCCTACTGTAACTTTTATGTCTCCCAGATTTTTCTCTGATACCAGCTAAAATGAGATAGTTGATTAAGATGATAAGTATTGTTCTGCAAATATGATGATCTTCGAACTGTAGGAAGTATGTCACATTTTTTGATTTCAATTTGTATCTTCCCATTAGGAAAGCATATATATATTATATTCAATAGCAACTTTAGGATCGGTCATGGCTCTTAATTATGAAAGGTCACAATTAGTTGGTGTTCAGTAACTCACTGAATCCAATATAATTGATCCATATACAAGATATTGAATATTTATATATATTATACACATGATTCAACTTACTTAGATATGAAGCTAGTATAGTTTCAGACTTGTTATGAAGTAATCTGACCGAAGCTGTCATATATCAACAGATATGAACATCACAACTAGCATAGATGTCACTTTCAACTTAATGTTCATAATTCTTCCTACATAAATGTCATTAAAGTTTTTGTACTCACCCATTGTGTTTCTTTATGAGATCATTTTATTTGCATGCTTCTCAAGTCACCAATGCTGCTCATCAATAATTTATCATGTAAGGCCAAATCCTATGAAATTTTACCCTTTGCCAAACTATATGATTGAAGATCAATGCTGGAGACAGCAACTTTTTAATAATTTCATAGTATCAAAAGATTTCTACGCATCTACATGTTTGTCAATTACGCACTCCACTTCTTTATCAATGGTATAGTTAGTTGATTAGTATCTTCATCATTGATTTCTCTAAAGTCTATATACATGGTGTAGGGAAAGGGCTCTGACGATATAGGATAAGTCAATGTTTTTGTTTAATATTGATGCTTGTCCAGTTTGAAAATCTCCTGCTTTGAATGGCATGGCTAATGATCATTGAATCGCCTTCTGCCTTTACATTGCATACACCAAGTTTTTAATATGCATTAAGACTGAGAAGGGGACATGTCCCTTTTTTGAGCTAAAAATATTATTATATTAGCAATTTAGTTAAGTTGACCAAAAGGTAACTATAATTGGAAAAACTATATTAAACCAGGTTGGCTTTCCTACTTATTGGACTTACAAAGTAATATAATGTGAAGTTATGTCATATTTCTTGGCTTAATTCTAACTGGGTTATATGTTCATTATACAATTTAATCTTTCATATTATTATTTTGTGTGCTTTATTGATTATTACAATAGCATTTGGCTGCTTTTCCAATATTTCTGTTAGAAAAGTAGAGCACATAACAATTTTCTTGATGCATTGATGTCGTCTTTTCTTATTTTAGGAAGTTCAACCATCAACATCAAGAATTGGGCCATTTTTCAGTAGTGCCCTTAACTCTGCAAGTACAAATTTTTTTTCAGGCTATACACTTCCTTCAGTCAATGTAAAAGAAGAATAATTTGCAGAGCCTCTGATAGGTCAAGTCAATAGTCCAACCACAAGCTTTAGTTGGTATAAAAGTAACAAAGCTGGAACAATCAACTTGGTGACATGACTTGGTGGGCTTGGCGAGTTGACCTGGCATGCGTACTTGAACAGTAGACTTGGTGAGCTGACTTAAAGAGTCAACTCGTTGAGGTGACTCAGTGGGGGTGACTTGGTGGGCTGACCTAGAGAGTTGACCTAGGGTGGACTTGGTGAGCAAACTTAAAGAGTTGACTTGGTGAGCATACTTGAATTGTCAGCTTGGCGAACTGACTATGAGAGTCAGCTTGGCAAGCTGATATGGTGAGTCGACTTAAAGTGGTAGCTTAGTGGTGCAAGTTGGTGAGTTGACTTATCAAGGCCACTTGGTGAGGCAACTTCGTGAAGCAACTTGGTGAGCTGACCTACTAAGTGTACTTAAAGACTAACCTTGATGAGGTGCTTTGGTGGGGTGACTTGATGACAAAACTTGGCATGCCGACCAAGTGAGTTTACATGGTGAGCTAGCTTAGAGAAGCAACTGTATGGGGCAACTTCGTAAGCACACTGAGTGAGCCCACTTGGTGGGGCAAGGTGGTAAAACCATTGGGTGAGTTGACTTCGTGAGCTAACTTAATGAGTCAACTCGTTGAGGTGACTGGGTGGGGGTGACTTGGTGAGTTGACTTGGAGAGTTGGCCTAGGGGGTGAACTTGGTGAGCGTACTTCAATTGTTAGCTTGGTGAGCTGACTTGGCTGGGAGCTGGCCTGGCGATCTAACATGGTGAGTGGGCTTAAAGTGGCAACTTGGTGGGGCAAGTTGGTGAGCCAACTTAGCGAGGCCACTTAGAGATGTGACATGGCAAGCTGACTTGGTGAGTAAGCTCGATGAGCAGACCTAAAGATTGACCTTATTGAGGCACTTTGGTGGGGTGACTTGATGGCCAAACTCAAAGAGTCAACTTGGCGAGCATACTAGTGCATTTGGGTTCATTTTTTGACCTTCATTGATCAAATTTTTGACCAAATTTGACCAACCCATTGGTCAAAATTTATCTGGTCGAAATTTTGACTAACTCACTGGTAAATTTTTTTTCAGGCATTCTATAAAACAGTCACATGTCTTGCGTATGATATGACATTTTTCATGTATCCTGCACTCTCTCTCATCCGGCTAATGATGGATTACGTAGAGTGATCTGAAACCATGATGCTAAAAAACACACAATCAAATCCAAAATGAACATGCACTACAAATGGATTGTGGAAATCTGATATTGGTAAAATTGCATGCATGTCTACCAAGACAATCACAACTTAAACATATATTTGTCCTGGTAGACATGCATGCAAAATTAACAATATCAGATTTCCACAATCCATTTTTAATGCAAGTTCATTTTGGATTTGATTGTGTGTGTTTTTTAGCATCATGGTTTCAGATCACTCTCCGTAATCCATCATCAGCCGGATGAGAGAGTGCAGGATGCATGCAAAATGTCATATCATATGCAAGACATATGATTGTTTTATAGAATGCCTGAAAAAAAAATTTACACCTTTCTGTTGGTAGAAATCTCTACCTTCATTGGTCGAAAATTTTGACCTTTATTGGTCGAAATTTCTACCTTTTTTGGTTAAACTTTTTTGACCTTCGTTGGTCAAAATTTCTACCTTCATTGGTCGAAATTTTTGACCTTCACTAGTCAAAATTTTTGACCTTCATTGGTTGAAATTTCTACCTTAATCCACGAAATTTTCAACCCTTGTTGTTCGAAATTTCTACCTTGCTTGGTCGAAAATTTTGACCTTCATTGGTGGAAATTTCTACCTTTATTGGTCGAAATTTCGACCAATTCCTGTTAGAACTTGCAAATGGCAATTGAGGTTTTTCGACCAATGTATTGGTCAAAATTTCGACCAACATAAGGTTGGTCAAAATTTTGACCGGAAAAATTCCGACCAATGGGTTGGTTGAAGTTGGTCGAAGTTTGGTCAAAAATTGGGTCGAAATTTCGACCATTAATGGTCGAAAAATGGTCTCAAATGTACTAGTGATAGTATACAAGATTTACCACTATAGGAATCCTAAGAATTTGGTATACATCCTTTGGAGATATCGTCATCTCCCCTAGCAACATGTGGAAGGTGTTGTGGTCTGAGTGCTACTGCTCGGCCACAACTGTCAATAATCATCCATTCACCTAGAACTAAGACATCTATAACAAATAGGTGAATCCACGTCTGTCAATCACCTATCAATCTACCATAGATAATCTACCAATCAAATCCAATGTCCACATGTACAACCCTTGCACCATGAGCTTACACCCATGTACCTTTTACATCAACAATCACAACACAATCTTAGTTTTTATCACAAGTGATCATCTTGCATCAATCAAATATCAATATCTAACTCTTCAGCTAATGGTTCTATCTTGGACTAGTCATTTATCCCACTCTATATCCTAAGATGGAAATGTCTATTTCCCCTACTCTATATCCTAAGAGGGGCACAATTTTCTACCTATCCAATATCAATAGATTGATTTCACACATCACTTTATGACCACAAATTCACTACCATTTTCTTTCTTCTATGTGCACAAGTCCTTAGTTGATTCCAAACTTATCAACATCACCTCAGGATCCTATCCTACACTTTTACCAATGGTACATATAGTCAAGCTCAACTATTTGGCCTTTCAACTATCTAACACACCTTGAACAAGCCATATACACTATTTTAGACAACAAATGCACTAGAAGAGTTCTTCATGCTATTTAAAATATTGTATGTGCTATTGTAATTGGTAGAAGTGCTACAAGATTCAATTGTGCTACTTAAATCATTACTCTTATTGCTCCATAGCTTGGATGTGCTACCAACTTTATTGGCACTATTTAACACCCCATATGTACTACCCTATCTATCAAATGTGCTATGTGATGTAAAAGTGCCCCTTCATTCTTTCTCTGTGCTATCTCAATGATCAAATGCACTACAATAAGTACACACATTGCAAACACCTACATATAGGTGCTATAACCCATCCATGCAACAAGACATTTCTCATTGACGCAACTCATTAAACCTTAAATTGTAAATGTGCTAATATACCCTTTATATGGGCTACTAAAAACCTCATATGTGCTAAAAGGTTCAAAGAAACTATAAAAAATGTGTATGTGCTATAATTTCATATGATGCATTATTTCACTATCAAACTAGGGTTTCATATGTGCTATTTCACTATGTGGATATGCTACTTTATGGGTCGAATGCATTAAAATAATTTAAAAGTACTAAAAAAAAAAAAAAGCTCTAAAATGATAAACATAAGCATTTACAGAGAAAATCTCTGCAAAACTCAAAAAATTCATGCAGAAATTCAAAAATCTTAAACAATAGAGGATCTAGATGACTCATTAGGGAACCGTAGTCTACCGGACGTTCGTATCAATGACTACTCTTGAATCTATGCTCTCATAATGGGACAACCATCCTCACTAGCTTAGAGCTCTAAGATAATCAAAAGTCAAAAAGGAGTGTGAAAATGACAAGGGTAAAAGGTTTTTTGACCTATTTAACCCTCCTTTGGAGCATTTATATGACATTTTTAACCCTATTTACCCAATTAAGGATTTTTTGCTCATTTTTAAAAACTTGGTCACCTCCATCTACCCCATTTTTACTATCAATTATTTTCATCCACATTTTCAGAAATAAAATTGGAATATCCATATTTTTGCACATCAAATTTTCCAATTTTATTTTTGAGGGGGCAGTATATAGGGGCATCAAAATTTTTTAAATATAAAACATGTTCTACCCTAACCAACATTTTTTCATCAAATCAAACTGGGGCATCCAATCAAGTTATCCTAAATGAAGCATTTTAAAACATCAACATGGAATCAAACATCAAATTGTCAGCAATTACACATTGAATAATCAACAATCAAATGACAAAGTATCAACAATCAGGCATCATATCAACCTTGAATCAATCAAACATCATTGATCAGACATTTAGTTATCAGAATTTGACCTAAAATTAGAAAATTAGATAATCTTTGAACTAATATGCTTCACATATTAGCTTAAAGAGGGGCATTTCTAGACACCCAAAAATTGGAAAAGACCTAAAACAACACAAATTTCAATCAAACTACACAAAATTAAGGCAATATAATTTCAAATCAATGGTAACATTAGGTCATTAATCAATCAAATCACCTATCAAATGAAAAAGGACCTAAATCAACTTTAAAAGGAGGAATCACAATTCACAAAATCATAAAATGAAATAAAAAAAGAAAAAAGGGAAAAGATGAAAATTGAAAATAAATGGAACATTTATTAAATCAATAAAAGCCATTTACCCTCACAAAAGTAAAAATCCTCCTTTTTACATTTAAAAGAATTGAAAAATCCTCATTTATCCTCACAAACTAAGTCTATTGGACTCTTCCTCTTGATTCCTTATGAGATATTTATAGTTTCACCATAACCCCCCAATAAAAAGTAAAACCCTGATCATTACCCAAACCCCTTCTAAAATCCTATAAATAGGAGGAGAATTCAAGAGAAAAATGTCCCAAGTTTGATGCATCTACACTATAGGCATATTTAGAGTTATCATGTTAGGGTTGTTATTATGGTGAATTCATGTCATTCTAGTATCTTTTTAATATTGTTATTGATATCATTTAGCACTTGTTCAGTCTATTGCATGCATATATCATAGCATTCTAGGGTTATTATACTCATATAATCTACATTCTCACATAGATCCTACATAGACATTTGTAGATCTGAATTCATAGCATACTCCCATTCTAGAACTATCACTGAGATGTTGGTCTGAGAGAAATCTTAGTGTTTACAATTAGGGAAACATGGGATGTTCATAGAGTCTCTATTTGACAATGATTTCTTGGGTCTAGATTAGTTTGCTGTCATTCTATTTTCACTTTTCTCTAAGGTCTCATGAATACGTGATTCCACTATGTGCACTATGGTAAAGAACAACTAACCAATTACAAAAGTCTATAATTTTAATCTATAGATTGTACAATTTTATGTATAAACTCATTTTGAGTTTTGATCCTTATAGAAAGTTAAAATTAGTACATAATTATCAAATTTTACTTGATTGATCCATGGTTTATTATTGTTAGTTTTCTTTACCATGTTGGTCATAACTTTAGATTATTGAGAGGGGGTGAATTAGTAGTTATCAAATCAAACAACTTTTTAAGCTTTCATACAACTAATTAGTAATCAAACTTAAAGCATCAAATGAAACATCAAAGACATGAAATCATCCTCACATTTTCCACATGTTTTAGTTACGTGGAAACCAAACTTTGATCAAAATTGTGGTGGGGATTAGCATCCACAAATGGTTTGCACTCGTTTAAAGTACACCCTGTTAGGAGTTGAACTATGTTAGGACTTTACAAAATAGTTTAGTGTCACCTTGGTAGGGGTTTTACTTCTAGCCCTATTAAGATCTTTACCATGTTAGGATTAGCCTTGTTAGAGAACTTTAAACACTAATTAAAGTGAGACCCTGTTAAAGGATTTACAATGAGGACCTATTAGGATCTACCTAGTTAAGGGATTTCACCTAGATTATAATTATTAGGGAACACCAACAATAATGATATGTGAAATAACACCACCTCTACCTTTACAAATATAATCTAGTCATTTTACTATTTTCTCTTCTTTGGTTATACCACTCTTTTCACTTCTTCACACACCAACTAGACCACGATCAACAACAAAATAACTTGTCCTTCGTTCACATGTTATACTAGTTGTTGCCACTTCCACCGGCTTGAAAAAACCCTAAATGTATTACCATTGGGAAATTCAGATATCCCACTTAGATCTAATTACCATATGATGCTATCTTATGTCATAAGTCACCATTCATGATCAAATCACTAATTCCTAATATTCTATGCTAGATGTCAAATATGTTTTCACCTACATGAGCCATCTCTAGAATCTTCTCCACAATACTTAATCTCAATCATTGTGATGGTTGAGATCACCTCCACATGTATATCTATGTCATAGGATTACAACTAACTTGTTACTATAAGTCATTTCAATTCTGACAGCTTTCATTGATTCCAATTAACCTATTGTTACTCAAGAACTCATTCTTGTTAACTTGTCAGTCATAGTTTCATCGATCACATACCTTAAATTGAATCAGTCTCACCTTTCATCTTTCCATCCTGGAAACACTTTACTTGTAATGATAATGAGTTTTTATTGTAACTAAATTAGTATCACTAACTAGTGAACATCCTCCTATGATCAATCCACTCAATTCATCATGGATTTGATAAACCAATCAAATCACCTATCAATTATCACCAACTTCTCATAGTTTTTGCATTGGTACCTCATCAATCTTCTCATTATTCTCTAGGCCAATAGAACACTCAAGCATTATCCATTTAATTATACTTGGTAGCATACTAAGAATACTAGGTCAATTGTTGACATCAATGACTATACAATAACTGATCATCACACACTCAAATAATTACTTGTTCTAAGTTACATCATCACACCATCACTTGTTTTATGAACTACATCAGTTGTGCCAACAATCTCCCCCTTTGGTATTGATGAAACCATATAGAACATATACATGATTTCTTCTTTTGTCTTCATCTTGAATTGTCCAATTATCTTCTATTTTGATTCTCCTCCTTCATTGCACTTCCTTGTACAACACTGCATGTACATGGTCTCTACTTTTCTTTCATGTCAAAATCTGTATGTGCATACTCTCATCTCCTCATTCTAGACAATGAGTTTTCTTTTCTCACTCTCTCCCATTATTCTTTTCTCACACCCTCTTATTATTCTTTTCTCACTCTCTCCCCATTTGACAAAAATTCTAAAGGTGTAAGTGTACACTAATTATTTATTCCACTTCTACTTGTTCTTGAACCCCGTTCTGCTACTTATTCTGCCTGTTCTTTTCTACACCTCTTCTTCTTTTACCCATTGTTCAACTCTACTCTGTTTCTTTAATAAATACCTCTTCATTCTAAAAATTCTCCCCCTAAGAAGTAGTATCCACACATCAATTCAAATCTTCAAGATGTTCAATGAATGCACTTGAATTGATGCAACTTGCATCTTCTCTTAGTTCAACTTAGGTAAGGTAATTACCCCTAACCCACTTCTCAAGTACTCAAACATATCCTTGGGTAGTGGCTTAGTAAATATGTTTTCTATTTTCTCCTTAGTTGGCACATATTCCAACCTCACCTCATTTTCTTGAACTTCCTCTCTAAGATAGTGACACTTGATAGCTATGTGATTGGTCTTAGAAAACATCACTAGGTTCTTTGAATTTTTTTATTGCACTAGTGTTAGCATAGTAGATAATCACCAGTCTATCAACCTTTTTTTGTATTCTATCCAAAATTTTCTTTATCTAGAATATCTATGTACAATTTATTGCAACAACCACATATTCTTCTTTAGTTGTAAACTAAGATACATAGTTTTGTTTTGTACTTGTCCACAAAACAATTTTTTCTCCTAGAATGAATACACCACCACTTGTGCTCTTCTTTTCATCCACATTGCTTGCCCAATCAACATCAATAAATGCATTTAATGTGAAATCTCCTTTATATCCATACCAAAATCCATATGCTTGAGTTTCCTTGAGATATCTGAAGATTCTCTAGATTACAATTAAATGTGATTCCTTTGGATTAGAGGATAATTTTTCTACTAATTCAACTACCTATACTATATCCGATCTACTATGCACCACATATTGTAGCTTACTAATAATAGATTTGTATAGTGTTTCATCCACTACCTTTATATCATCTTCCTTGGATAGCTTGCATCCTATAATCATAAGAGTACCAACTAGTTTTTTGTTGAGCTATCATTTTGCACAATGTTGAATGATAGGGATCCTTTCAAATCCCTCTCTTGAAAAGGTGATTAAGAACCAACTCCAAGTTTTTGGGTGGGTTTTTCAACTGAATGGGTAACTTAATTGAAAATAAATGTGTATGTTCATGAGGAGGCTTTTGTTGGTTATAACCAATCTGCACAATCTGTTGTCACTACTACATTTGGGCTCCAATTGTGATGATAGGCCATCACAATTGAGATGACCAATTGTAAGATGAGTGACAGTAATAGGAATTGGCCCCCGTTGGATGGGAATCAAACTTTTACTATCACAAATTGCGATGGTATGGGCTTCTGTTGTAATTATGATGGAGAAAGTTGTCACAATTTGGGAAAAAGAAAGGTGAAGAGTTAGTCTTCATGTTGTCTGATGTTTGATAGTATACCATTGCATCTGATTGAAGGGATATTGCAATGATGATGACAAATTTTTTGGAGTGACGACCATTTGTCGGTGCTTTTAATCATAGTGGCAATGCCATGTGATGGTAATGCTATTAGAGTGATGACTGCCCATTGGACAAGCCATCACAATTGTGACAAATTGCTGTATTATCAAAAAAAAAATTATTTGCAAAGCTTTGCATGGATTACATAATCACACTCTACATGGATGGCTTCCATACGAACTTCTATACAAATTTTATGAAGATCTACTCCATTGAAGCCCTAATAAAAGTTGAAATAATCTCAACTATACAATAATTAATCAAACAACAATTACCAACTTCATACACTACAACTAAATTTCATAAATCAATGAGTTTGACTATGGAATCCTTCTTCATTTCCCAAAATCAAGAGATTCACATAGTTAGTTGTCATGCAATCATAGGTTAATATAGAGCTTCACTTGGTTTCAAGAATAGTTTAATAATATCTACTAATTAGGGCCAACCATGTAAAGGTGGAAGATAATTTGCCCATCTAAATTTTTCATTAACATCTAAAATATTTAAGAAATGATTAATCTTTAAAGTACAAAAAAAGGTTCCAAACCTATAAAAGTGACATCATTTTCCCATCTTTTGGTGCATGTCATTTTTCTATCACATCCAAAATAATATTTTGCCACTCTAAATCGAGAATACATGTGCAACTGTGTTCCGTATGCATGGACAATAGAAGGAGCTGAAAAAACCTAGCATGTTTACATTTATTTAATAGGTCTTTGTAAACCTCTAACAAAATTGCAAACTTGTTGGGTTTTTTAAGCTCCACATGATGTCATATGCATATGAATTGAGATTGCATATTGAACTATGACAGCCGTTTACATTTCCTAAAAAAAAAAGATTCACATAATTTTCATACAATCATAGGTTAATGTTGAGCTTCACTTGGTTTCAAGAATAGTTTAATATTCTCTACTACGAAGGGCCAACCACATGAAGGTGGAAGCTCAGTTGGCGCCACCCCACAACATCTAAATTCCTCATTAATAGCTAAAATCTTAAAGAAATGATCAATCTTTAAAGTGCAAAAAAAGGTTCCAAACCTTCAAAAGTGACATCATTTTTCCATCTTCTAGTGCATGTCATTTTTTTGTTGCATCCAAAATAAGAATCTTCCATTTTGAATTGAGAATGCACGTGCAACTACGTTCTATATGCATGGACAACAAGCATAGCTAAAAAAATGCAGCACAGTTATATTTATTAATAGGTCTAGTAAGTTTTATTAGAAGTGGTATCCTGCCATCCTATGGCTAACTACAAGCCCAAACTAGGGTATTGGTGGCTGGTGCCCCATCTTTTGATTTTTGATACTCTCAATCAATGTTGGCATTTGCGTTCTTCTCATAAGACTTGGAATCTTAGATTTACTATTGTATGGAATGCCATTATAGAGCCAAAGCTTGCTCACTTTTCCTAGCACCTCCTCTTCTAGGGCTTTCCTTTGGGCCCTCAACTCAGAAATTTGGGAGTTTTGGATCCTAGATGCCCCTTTTGTGGCTAGCCCAAAAGCTTCTTGCACATTTTTTGGTTCTGTAAGCGAGCCCAAAGATATTGGCTTTGGATTCATGACTTTTTCAAGCCTTTCCACCCAGAGGAGTTCACCTGGCATATGGTTTTGCTGGGAGATCTGCCCAAACTTCCTTTTAGATATGTCCATATTTGGCATGCTTTTAGAATGGAAATTTTGTTTACTATTTGGAAGGACCAAAATGTAGTTTTATTCTCAAACAACTTTCTTGATATTCATGTTGTTGTGTACTCTAAATCACGTATTTGTAATAATGTCATGATGTAGATTCAAGTACAAATTGATAAAGTCATGCTGGAGTTGGCTCACTTGTAGGAGTTACTTGCTCATTAGGGAAATGCACCATGTATGGTTTCCTGTGTGCCTCTGGATGCAATTTTCAGTGACCACACTCCTCCTCATGGTTTCTAGTGAGGCTAGAGTAGATCTATATGTCGCTCCCACACTCCCTAGTCCCAGCCACATCGCCACTTTCCTAGTGGTGGTTTTGATGGTTGTCACTGCTTGACCTCCCCTCCATGGAGGTTGGTCTTAGGCTAGTCCCAAGTGGCTCCCCTTGTTGCCCCTATTGTGGGTTGGTCATCTATGCAACATGATCCTAAGTGGACTTTCCCTTGGTTGGACTTAGCTATCTCCCTATCTAGGCCTAAGGGAGATAAAGATGATGATGATGATGCTATTGCTATTGATGGTTGGGCTCCCCCTAAGCCAACCACTAACCCTAAGGACTTCTAAGGTTTTGATGATAAAGAACCTCCTTTGGCTAGCTCTTCTCTCACTGCCTGAGGCTTTATGTTTATCTTTAAACAATTTTTTTTGATGAATAGTTGTTAATCTAGCCTTGTGCTGTTTGAACTCACAAGGTGATCTTGTATCCCCTAGCCCTTTTTTTGTGAATATGTATCTTAATATTATAAATTAATGGAAAGGTCTATTCATCCAAAACAAATAAAATTATAGACCATCATGAACATTAGAAATCTAGTTGCTATGGCCAAGAGAATGTTCATGATGGCCTATAACTCAAAATACTTAATTAAAGACCTCTAAGAAAAAATGCAAACTTGTTGCATTTTTCAGCTACACCTAATGTCGTATGCATATGAATTGAGACTTCATATTGAACTATGGTCTCCTTCTGCATTGCTTTAAACCAAGAGATTCACATAGTTAGTTGTCATGCAATCCTATAAGGTTAATGTTGAGCTTCACTTGGTTTGGAGAATAATATTCTCTACTAAGAAGGGCCAACTATGTGAAGGTGGAAGCTCATTCCCCCCCCGCAACATCTAAAATCTAAGAAATAATCAATCTTTAAAGTACCTATAATTTTCTCATTACCTCCTACTACTCTCAGGGGAAGTCCATCTTTATTGCTCACAAGAAATCCATCACAATACTTTATTGATTCCTGTATGGGCATGTCTATATGTTGTGTAGAAAAAAATAACAATTTGAATGGAGTTGTAATACTAAGATTGTATCTCATTGTGGGGCTGCAATGTGTAGTTCTCTACAAAGTCAACAACTAATATAATAGTGCCAATGGGAAAAGTCTCCTTACACATTCTAAATTGTTGATCCAACCATTGAGACTTGTGACTATGCCTTGCATACTTGTCGAAAAGATTTGTCTTGAAATTTGAAATAAAACTAGCCACACTGGTTTCTTTTGCAATCAATTCACATCTAGAGCCCTCACCTCCACTCTTCAATGTGTATTTCATCATTTTATATATCATTTAATTTACTATTTTCCTCCCAAGATCTTGTTCGTACCCCTCATGAAAACATGTGTCAAATTTGGATAAGCCACCACATTCTAAATACTTCTCATTTAAGAAAGCATTTCTATAAAAGAAACAACTATCAACTCTAGGACGTAAAAACTAATCTAGCAAGTCTCTTGATGAGTTGGAAGCCCACTAGCACCACAATTCTCCAACATTTCTTTACTATGAAAAGTAGAATGAATGGAGCATAATAGTTCATGGCACATAGAAAAATCCACATGATATTTGCAACAACATGTATTTCAGCTTTTAAGTGGCACACAATAAAATGACTTCAAGGATTCAAAAGCCCTTTGTGATATATGCAATCTTGGATGACTCTATAAATTCTTTGATCAATATATTTTGACTTACCTCCAAGTAATGTTCAGGATGTGGCATGCAGTATTTGATGCCAATTCTCAACTTCAACATGTATTAGCATTAGGTGATAGTCTTGAGATAGAGTGCCAAAACTATGTAATTTTTTGCTTCACATTATCGGATAACTTCTTATCAAAATGTGGATATCTCCCACCAAAAGCCCATGTTTCAATTTGAAGAGGATAATCAATTCTCTCTTGTCTAGTAAGTGGTCTTCTCAAAGTAGTAGGATTTAGATTCAAGTCAATACAAGTTTGTCTCATATATCTACCCTTTTTCAAATAACGACTTACGAATGAGGTTGTAGTAACCCTTCGAGCAACTCTCTTATCCTTCTCATTGCTATTTTTCCCAATACTATTGAGAGTGCTAAAAAGATTCTTGACAATAATGATATTTTTTTTCATTTTCTATTGACACAAATCTTCAATTTGGAAATCATAGGTCTCATATTTTTCATTTTTAATAAGTGCATAAAAAGTTAACATTGCTCCATCACTATCTTGTTGCCAAAAAACATCTTATAGTCTTGAAGCCCATAAACGAATAGTCCTTTGTGATTTTTTCCTTCCAAATTGGTACTAATAATTTCATCAATTTCAATTATCCATTTTGGTGTTCTAAGACCTTAATGTCGATTATAATTAGGAGATATGTAATGTTCCTGTGCATTTTCATTTCCAACATGGTCAATCATGGCATTTACATTATGAAATGGTAAATTTTCATTCTCTAAATATTCAATCCCAACATTATCATTATCAATTGGTACATTTTCATTCCCCAGCTAAACATATTCATTTTTTGACTCCATGATTTCACCTTCGATCAATACATTGTCAATTTGATTCACACTTAACATACCTTGTCTCTTCCTTCAATGATTTACCTTGTACCTTTCCCTATATGTTGCGATGTCTTCATTCGATACCTTCCTTTTTTGTTTAGCCTTTCGATGACTACTGCTACCCATTTAGACAATAATAGTGGACACCTAATCAAATCTTGTAGTAACATTTTCAATTGTATAGGCCCCAAACAATCTTTTTTCTCCAAACCTGTGAAAATGGCCCCAAATAAATATGATTGTCAGGTTTGCAGTGACAAACAATATTTTGGAAAAATTATGCTAGTAAAACCATTTGAGTACTAGATCCCATATTGGGTATCCGATTCAAGATCAGATAGCTCAATATGATATTAGGTACCTGAAATGATCACCCAAAATTTGGAAACATCTTTCAATTTGAATTTTCTTCCTAGAACTTCTTCAATTAAATCTTCGAAGCATCATCACCAAAGAAAAAGCTATCATTCTTCGATCATCGATAATTGCTACAGATCATAGCAATAACCTTAATCTCATCGCTAATAGCCAAAGTTGAAACATTGTTATTTCAATTAGTGATGATTGTTGTATCATATAGAGATGCCAACTTAAATTTTTATCATCACTCCTACTACTGTATGTTATGGAGATATGCAAAAAATTTATTGCTCATCGCCGAGACTAAAGCCCTTTATTTTGATTAGCAATAATTGCTATAAGTCATAGCGATCTCCTTATTTTATCACCAATTGCTATATCTCTTTTGTGTTTTCACCACACAATGATAGACCTTGATCACTATAACATATAGTGATGTATGAAGACTTATTTCTCATCACTAAACTAAAATTGCATCTCCTTCGCTTGTTGATAAGATCTATCACCATAGTGTATAGCGATAATCCAATCCTATTGTTGATCGCCAAGACTCCATAACTTCTACTCCATTTAGCGATGAACCCAAATCACTGTATGATATAGCGATACTCCATCAAGTCTATGATATTAACCTAGCTATAAATGTCAAATGAGAAGAAAGACATTAATTTGATATTTGACTCATTCGATGTATCTCCTTCGATGAATGAAACTGCACAACATTACAAGATCATTGTCAGTAGTCATAACACATAGCGATACATGTATCTTTGTCACTTATCGCTATATCATGTTTTCTCCAAATGTAATGCGTGATCCTTTTGATCCATTACTATATTATATAGAGACCTTTTGAGATATCATACTACCATCACCATAAGTTATGACAATCATGTATTTTCTATCACTAATCGCCACAACACAATCCTCCCCTTTTCAATCACTGAAAACACTTATTGCTAAGACATATAGTGATATAATATCTTTATTACTCATCATTAAGATGACTATATTTCATTTATGCTTGCCAATAATTTCTAGGTGTTATAGAAATATATCTTCCTTATCACTCATCTCTATGTCAAGTTTATGGTTTCTCCACATAGCGATAGAAGAGATCGCTACATGTTATAGTGATATAAAGCCCAAGTTTTCTAATGACCATGATGTCATCTCTATAGTGTATATCGATTCACGAAGCTTTCTCGCTATAGCTATAGTGATATATGATAAAAGTATAAGACAATGGTTACGATGACAAATCCTTTCGAGGGTTGACACAAGATGCATATAATAGATTAACATATGAGTTTCAAAGAATGCTTATAAAATGACTGTTACCATGAAAACAACTAAACAAATTTTGCAACAAACATCATCAGACTTGGTTGTAGCCAATCTTGGCAGGAAGGTAGCAATCATGAAGCTCTATATCTCTAAGTGTGTTTTTATGTGGCTTTCCATATTTTATACTTCCCCTTTGCAATTGTGCAGTCTCTTGTGATGGGGAGAGATTTAATATATAGTCACATTATTATTATTATTATATAATATAGTAATGTATTATTATTAAATATAATATAATAAAATATGATTATTATTATTTAATATAATATAGTAATGTATATGATTATTATTATTATAAAATATGATATAGTAATATATATGATTATTATTATTATATAATCTAGTAAAATATTATTATTATATTTAATATATAGTCATATATTATTATTATATAATATAGTAATGTATTATTATTATTATATAGTATTGGGGTCATAGGCTAGGGTAATTAATGCAATGGGTAGAATGGGGTCGTGGGCTAGCCCATGATCCCATACGACCCATTGCATCAATTACCCTATGTCCCTAGGGGTCCTATGACTCCTAGGGACTTATTTCATTTGTTCAAATGGGTTGAAAGGGGTCATAGGATAACCTATGACCTCGTTTGATTCATTTCATGACAACATATGTTTTCATTTGTTCGAATGGATCGAAAGGCATTTCATGACTATTTCATTTGTTTGAATGGGTCGAAAGGGGTCATAGGATAACCTATGACCCCTTTCAATGCATTTCATGATAACATATGTCCCCTAGGACTCCTAGGAACCTATTTCATTTGTTCGAATGGATCAAAAGGGGTCATAGGATAAATTATGACCCCTTTCAACACATTTCATGGCAACATATGTCCCTATCAGTCCTAGGACCCCTAGGGACCTATTTCATTTGTTTGAATGGGTCAAAAGGGTTCATAGGATAACTTGTACCCCTTTCAATGCATTTCATGAAAACATATGTTCGTAGGGGTCCTAGGACCCTTAGGGACCTATTTCATTTGTTCAAATGGGTCAAAAGGGGTCATAGGATAACCTATGACCCCTTTCAATGCATTTCATGAAAACATTTTGTTTGAATGAGTCAAAAGGGGTTATAAGATAACTTATGATCCCTTTCGATGCATTTTAGGATAACATATGTCCCTAGGGGTCCTAGGACCCCTAGGGACATAGGGTAATTGATGCAATGGGTCAAATGGGGTTGTGGGATAGCTCACAACCCCATTGGACCCATTGCATTACGACATGTGTCCCTAGGGGTCCTAGAACCCCTAGGGACATAGGTAATCAATGCAATCATTGGACCCATTGCATTGCAACATGCGTCCCTAGGACCCCTAGGGACATAGGGTAATCGATGCTATGGATCAAATGGGGTCATAGGCTAGCCCACGACCCCATTTGACCCATTGCATCAATTACCCTAGCCTATGACCCCATAACTATATAATAATAATAATAATAATAATAATAATACATTACTATATTATATAATAATAATAATAATATGACTATATATTAAATATAATAATAGTATATTAATGGATTATATAATAATAATAATCATATATATTACTCTATTATATTTAATAATAATAATAATAATCATATTTTACTATATTATATTTAATAATAATAAGAATCATATTTTACTATATTATATTTAATAATAATAATAACAATAATAATAATATACTAATATATAATAATATACTAATATATAATAATATACTAATATATAATAATATACAATAGTTGTTAATTTCTCACACTTGCCAAATAGATCTCCCTCCAAAATTTGAGTGCTCAATTTTTGAATTTTTTTTTGCCACCAAATTTTGAGTACTCAATTAGATTGGGTACCCAATTAATATTTACCAAAACTCTTTGGTCAACTCAGAAAATGTGTTTAAGACATGTTTCAGTGACATTCAGACTTCAAGTAGCCATCTAACAATATTTTTTTCATCTAAATTCAATGAAACAAAAAAGGGTTTTTTGATAAAATTCTCAAGATTCCATTGATATAATTGCTATCAAATTCTGAGTTTGATCGATATTTATTAGTTAATTTTTATTGAAGATGTCTATAAACTACTGATTGACACACTGATTCAAAAATAGTTATAACTTTCAAAAGGTATAACTTTTTTGAAATACAAAAGTTGTGTCACATTTTATGCTTCACCTAGTATAAGAAAAAAAATGAAAAATTAATTTTGTATAATTTGCAATTAGTTTTGAATAAGTAAAAATAGGTTTTAAAGGACCCAAAACCTTTACAATAACAAAAGTCTAGAGATAAACATCAAAGAAAACAAGCACATAACAACATGAAACAAACCTCCAAAAAAAATAGTCATGAGGTCACACAAAATAGAGCTAGAAAAAAAAACAAAAGTATAGCAAAAGAATAGCAACCGACTAGCTAAGAAGTCTTTATCAGGTCAACAACCTGGTCCACCAGAGTCTACATATTTTTAACATCAACCTTCACCTTGTCCTTCTTACTGACTTCCTCATTCTTCTTAGAGTGAGAACACATGCATTTTCTTGGTCCCCAAGTCTTAGCCCCTAGTGGAAAATCTTGGCCCTTGTCACTCTCTTTCCTCTTCAAGAGGTTACTCACATTGTCCACTAGCTATTTGAATAATTTATCCAAATTGCCTAGCTCTGTTTCCAATTTTGACACCTTCCTTTGAATACTACTTATCTCTTTATCCATAACCCTTTGTTTTGATTCAAGTAGTGGTATCTTATGCATGACATTTTTCACTTCTTCTGCATTCCCAATAACTTTTGAAAGTTTATCAATATGTTGGCCCAATGTTCGCTCCCCTTTGGAGGTTTTACTGAGTTGCTCCATTTCCTTGCCTAGTAGTTGCATTTGTTTCTTAAGGGTACCAATCTCCTTCCGAATTGAACCTAGGTTGCCAAATAAGTCCTTGGAAGACCCAAGCTGACCTTCAACTTTATCACCCAAATCTGACATATACCCCTATTCTCCATCATCCTCATTTTTTGAATTCCCATTCTTCCTTGTTTTATACCTGTCCACCCAAATCTGACATATACCCCTATTCTCCGTCATCCTTATTGTTTGAATTCCCATTCTTCCTTGTTTTATTCCTTTCCTCCTACCACCTTAAGGAATTTCTTTTCCTTTCCAACGAAGGAGCCAGAGGCTCGTCATTAGAAGGAGGAGAGACTCGATCATCTTGAGAACCTTTACTCTTTCTTTTTCCTACACTCCTCTTGTTGTAATGATCTCTCACAATTTCCTCCACAAAGTCACTTTCCTGGTCAGAGTCATCATCCTCAACAATCTTTTTCTTCTTTTTTGAACTACCACCTAAGCCCTTTTTCACACTTCCCAAACCTCCTTCAGCTTCATCTTGGGTATCAGAATCATAGCCCTTATCCAGGATACTCCCTTCTGTTTCCTAATCAACCCCTTTCAAACTCCTAGGTTTCAAGTTCTTTTTAGACTTTAACACTTTCATAATCAAGACCATGAGACTGTCATGGAAAACATGCTCTCCATTCAGGTCTTTTTGAATGGCCTAAGTGGAAATACTAAGAGATTGCAGAAGATAAAAAGGAAAATTGATCTTCACATCATGTCGAAAATGATTTTCCAACATGAAGTGATACCCATACAACTTGGTGAATCTCCCATCTAAAGTCAGATATTCCATTATCACAAAGAACACAAAATTCCATGGTCAAGAAACAAAGGTCAGGTTATAATACGAGTTACCTATTTTGATCAGACAATTTCTCTCCTAATTAGTCTCCAAAAAATCATCAATAGTCTTGTCCAAAAACTTCCTTTGCCGATAAAAATTAATCCCATCCAAGTCCAACCTGCATAGCCTCTGTAATAACTTCTTCAGTGATATCCACATGCTAGTTCCCAACCATCATAGAGCCATCCTTCCAAGATTTGATGAACTGGTGTGTAATTGTCAAATTATTACCTCTAAGCCTTTCCATGTACCCTGTGAAATCGCCCCACCAGAGAATGTCCCACACCTTCAGCTTGTTCTTCCACTTCGAGTAGCTAGGTGGCTCCCCCCTTTTTCTCACCACCAAAATTGCTAGTTTTCGTTCTCTAAAAACCCCAAAATGCTTTGCAACTAAAAAACACACCACTATCGAAAATAGGAATGGAAAGAATTGCCTAGAATTTGTATGAAAAGCCCACCTTTATAATAATCATAACCCACCTCACTCCAAAGGAGTTAATCTCATAATTGCAATTCACTGACACCATCATAATAAAAGTGTTTTTGTTGAGATCTCCATTTATCATACTCAATATGATGGCAGCCATCTAGAGGTAAGGTCTCGTATGAATCCCAAATGATATTATGATCATTTAAACAAGCCACATTCAAAGCCCAATTAGCTAAATAGTTGGCTTCTCTAAAGTTATGAGATATAATGCACCTTTGGAAAGAATTAATAATGTTGATAGCCTTGGACATAATATTACTGATAGTTCATGATGGTTGAGTAATTTTATTTAAACAATTAGTGTTATTGAGGGAGTCACCTTCAACCCATATGTTCTTCAAATTCATCCTTTTGGCATAGATAAGACCATGAAGAGTAGTAGAAGCTTCAACAACATGATTAGTTTGTCTCCCTAATGGTATTGCCATGCCTCTCACAAAGTTTCCATTAAAATTTTTGATAACAACTTTACAGCTTGCTTTACCCAGGTTCTCTTTTGATGCCCCATTAAAGTTTATCTTAAACCAATTCACCAGATGACAATCCATCTAGCTTTATCCCTTGGGTTAGAATCCTTAATATTTATACTCAAACTCCTTATGTTCCAACTATTAAACACCCCTTCTTCCCACTCATTACAAGGTTGCTTTTCCAAACCACAAATTTTAATGTTTTCAATCATAAGGATCTTAAATTTATAGAAAACTCGAGCAGGACTGGACTCCACTCCTCTAAAGATCCAATCATTATGCTCCTTCCAAATGCCCCAACATAGATAAGGAAGAATAAAGTCCCACAATTTAAAAATCAAAGAATTCTTGGAAGGAGCCTTCCAACTAGAAAAGAATAGCTTGATGGTAGCATGGAAGATCCAACCCATATTCATTAAGCTTCAAAATTTATCCCAAACCATCTTGGTAAAGGGACAATGCAGCATAATATGATCCACCAATTCCCCATCATTCTTACAAGGAACACATCGACTAACAATGATGAAACCTCTCTTCTTAAGATTATCAAGAGTAAGAATTTTATTTTGCAGAAGAATCTAAAATAAGATATTAACTTTGGGAGTCAAGCCTTTCACCCAAGCTATAGCCCAACAAGGTTCATCATGATCATCAAGAGAGTTAGCAAAGGTTGAAGCAATAGAGTACATACCACTGTGATTGGTTTTCCAAATTATAACATCCTCTTCATGGTTTAGAAAGAACACATTCAAACGCTTATCAATCTCAATCAGGTTTTGGTCCACCCTATGAAGATTCACCCACAAATCATCCTTCCAATAGTTACTCACAAAAGTTCCATATTGAATCTTGCACTACTCCATATAATTGTTCCACCTTGGATCAACACAAAGAGGGTGATCCAAGATCCAAATTTCTTCCCAAAAAAGAACTTTCCTACCATTTCCCACCTTCCATTTAACCCCTTTCCTTAAAATATGTTTAAATTTTTGAGCATTCTTCCAGATCGGAGAACCCCCTTGATCAACATCAATAGAATGGAAATGCTAAAATTCAAAGTGTTCCCTATTATATTTGTTAGTCCAAATATTTCTCCATTCCCCCTCTTCCTTGTGCCATCTCTAAAGTAATTTAGCCAGTAAGAGTTCATTCATTGTTGAAATCCTTCGCAAACCAAGCCCTCCCTTCGCCCGAGGTATACAAACATTCTCCCAACCAATAAGAGGGAGTCTTTTTTTTGTCTCTGTACCAATCCACAAGAAAGTCTTCTAAATTTTCTCAATAGCAAGGAAAAACTTTCTCAAAATTTTGAAAACACTCAAGGTATAAAGTGGGACACTTTGAAGGATAGACTTCAAAACAATAACTTTACCAGATTGACTGAGGAGAGAGCCTTTCCAACCAAAAAGTTTCAAGTGGATTTTATCAATTAGCAAGTTCCAAAAGCTGTCAAGAGGGGTTAAGCCCAAAGGTAAACCCAGATAGGTTCCAGGCAAAGAACCACTCTCACAACCAATAATCTTTTTGATCTTATTTTGTCTGGGCTCACTAACATTGATAAAGTAAATCACACTTTTATTCCTGTTAATGATTTGACTAGTGGCCATTCCAAAGTCACTCAAAGCCTTCTTAATGTTCCTAGCATTCCTCATCGAAGCCTCCCCCATAACAATAGAGTCATCAAAAAATTGTTGATGCGAACACGCAAGGGTAGAAGATGAAGGATTAAGGCCCACAAAGTCCCCTTTCATCACCATATTATTTACAAATCTCCCCAAACATTTAGCCATGATAACAAAAAGAATAGGAGAGATCAGATCCCCTTGTCTAAGACCCCTTGAAGCATTAAAGAAGGAGGTAGGGGATCCATTAACAAGCATTGAGAAAGAAGCCAAAGAAACTAACATGTGGATAAGATCCTGAAATCTCTTATTAAAACCAAACACTTCCAAACCCCTTAGGAGGAAATTCCAGTCAACTCTGTCATAAGCTTTTGAGAGATCAAGCTTAAGAAGAAACCCTTCCTTCTTTGAAACCACTAGAGAATGAATATTTTCATGAACTGATATAATGGAATCCAAGATCTGTCTACCTAGAACAAACCCATTTTGTTTCCTTGAGATGATATTCAGAAGAAGGGAAAGAATTCTGAGAGTAAGAACTTTAGAGATGATCTTATAAAAAGAATTGCATAGGCTAATAGGCCTAAGCTGATCCATACTATCAACTCCTGACTTATTTATAATAAGGGAAATAAAGGTCCCATTTAAATCTCTTAGGATGTTTCTAATGCCAAAAAAATCCTTCACACCACTACAAACATCAACACCAATGATATTCCTATATTTACGAAAGAACAAAAGAGGAAACCCGTCAAGACCAGGGACTTTGTCACCCTTGAAAGAGAAATTAGCCTTAGAAATCTCATCCGAAGAAGGAATGGAAGTAAGGGATAGATTTTGGGCCTTAGAAATACAAGGAATGCACTCCAGGAACATATGTTGCTTATCCAAGTTCAAGTCAGGGTGACCTTGTAACAATCTACTAAAGAACTTCATAGCCTCCTTTTTGATTATCTCTTCATTATCAATCAAACCTTCCTCTGTATGAAGTCTAGAAATTTTATTAGCCATCCTATGCTTTAAGGTACTCAAATGAAAGAACTTGGTGTTACGATCTCCTTCCTTCAAAAAGACCATTCTAGAATGATGTCTCCAAAACATTTCCTCCTTGGTTATAAGATCATGAAGTTCAACTACCTTGATACTCTCCTCTTCCCTAGAGACCACCTCATAACCATTAGTCTGAATCCTATCTTGAATATCTTTGAGTTCCTTCAAAATCTTTTTTTTGTTCTCAAAAATGTTGCCAAAGGTATGTTTATTCCATATCTTAATATTTTTCTTAACATTTTTTAGTTTGGTAGCCACTCTAAACATTGTTGTACCTTCCACTTTAATATCCCACCACTCCTTGATAAGGTTCTCCAAATTCGGATGAAAAGTCCACATTTTTTCAAATTTGAAGGGAAAATTCTTATGAAAATTAAATTTATGAGCAAAAAGGAAAATAGGGTAATGGTCAGAACCCACATGAACTTGAGCATTAAGTGCACATTTATAATTCAAAAGCCAATCAATACTAATAGGAGCATGATCCGATCTGACCTAAATAAGATCCTTTCTAGCTCTTCTATTTGTCCATGTATACTCAATCCCATGTAAATCAAGATCATGGAGGAGATGAAGATCAATAACGTTCATAAAATCTAATCTATTATCCAAATTGGTCTGAATACCTCCCCATTTTTCATAGTCCTTTAGAGGGGTATTGAAGTCCCCCATCACCAACCAATTATCCTCAGCAAAAAGCTTTCTTTGATTAGAAATTTCTTCCCACAAATCCTTCCTCCCCCATTTGGAATTGGGGGCATAAACATTAGTAAGGACCCAACTAAAACTGTCTTTTGAATTAAAAAATTGAACATTCATCATATTTCTATTTTGAGATATGAGTTCCCCCTGAATCTATTTATTAATCCAAAAAACTGTCATGCCACCTGACACTCCTTCATAATCATTACCAATAATCTTTCCTCCCTTAAAAATATGATTAGGGATAATAGGGCAGACATTTTGGTTATTTAGGAAACTAAGATGCTGAAGGATAAGGTGGAATGTTGGTCAAACATGGGAGTTTTTTTATTTTGAAAAAATTATAGTAGAAAATTCATATTTAATTATTTATTTGGAATAAAAATACCTAAAAATATGCATCACATCTAGGCATAAGTCTAAATTTTATATTTATAATTATATTAAAAGATATTATCATTTGATTTTGATTAAGGTGGTTGGACATACATCTACTTTTTATTTTTGCCTTGAAATTTTTGTAGTACTAAATCCAAAATTTTGACAAATTAAATAATTTTTTTCGCTAGATAAGGCCTAGTATTTTAGAAACTACATTCAATTTCTTACAAATTCTTTTCTTGCAACTTTTCAAAATAAATCCCATAACTACTTTAAATTATGTGTCAAGTTCACATGACCCTGATTTACTAGTTTTTCGCTGCCACTCAAGGCCATAGTTTGGTTGACCATGATCTTGCATATACCCTTGAGAGACAACAAAATGGTGAATGAATGGTGCAATCTACTCAAATTTGAAGTATATTAAATAATAATAGAGAAAATAGAAGAAAATAAGAGAGTATTTAAGGTCATTTTAAAGTGGGTAAGCTAAAGTAGAATTGTGGCAGATGCAGAGTGACTTCAACTCCTCTCAAAATTCGTTGCATTCAGAGGTACAATTTATGAAGGAATTAGTGTTCTAAAAAAGGTTATAAAAAATATATAGAAAACAATAAATGCACACCATGCTTCCATTAGGCGAGTGGATATTGCCTTACAATATCTCATAATATCTCGATTATTGGCCACTTACTGGGAGCTGCCATTGCAATTGAAGTTGCAAGAAAAATCGATAGTGAAAGAGAGATAAAATAAAAGCACATCTCTTTAGTCCCCCCTTTCTTTCATCAAGACTTCCCGAGGTGAAATTGTTTAAGATGGTCAAAAGAGCTTGAAAACTTGTACGTGGTTTTTGGCACTTTGATGGTTTATGTAAGCCTAATGCATTTAATTATAAGATGGTAGATGGTGAGGTCAAAATTTTAAATTATTTTGTTTATTTATAGAGCTTGTCATTCATGTACTTGTCAGAGATTGAGATCCCCATATTTCCTCTAAAATTTTAGTCCCAATAGTCAAGGCATTTATTATAGGTCTGTAAGTTTGAATTAAAAAATGAGTGGGAAATTTTGTGTGGACAAAAAATAGACAAAAGGGTAGAGTTTTTATTCATTCAATATTTGATAGACATTATGAAGAGGATCAAAAGAGTTTTTTAGGGTGGATAATCAACATAAAGAATTTTAGAGTGTGTAATAGTCTTAGATTGTGGTGACTGATTAGGAATGTACTATACATACTCCATAATTCTTTGGGGTTTGGGACATCGCTCTGAAAAAATAAATAAATTTGGGCCCTATTTTATCAAGATTTTGGGCCGACATGTAATTATTAATTATGACCCTAAAAAAACATAAAATACTTGTATAAAAGGGTTTAGGGTTAGGTATTTTTTCATTATTATGTGATGCGAAATTGGTTCTTGTGGCGATATTGAGCTGTAAGGGATTACGTATTGTAATCAGGTTGTAATCACTGGATTGTAATAAGATCGAACTTGCTGTTTAGTGGACGTAGCCCACGGATTGGGTGAACCACATTAAATCTTGATGCCTTGTGTTCATTTCTATGTGATCTATTATTTTTCTATTATTGGTTATATTTGCATGTAGTTTTTATTTCTGTCCGTGGTTTAATCCTAACATGTGGGTATCAGAGCCTAGTTGTTTTTTAGTTATCCTCTGTAGCAAAGTTTCACAGTTGAGTGGGAGTCTCACGGTTGAGTGGGAGCAATGGTAGATGAGGGTAAGCTGAGGGTTGATAGGTTTAATAGGAAAAACTTCTAGTTATGGAAGATGCAAATGGAAGACTATCTGTATAAGAAGGATTTATGGAAGCCGTTGGAAGGCAAAGCCAAGAATTAGGGAACTATGTCAAATGATGAATGTGATCTTTTGGACAGAAAGGCACTTGGAAGCATTCGATTATGCCTAGCACCATTGGTGGCATTTAATATTACAAAAGCAAAGATGACAGAAGAATTGATGAAAACCCTAGTGACACTATATGAAAAGCCCTTCGCTTCAAACAAGGTATTTCTCATGAAGCATTTATTTAATATAAAAATGGTAGAAGGTGGATCAATTGCAGATCTTTTAAATAAGTTTAATACTATTACTAGTCAGTTATCTTCTGTGGGTATCAATTTTGAAGAATAAATTAGGGCTCTCTTGATTTTGTGTTCTTTGCCTAAAGGCTAGAATGGCTTGGTAATGACTGTGAGTAATTTTGTTCTTGGATCTAGTACCCTAAAATATGATGATGTGATCAGTGTTATTTTAAGTGAGGAAACTCGTAAGAAAACCTCATGTGGATCTACATCAGGAAGTGCTTTGAATGCACAAAGCAAGGGCAGAACGATTGAGAGAGGAAGTAATTTAAGAAATCATGGGAAATCAAGAGGAAAGTCAAAGGGGAAGATGTCTCAATCGAGAGGACCGAATGATTGCCTATTGGAAACTAGGGCACAAAAAGAAAGATTGCTGGAATGAAAAGAAAAATGAAGGAGATAAATCAAACGGAGATAAGGAGGAAAATGTGGTAAGTAGCAAATTTGAAGAGGATGCTTTTATTCTGTCTTTAGAAAGTGTTGATGATTCATGGGTATTTGATTCTGGTGCTTCATTTCATGCTACACCTCATAGAGGTTATTTCATTGATTATGTCCAAGGGGATTTTGGGCTTGTTTATTTGGGGGATAATGAACCCTGTTAGATTGTTGGAAAGGGTAAAATTAAGATTAAATTGTAGAATGGGAATCATTTGCTACTACATGAGGTAAGACATGTTCCAAGCCTGAGTAGCAATTTAATTTCAATAGGGCAACTCAGTGATGAGGGTTGTGTAGTTACTTTTAATGATAAAAATTGGAAGGTTTCAAAAGGTTCCCTTGTAGCAGCAAAAGTTGTGAAAGTAGGAAACTTATATCTTTGTACAAGTCATATTGTTCCTTCTACTTTGATTGTTTTCAAGAAAAATGAATGTTCAGGAACAATTGCTACAGTTGAGTAGGGAGAACAAATAGCTGTTGTAAATTTTGATACAGTGCTGTGACACAATAGACTTGGGAAAATGAGTGAGAAAGGTATGAAAGTACTTCATTTAAAGAAAGTTTTACCAAGTATAAAATGTGTTAAAATGGCTTTCTATGAAAGTTGTGTGTATGGAAAACAAAAGAGAGTGAAATTTGCAAAGACTAGGAAGGAAAACAAAAAGGAGAAATTAGAGCTTGTGCATACAGATGTATGGGGACCGGCTCAGGTATCTTCCCTTGGTGGCTCTCATTATTATGTTACATTTATTGATGATGCAACTAGAAAAGTATGGGTTTATTTCCTTAGACAGAAATCTGATGTATTTCAAACTTTTAAGAAATGGAAATGCTTGGTTGAAAATGAGACTGATAAGAAATTAAAATGTCTCAGATTTGATAATGGTGGTGAGTATTCCAGTCATGAATTTGAAGATTATTGCTCCACTAATGGTATTCGTAGACAGAAAATTGTTCCAAGGACTCCACAGAAAAATGGAGTGGTTGAATGCATGAGTAGGACTATAATGGAGCATGCACGGAGCATGAGGTTGCATGTTGGGTTGCCCTTATACATGTGGGCAGAGGCTATCAATACTACTGTATATTTGATTAGTAGAGGTCCCTCTATTCCTTTAGGCTGTGGTATTCCAGAGGAGGCATGGACTGGTAAGAAGGTCAGTTATTCTTTTCTCAAAACCTTCGGTTGTGAAGCATTTGCTCACATAGATACTGAAAATAGAACCAAGATAGAAGCTAAGTCAAAGAAATGTGTATTTGTTGGATATGGCCTTAATGAATTTGGTTATAGGCTTTGGGATTTTGAAAATTATAAAATTGTAAGAAGTAGGGATGTCATATTCAATGAGAAAGTGTTGTACAAAGATCTGTTGCAGCAACAGGAGAAGAAAGAAGATGATTATGTAGTGCTGGATGATACTCCAAAAGCTAATGTTCCAGCCATTCCTCATGATGTGCAACAACCACAACAACAAATACCACACACACCGATGAATGTTAGATGGTCAACAAGGCAAATTAGACCTCTACAAAGATTTTCTCCCTCTTTGTATTCTATTTTACTTATTGATGTTGGTCAACCTGAAAGTTATGATGAAGATTTGCAGGTGGATACTAAGATTCAGTGGGAGTCTACAATGAAAGATGAAATGGACTCTTTGCTAAAGAATAAGACATGGGATTTATGCAAGTTGCCTATAGGTAAAAAGGCTTTACAGAATAAGTGGGTTTACAAGTTGAAAGAAGAGGAAGGAGGTAAGAAAAGATTTAAAACTAGGTTAGTTGTAAAAGGATTTGCACAGAAAAAGGGAATTGATTTTGATGAGATATTTTCTCTTGTTGTTAAAATGACTTCTATCCGTACTGTTTTAAGTCTTGTGGCTACTGAAGATTTGCATTTAGAGTAGCTTGATGTTAAAAGAACCTTTCTTCATGGTGATTTAGATGAAGAAATATATATGGCTTAGCCACAGGGTTTTGAGGTCAAAGGTAAGGAGAAATTAGTGTGCAAATTGAAGAGAAGTTTATATGACTTGAAGCAAGCACGTCAGCAATGGTATCCAAAATTTGATAGTTTTATGCATGAGCATGGATATAATAGGTGTCATTTAGATTACTGTGTTTATTTTAAGAGGTTGGATGATGATAGCTACATTATTTTATGTTTATATGTTGATGATATGCTTGTAGTTGGGTCTAACATGGATCATATTAAGGGACTAAAATGTCGGTTAGCACATGAATTTACTATGAGGGATTTGGGGGTAGCAAAACAAATCCTTTGTAGAAGATTTCTAGAGATAGGAAAAATAGAGCATTGATGCTATCTCAGGATGATTATGTTGAGAAGGTGTTACAAGGTTTCTCTATGGAGAATGTTAAAGCTGTCAGCACATCTTTACCTGGTCATTTGAAATTGACTAAAGAGATGTGTCCTAAGACATAGGAAGAGGAGGATAAGATGTCCAAGGTACCCTATGTTTCAGCTGTAGTAAGCTTGATGTATGCTATGGTATACACTGGGCCAGATATTGCACATGCAGTGGGAGTCGTTAGCAGGTATACGAGTCATCCAGGAATTGAACATTGGAATGCAGTCAAATGGATTCTCAGATATTTGAGAGGCACATCCAATAAGTGTTTACACTTTGGGGGCTCTACTACTAATTTACAGGGCTATGTTGACTCAGATTTGGCAGCTGATATTGATACCAGGTGGGGTACTATAGGTTATGTCTTTACTATTGGTGGGGCAACAGTGAGTTGGGTTTCTAGGTTATAGAAGATTAATGCTCTATCCACTATAGAGGTAGAGTATGTTGCTACTATAGAGGTATCTAAGGAGATCATATGGCTTTAGTTCTTCTTGGAAGAATTGGGACATCCTTAGAAGGATAATTATTTGTTCACAGATAGTTAGAGTGCCATTCATCTTGCTAAGAATTTAGCTCTCATTCGAAGACCAAACTATAGTGGAGCCTGATCAGTGCCTAAGTGGGAGATTGTTAGATAGTGGTGACTAATTAGGAAAGTACTATACATACTCCATAATTCTTTGGGGTTCGGGGCATTGCCCCAGAAAAAAAAAAAAATTTGGGCCCTTTTTTATCGAGATTTTTGGCCGACATGTAATTATTAATTATAACCCTAAAATGGTATAAAATACTTGTATAAAAGGGTTTAGGGTTAGGTATTTTTTCATTATGATGTGATGCAAAATTGGTTCTTGTGGCGGTATTGAGCTGTAAGGGATTACAGATTGTAATCAGGTTGTAATCACTGGATTGTAAAAAGATCATACTTGCTGTTTGGTGGACATAGCCCAGGGATTGCGTGAACCACATTAAATATTGGTGCCTTGTGTTCATTTCTGTGTGATCTATTATTTTTTTTATTATTGGTTATATTTGCATATAGTTTTTATTTCTGTCCGTGGTTTAATACTAATAAGTAGCACGATGAAACTTTTTGTATTTTGGAAAGTAAATGTTTGTTCTGTTGCATTGTGATTGCTTTAGGTTTATTGTATTTAGCCACATATTGTTGCAAGTTTATATTATGATCATGAGTAGTAGTTAGTTATTTAGTTTTCTGGGTTTGTAGTTTAATTTTAGTTTTGTAATAGTTCATTTCAAGTAAATATAAAGCAAGAAAGGAAACAATATTGCATATCTCCAGTCTCTTGTGTTTGTGTTGTCTCTATTTCTTACTCCCCTATGCATTTGAATGTTTGAAAAAATAGAGAAACAATATATGTTCTTTCCTTGTGCATTTTCTAGACCGTTATTTTTAACTTTTGCGGTGGGTTAACACACTAGTTTGTCAAGAGTTAACATTTGTTCAACCTTGTCTTGGTATTTGTCTTTGTTGAGTGGTTCCTATTTTGACCAAGTGATTTGGTCATTTCTTTTTTGAGCGACTTGGTTGTACTGAGTTAGTTAACCCCCTATTTCTCAGTTCTTGACATGGTATCAGAGCTATTTGGCCCTAAATCCTTATGAATTTGGGCATTCATTTTTATGGGTATTTAAGATTTTTGTGTAGGAGACATGGATGATGATGAAGGAAAGACTTGGTAACAATCGCCATCCTTTAATGGACATAACTATGATACTTGGGAAAATAAGATGAAAACCATTATGGTTGCAAATGATTTATGGGAGTTTGTGGTCAATGGATTTAATGATGTTATAGACCCAAAATAATAAGTTTCCCTCACAAATAATCAAAAGACTCAACTGAAGGAGTCAAGTAGGAAGGATGCAAAATCATTAAGATTGATTAAGGTAGCCATGATAGAGGTGTTTTTTTTCCAAAATAGAAGCAACTAACTATTCAAAAGAAGTACGCATGATATCCTTGAGATAAATTTTAAAGTGATAGATATAGTCCATGTGGTGAAGGTATAGATGATTAGAATGGAGTTGAAAAATATTCAAATGAAAGATAATGAGTCTATTTCAAACTTTAGATCAAGGATCTTTGGTTTGATAAACCCATTGAAATCAAATGGAGAAGATTGTGAGGAGAAAAGAATAGTGGAAAAGATATCGAGAAGTTTTCCCCAAAAGTATGATAATCTTGTGATGACCATTGAAGAGAAAAAAGACCTCAACACTTTGAATATGGATGGGTTGATGAGTATTCTCCAAGCCCATGAGCACTAGATTAATAGATCAACAACATCTTCCCAAGAGAAAGCTTGTAAAGCTGAAGCCAATGCAAGAGGCAAGGTGAGAGGAAGAAATCAATCTGGTAGAGGCACTAGAGTCAAAGATCATGGCAACTCCAGACAAATAAATGCTAGAGGAAAAATCTTAGGATGAGAAGGCATCCAAGAGGGAGAAAGAAACTCTCAAAATAGTACTAAAGGAGGCAAGAAAAACTACATCTCTAATAAGAGAAATGTGGATTGTTATTATTGCCACAAATTTGGGCATTATGCAAGTGAGTTTTGAACAAAGATAAGTGACCAGTCAAAGAAAAGGGAAAATGTGGTTGATGTGAATGTGGATGAAGAAAATAACCCCACTCATGTGCAAGATTGGTGAAGAACGCAAACCTACAGTTTGGTATTTGGATAATAGTTGCAACAACCACATGAGTGGTAATGATTTTTTTTTTCATTTATTGATAAGAACTTCAAGTCTGAAATTAGAATGGAACCATTCATATTATAGGAAAGGGATCTATTATGATTCAAAATGTTTATTTAGCCTCGGGTATAAAGCATAATTTGATGAGTGTTGGACAAATCATTCAAAATGGATACATAGTGTTGATGGAAAATGATAAATGTGTCATTCATGAGAAAGATGAGAGTAAGAAGATAGGTGCAATAGTTCAAATGACAAGGAACTAGATGTTCCCCTTGAGAATAGAGCTAGACATGTTTCTCTTCTCAAATCATTGTGGCACCTCCCAAGAATGCACGTACAATAGTACATCAACAATTAGCTCTAAAAAACATGATTGAGGACCCCTCTAGGCTATGACATCTTAGGTATGGACATCTTGGTTATGCTGGTTTGAATTTATTGTCCAAGAAAAGAATAGTAGATGGTTTGCCAAAGATTGTAGAGTTATGTAGCAAGTGTGAGGCTTGAATTTTGGGAAAGCAACATAGGCTTCCTTTTAATTCTGGTAATCCTAGAAGCGCAAGGGCATGATTAGAGCTAGTGCATATAGATTTAGTTGGCCCTATGAAAACCACTTGTATTGGGGGGAGTACTTATTTATGACATTCATAGATGATCTCAGTTGTAGGACATTTGTTTATTTTTTGAAAAATAAATCTGATGCATTTGATAAGTTTTTAGGGTTTAAAGACCAGGCTAAAAGAGAATGTGGACATTAAGTGAAGGTCCTAAGGTTAGATAAAGGGTGGGAGTATACCTTCAATTCTTTGGTAAATTTTTGTAGGAAAAATGACATCAAGAAGGAGCTTACAACCAACTATACTCCACAAAAAAATAAAGTGGTTGAGAAGAAGAATAGAACCATTTTTTAGATGACAAGGAGCATGATGAAAGAAAAGGGACTGCTGACTGAATATTGGGGAGAGGTTGTAGCAACAACAATATATCTAATAAACATGCATCTAACAAAGGAATTCCATGACAAGATTCCTCTTAAGGCATGGTGAAGACATGGATGGATAGTTGAGCACTTGAGGGTGTTTGGTGTGTTGCATATGCCAAAGGAGAAAATAAAAAACTTGGATGACAAGGGTGTGAAGTTCATCTTTATTGGGTTATAGTTTTGAATCAAAGGCATATAGGTTGTATAACCTTGTCATCAAGAAGATCATCATTTCAAAAGACGTGGAGTTCATTGAAAATGAGTCATGGGATAGCTCAGTGGATAAATCTATAAGCACTTCAAGTAAAGTGCCAATTATTGATGAAGAAGATGAAGTTGGCGACCAACATGATGAAGCTACAGTAGATGCAAATAGCTCTAGATAGATTCACAATGCTACTAACAAAAATAGATAGAAAGGCAAGTAGCCACAAACAACCAATGAATTAGCTCCAGGTAGCGCTTGATAGCTCTAGATTAGTGTACAACATGTACATAACAACAACAATATTAGTGAAAATTCAGATCCCACTCTCACCTCTTCATTTCCAAGAAATCCTAAAAGTCTAAGAGAGATATACCAAGATGAAATGTATGATGAAGAATTTGATGAGAGTGTAAACTTTGCATTATTTTCTTATAGTGATCCAATTTATTTTGAAGAAGATATGAAAGAAGAGAAATGGTGTAAGGCCATGGATGAGGGAATAGATGCAATAAAGAGAAATAAAATATGAGGGCTGAGTGATTTACCTCCCAAGAAGCAAGTTATTGGAGTCAAATAGGTTTATAAGACCAAGTGCAATGCTAAAGGAAAAATAGATAGGCATAAGGTGCGATTGCTGGTCAAGGGGTACAAACAACTGTATGGTAGAGACAATGATGAGACATATGCCCCTGTTGTAAGAATAGAAACTGTGAGTGTTGTCATAGCAATTCCAGCCCGGCACAAATGGAAGGTAGTTCAAATGGCTATGAAGTCTGCCTTCTTTAACAGGGTGTTGAAAGAAGAGGTGTATATGGAGCAACCACCTAACTATAAAGTTTTGGGTAAAGAAAATAAAGTGTATAGGCTGAAAAGAGCTCTTTATGGGCTGAAACAAGCTCCATAGGCATGCTGTAGTAAAATTGACTCATATTTGATGAGCACTGGCTTTAGCTAAAGCAATGGTGAGCCCACTCTTTACATCAACATAATTGATGGTAAAGTTTTAATTATTATTTTGTATGTAGGTGATTTAATTTTTACTAGGAATGATAATTTCCTTATTGTTGATTTTAAAGAGACTATGAAAAATGAGTTTGAAATGACAGATTTGGGTCTCTTGAAGTATTTTTTAGGCATAGAAGTAAAACAAATGCAAGATGGTATCTTTATCTCTCAAGAAAAATATGCAAATTAGATCTTGGAGAGTTTTAAAATGCAAAAATGTAAGGTAACTGCAACACCAAAAATTATACGTTTGAAGTTGAGCAAGGAAGATTGTAGAAACAATATGAATCCAACATTGTATAAGAGTTTGGTTGGAAGTCTGATGTATTTTACAGTAACTCAATCTGATATTATGCACATAGTAAGTTTGATTTCCAAATTTATAGAAAATTCAAAAGACTCCCACTAGCAAGTGGGAAAGAGGATACTAAGGTATGTGAATGGTGTCAAAGGATTTGGTATTTTTATACTTCTGAAAATGAATTTGGGATGGTTGGCTATACAAATAGTGATGACGTAAGTTTAGATGATAGGAAGTGAAATTTTAGTTATGTATTGTGTATGAGATTTTCATTGGCATCCAAGAAGCAACCAATAATTGCTTAATCTATAGCAAAGGTTGAATACACAATAGCAAATGCAACAACATGTCAAGCTATTTTGTTGAGAAGAGTCTTGGTGGATTTGAAGGAAGAATAAGAGGATGGAACTACTATTTATTGTGACAATATTTCCTCAACATCTTTGACAAAGAATTCGATATTTCATGAAAGAATAAATCACATTGAAATCAAATACCATTTTATTATAGAATTGGTTGAGAATGGTGAAATTAAAATGAAGTATTGTAAGTCCAAGAAGCAGCTAGCAGATATACTCACCAAGTCATTGGGCATATAAAAATTTGTGTGCCTAAGAATAAGCCTAGGCATAGTTGATTTGGATAAAAAATGATCTTGTTTGTGATGGAATTATAGATGGTTAACTAGGTAGGTTAACTTGTTTATGAACTTTAAGCATTCACAATTATTAAAATGCATGCAAAAGTAAGTAATATGAACACAAGAAACACCAAATTTAACATGGAAACCCAATATGAGAAAAACCACCAAGTAACTAGCTACCAATTTTCACTTTTCTAAAGTGAGCCCTGTTAGGAGCCAACCCTACTAAAGGTTACAAAACACATTGTTAGGTGTGACCTAGTTAAAGGATTTAATCACCCTGTTACGAGTGGCCTTGTTAGAGGTCTTGACCTCAGTGAGATGCAACTGAACTTTGCTGGTACCGATCTCTACTCTACTTCAATAGATCCTTACTAATTGAATACAACTCTATTGCTCCTCAAGGATATCTGATCCTTCAAAATTCACTCACGCTTCTTCTTCACTATCAACTCACTTGCATACTCACTTATTCATACATTCATCCATATATTTGGAAACACAACTTGACTTTTTATTTATACATTATAGATTGTCAAGTTAGCTCATTTATAAGTTACATTTATCAATAAACCATACATTAGTTAGCTACAAATATTACATTAAACAAATAAATTTTATTTCCTAAAACAATTAAATCCTTCATTGGCCAACCCCGCTTGGTAAACATTGCTCTAGAAAATGATTTCCAATGTTAACCAAGTGAAGCTCGGTAAACACTACAAACTTTGCAAAATCCTTTGGAGACTGAGTGAACTCGGTAAGAACTAACTTTCCTTTACTGACCTTTCTAGCTTGGTAGAAACTAATTTCTACTACAGAAGCCTTTAGCACCTGAGTGAGCTGGGTAGAAACTATCTTCACAGTGTAACATCCAGAAATGCTCAGTAGACTTTGTAATTCACTTTGCTAACCTTCTAAGCTCGATAAAATCTATCTTTTTCCTTGTTAACCAATTGAGCTTGGTAGAATTTGACTGATAACTGATATGACATTTGTGTAACATCAAAGACAACACACAATTGAATAATTGTATCCAACAATCTCCCTCTTTGACATTGATGGAAACACAACATGTCATAGCAGAATGAAATTTGAAAAAAAGTCTTTTTCTAACAGAATGCTTCTCCCCCTTACATTTAATTCTACAAACTCCTCAAATATAGTATTCTCCCTCTGTGAAGGAATTACATAGCTTCTATACAAACATCAAACTTTTCATAAACAGATTCAAATTTTAGAAAGATATGATAGTATACTCTCCCTCTTTGACAACACATGCCAAAGACAACACAAAACAAATGAATAGAAATGTACCTTATGTACTAATTCATATGCAATATTTCCATAATTATTCTACATCAACTAAAAAAGATCTTCAACTTGATACCTATTGATGCATCACTAAAACTTCATTTTTATGAGCATCAGATAGGGGAATGACCCCTAACTTACCTCTTAGATACAAAAATGTATCCTTAGGTAAAGGCTTTGTGAATATGTCAACAATTTTTTCTTTTGTATGGACATATTCCAATTTGATCTCCTTATCCTGCACCAATTCTTTGACAAAGTGATACTTTATTGCAATGTGCTTGGTTTTTGAATGTATCACTAGATTTTTGGATAGGTTAATTACACTTGTATTGTCACAAAACATAACAATAGGTTCTTTGATTTATTCCTTCATACTTTCTAATAATTGTTTGAACCAAACAATATTAGAATAGTTTACTGCTGCTGCAACATATTCTACTTCTACTGTGGATTGGGATGTACAATTTTGCTTTTTACTTGTCTAAGAATCCAACCTCTTTCTAAGAAAGAAAGCTCCTCCACTCATTCTCTTTTGTTCATCAATGTTTCCTGCCCAATCTAAATTAGTAAACACTTTCAAATCCATATTACCTCCAAATTTGTACCATAATCCATAATCTTTAGTTCTTTTCAAATATCTCATGATTCTTTTGATTGCCATTATGTGATTTTCTCTTGATTTTACTGAAAATCTTGCTACAATACCAACTGCAAGGGTAATATCTAGTCTTGTAAGCACCACATACTACAACTTTCCAATCATAGATCTATACAATGTTTGATCTACCTCCTTTGATTCATCATCCTTGGTAAGTTTCAATCCAGTATACATAGGAGTCCCAACTAGTTTGCAGTCTTCCATACCAAAATTTTTCAGTATCTCCTTGATGTATGTAGATTGAGTGATGTAGATGCAATTCTTACTTTGCTGAATTTGAAGACCAACAAAGAATTTGATCTCACCAAACATTGACATTTCAAATTCCTTGTTTATTTGCTCTAAAAATTCTTTGCAAAGATCATCATTTCCTATGAACAAAGTAACATCCACAAATATTTCTGCCAAGACAATCTTATTATCTGGTCCTTCCTTGATATACAAGCTACTATTATCATTAGTTCTTTGAAAACCAATTTGAATAAGATAGTTATACAATCTTTCATACCATGCTCTTGGGGTTTGTTTCAGGCCATATAATACTTTGTGTAATTTACAGACCATGTCCTTCTTGTCTGGATCAACAAAACCTTTAGGCTGCTCAATGTAAACTTCTTCATCTAGTATACCATTGAGAAATGTTGACTTGACATCCATCTGATAAAATTTAAATCCTTTTTTTGTAGCATATGCAAGTAGGGCCCTGACACCTTCCAATCTTGTAATAGGAGAAAAAGTCTCTCCACAGTCTATTCCTTCTTCTTGAGAGTATCCTTTGCATACTAGTCTAGCTTTGTTCCTTTATACCTTCCCATCTTCATTCAACTTATTTTTGAATACCCACTTAGTTCCAATCACATTTTTATTTTTAGGCCTAGGTACAAGAGTCTGTGTTTCATTTTTCTCTATCTGCTCTATCTCTTCATTCATACCCTCGATCCAACTTTCATTTTCTAATGCATCTTTGACATTTCTAGATTCAAAATCAGCAAGTAAACAAGTACCTTTCAACTTACTTCCACTATTTGATAGCAATGCTCTTTTCAATTATTAGGGTTCTTATACAGTCCATGATAGATCTGTTCCTTCTTTCAACTATTCTATTTTTCTTGAGAGTTCTAGAGGTTGATAATTGTCTTTTGATTCCCCTTTCAATGCAATATTTATTGCATTCATGGGAGATGAATTCACTACCTTTGTCTGATCTCAAACATTTCAGTCTTTTGGCTATTTCCTTCTCAACTCTGGCCAAATAGCATTTGAACTTCTCAAATGCTTCTGATTTCTCTCTCAAGTATATGACAGTCATTATCCTTGAGTAATCATCAACAAAAAGAATGAAGAGCTTTTCACCAGTATAAATTTCAATTCTAATAGGTCCACACAAGTCAGTATGCACAATTTCTAAAACTTCTTCAGACTGATAGTTCTTACTTTTAAAGCTAGTCTTTCCCATCTTGCCAATTTGACAATTCTTGCATAGACCAACCTCAGGTTTCTTTATGTTAGGAATGCCTCTTACTTTCTTGAATTTACTTATTTACACCAAGTTATCAAAGTTCACATGACACAACCTCTTATGCCATAACCAACTTTCTTCAACTTTAGCAATAAAGCATGAACATTCACCAAGTTCAAGATAAAACAAGTTACCTTTTGTTTGGGTGCCTGATCCAATTAGCTTTCCTTTGTTGTCCAAAAGTCTTACTTTTCCATGCATGAATTCCACTTTGAATCCATTAGTAAGTAGTTGTGCAACACTCAATAGATTGTGTTTTAGTCTCTCTACCCAATATGCATTATCACATACAAGCTCTTTGGTTAGTGAGATTCTTCCTCTTCTTTTTATGCAACAAGGTTCATTATTAGCAAACCTTAGACTGCCACCATAATAGTCTTCAAAATGTTCAAACTTAGTTTTATCTCTAGTCATATGATGAGAGCAACCACTATCTATAATCCATGTATCATTTTTTCTCATATGAGAAATAAGTTCTATTTCCTCATGATTATCAGACTCATCTTTTATAGCAATGTAAACAATTTCATCTTCTTCTTCATCATTAGAATCATTAGAATTCTTATCCATAAAACATGTTTTCTTACCTTTGTCCTTGAATGACTTGAAATCTTTCTTACCATTGCACTTGTGACCTTTCTTCTCATCCTTGTTCTACTTATTTGGACACCTAGCAACAATATGTCCAATTTCTTCACAAGAAAAATAGATTAGAGGAACCTTACCTTTGTATTTTCCTTTGCCTCTTGAATATTTCCTTGCTAGTAGAGCTTCAACCACCTCAAGGTCACTGTGAAAAATTTGTTCTAATTCATCTTCACTTTCTGACTGATAATCCTTTATCTTCTTGCCTTTTTCCTTAAGTGAAATCTTGGCTTAAAATGTTGATTCAATGTTCTTGGTAGCTGGAACATAGTTATCATAGTTATCTAGCTCAAATGTAGTCAATCTTCCAACTATGGCCTCTAAATTTATCTTATGATTTTCTTCACATTTTCTTTCTTGAATTGCAGAAACTCTAATTGCATAAATGGAAAGTAGTGATCTAAGAACTTTACTTATAACTATTTCCTCTTTGATATCCCCTCCAGAAGCTTTGATTGCACTAACACTTGCTTTGACTCTTTCAACATATTTTGCAATGTTTTTGTGCTCTCTCATCCTCATCTAACCAAATCGACCTCTTAAACTTTCTTCTTTGGCTCTTCTCACATTACCATCTCCTCCATAAATCTCCTTCAGCTTGTTCCACATTTCAAAGGTAGTTTTACAGTCCTTGACATCATTAAATTCTTCATAGCTTAGGGCAGATGCAATGTCTATCATCATGGTGTTATGAGTCTTCTTCTCAACAATGTCATTTGTAGATAATGTACCAGTAGGAGTTACATATGCTTCATCCAAATATTTCAGTCTTGTATCTCCAATGGAAGCTAGATGGAGTCTCATGAGACCTTGCCATGCTGAAAAGTTATCCTTGTTAAGCCTTGGAATTTCCCTCTTGTAATACATCCTAACCTTTAGCTTAGATCCTTGAAATCCTTCTTATAAGCACCAAATGTTCTGATACCAATTGTTGGAATTATAGATGGAGTAATGGCGGGGGGGGGGGGGGGGGGGTGGGTGAATTAGTTACCACAAAAACAAATCCATAGATCCCTTAGATGTCTTAAATAACTAGTTACTGCAATCACTCAGTAGCCACACAGAGAAATGCTATAACTTGGTAGATTAACTTGTTTTTGAACTTTAACCATTCACAATTATTAACATGCATGCAAAAGTAAATAACATGAACATAAGAAACACTAGATTTAACATGGAAACCCAATATGGGAGAAACCACGAAGTAACTAGCTACCAATTTTCACTTTTTTGAAGTGAGCCCTGTTAGGAGACAACCCTGTTAAAGGTTACAAAACACACTGTTAGGTGTAACCTGGTTAGAGGATTTGATCACCCTATTAGGCATGGCCTTGCTAGAGGTCTTTAGAACAATTTATTAGAATTGTTCACCTTGTTAGAGGATTTACAAAATGACTGTTAAAACAACTCTGTTAAGAGATTTAGGAATTACTGCTACAATGGTGAGAAAGTAACAATAAGTGACCTGAGTGAGATGCAACAAAACTTTGCTAGTACAGATCTCTACTCTACTTCAATAGATCCTTACTAATCAAACACAACTCTACTATTCCTCAAGGATATTTGATCCTTCTTCAAAATTTGCTCACACTTCTTCTTCACAATCAATTCACTTGCATACTCACTCATTCATACATTCATCCATACATTTGAAAACACAACTTGACCTTTTATTTATACATTACAGATTGTCAAGTTGGCTCATTTACAAGTTACATTTAATAATAAACCATATATCAGTTAGCTAAAAATATTACATTAAACAAATAAACTTTATTTCCTAAAACAATGAAATCCTTCATTGGCCAACCCTGCTTGGTAAACACTGCTCTAGAAAATGATTTCCAATGTTAACCAAGTGAAGCTTGGTAAATACTAAAAACTCTGCAAAATCCTTTGGAGACCAAGTGAACTCGGTAAGAACTAACTTTCCTTTGCTAACCTTTCTAGCTTGGTAGAAATTGATTTCTGCTACAGAAGCCTTCAGTGCCCAAGTGAGCTTAGTAGAAATTGTCTTCACAGTGTAACCTCCAGAAACACTCGGTAGAATCTGTAATTCACTTTGCTAACCTTCTAAGCTTAGTAGACTCTGTCTTTTTCCTTGCTGACCAATTGAGCTCAGTAGACTCTAACTGATAACTGATATGACATTTGTGTAACAACAAAGACAACACACAATCGAACAATTGTATCCAACAATCTCCCTCTTTGGCATTGATGGCAACACAACATGTCATAGTAGAATGAAATTTGAAAACATGTCTTTTTTCGATAGAATGCTTCTCCCTCTTACATTTCATTCCACAAACTCCTCAAATATAGTAATCTCCCTCTATGAAGGAATTACATAGATTCTATACAAATATCAAACTTTTCATAAATAGATTCAAATTTCAAAAAGAGATGACAATATACTCTCCCTCTTTGACAAAACATGCCAAAGACAACACAAACCAAATGAATAGAAATGTACCTTATGTACTGATTCATATGCAATATTTTCATGATGATTTTGCATTAATTGAAAAAGATCTTCAGTTTGATACCTATTAATGCACCACTAACACTTCATTTTAGTGAGTTTTTGATAGGGGAATGACCCCATACTTACCTCTTAGATACAAAAATGCATCCTTAGGTAAAGGCTTTGTGAATATGTCAACAATTTATTCCTTTGTATGGACATATTCCAATCTAATCTCCTTATCCTGCACCGATTCTCTGACAAAGTGATACTTCATTGCAATGTGCCTGGTTTTTGAATGCATCACTAGATTTTTGGATATGTTAATTGCACTTGTATTGTCACCAAACATATCAACATGTTCTTTGATTTCTTCCTTCATACCTTCCAATAACTATTTGAACCAAACAATATTAGAACAGTTTATTGCTGTTGCAATATATTTTTCTTCTGTTGTGGATTGGGATGTACAATTTTTCTTTTTACTTGTCCAAGAAACCAACCTCTTTTCAAGAAAGAAAGCTCCTCCACTTGTACTCTTTCTATCATCAATGTTTCCTACCCAATCTACATTAGTAAACACTTTCAAGTTTAGATTACCTCTGAATTTTTTTCAATATTCCATAATCTTCAGTTCCTTTCAAATATTTCATGATTCTTTTGATTGCCATCATGTGATTTTATCTTGGTTTTGCTGAAAATCTTGCTACAATACCAACTACAAGGACAATATCTAGTCTTGTATGCACTACATATTGCAACTTTCCAATCATAGATCTTTACAATGTCTGATCTACCTCCTTTGATTCATAATCATTGGCAAGTTTCAATCGAATACACATAGGAGTCCCAACTAATTTGCACTCGTCCATACCAAAATTTTTCAATATCTCTTTGATGTATTTAGATTGAGTGATGTACATTCCATTCTTACTTTGATGAATTTGAAGACCAACAAAGAATTTAATCTCACCAAACATTGACATTTCAAATTCCTTGTTTATTTGCTTTGAAAATTATTTGCAAAGATCATCATTTCCTATGAACAAAGTATCATCCAAAAATATTTCTGCCAAGACAATCTTATTATCTGGTCCTTCCTTGATATACAAGCTACTGTTATCATTAGTTCTTTGAAAACCAATTTGAATAAGATAGTTATGCAATCTTTCATACCATGCTCTCGGGGCTTGTTTCAAACCATATAATGCTTTGTGTAATTTGTAGGCCATGTCCTTCTTTTCTGGATTAACAAAACCTTCAGGCTACTCAATGTAAATTTTTTCATCTAGTATACCATTGAGAAATGCTAACTTGACATCCATCTGATAAACTTTAAATCCTTTGTATGTAGCATATGCAAGTAGGGTCCTGAAACCTTCCAATCTTGCAATAGGAGCAAAAGTTTCTCCACAGTCCATTCCTTCTTCTTGAGAGTATCATTTGCATACTAGTCTAGCTTTGTTCCTTGATACCTTGCCATCTTCATTCAACTTATTTTCGAATACACACTTAGTTCCAATCACATTTTTATCTTTAGGCCTAGGTACAAGAGTCCATGTTTTGTTTTTCTCTATCTTCTCTATCTCTTCATTCATAGCCTCCATCCAACTTTCATTTTCTAATGCATTTTTACATTTCTAGGTTCAAAATCAAAAAGTAAACAAGTACCTTTCAACTTACTTCTTTTCATAGTACCTTCAGATTTGCCTCCAATGATCTGATCTGGTGCATGATGTCTTCTGACATACTTAGCTAGTATAGGTTCCTTGCCTTTTGAATGCTTTGCATTCTCATCCTCTTGTATTTTAACTTTAGGTTATGGCTAATCTATCTATTTCTCGGGTCCTTTAGACTCGGTAAACATTGGCTCAGTAGCATTAGAATGTGACTCGAGTTCTTGTAGCTCGGTTTGAACTTCCTACAACTCAGTTACTGAAGGCTCAGGAGTAGAGGATTTCTGATTGACAAATGTATCTGGCACCGTATCAGGTTCAATGAAAACAAATCTCTTGTAATCTTCTGGTTCCCTTTTGCTTTCTTCTTCAGTTCTTTCTGCAAACTCATCAACTTTCACATGTGCATTTTCTGCGACTTTGTGAGTAGACAAGTTCAAACATCTATATGTTTTACTTTTTCAAGAATAACCGAAAAATATTCTTTCATCACCCTTTAGATCAAATTTACCTTTCCTAGATTGTTTCAAAATGCAACATTTTCTTCCAAATACTTTTAGGTAACTTACATTGGGTTTGTAGCCATACCATAACTCATAGGCAATTTTGAATGAGTCCTTCTTTAGTTGTACTTGGTTCAAGGTATGAACTGCAGTGCTAATTGATTCCTTTCAGTATTTGATAGCAATGCTCTTTTCAATCATTAGGCTTCTTGCACAATCCATGATAGATCTATTCCTTCTTTCGGCTATTCCATTTTATTTAGGAGTTCTAGGGGCTGATACTTGTCTTTTGATTCCCCTTTCAATGAAAAAGTTATTGAATTCATGGGAGATGAATTCACCACATCTGTGTGATCTCAAACATTTCAGTATTTTGCCTGTTTGTTTGTTCTAGATGAATGTTTGTCTTGTTGAGAAGCAATTGCTCTAGGTTTATTGTATATAGCCACATATTGCTATAGGTTTATATTATGATCAATAGTAGTAGTAGTAGTTAGTTATTTAGTTTTCTGGGTTTGTAGTTTTATTCCATATTTATAATAGTTCATTTCAAGTAAATAGAAAGAAAACAAACAAACAAACAATCTTGCATATCTCTCATCTCTTGTGTTTGTGTTGTCTCTATTTCTTATGGTGTTGTGCATTTGAATGTTTGGAAAAATAGAGAAACAATTTCTATTCTTTCCTTTTGCATTTTGTGGAATGTTATTTTTAATTTTTTGCTGGAGTGATTCAGTCATTGCTTTACCAATCGACTCAGTTGTATTGAATCATTTAACCCCCTATTTCTTAATTTCTTGATAGATGAGATATTTCATGGGTTGATACCCAATATATATGTTGGGAAGAATAATCTCATTTGTTGCTCTTACATCCATTATTTTGAGAAGATGGAGATTATATATAATTAGAATGACCAACCCCTTTATGAGAGAATGAAGTACCTTTTTTTTTTTGAAGTAAGCCAAGAGAGAATACCATGGCACTTGCTTCCCTCGACTGAGCTTTTTGTGGAAGATGACAATAATCAACATGTTAGTCAATGGTGGGTGAGGGGCCTAAAACTTGAGGGCAAGATATTTGTTCCTCATGGTGAAGCCCAACTACCTTAAAGATATATGACCATGACTAGAAATGAATATGTGGCCATCTTTATGGGTACTAATAATTTGTTTCTGCATGTAAAATTTAGGTTTTATCTTATCTAAACCATATGCAACAATTTTTTTTATGGGTGATAATATATTTTACTAATTGTCAAAATTAGAAAAATATGTCCATGTAGGTTTCTACTTCATTTCATTCAAAAACCATATCTAATCATCTACTATATCTGCATCCGGCTTACAATTGTGACTAAAATTATAACATTGCCATATTAGTTCTTGCCTTTGGTAGGAAAGTATTGGAATCATTCAATTCAATTGACCAATCAACTCATAAGATTTATAAGATTAAAGGAAACTTCAAATGTTTATCTTTTTCTAATTTTTCATTATTTTCTAAATCATATTTTTCATTCATTCTATTGGACCATACTATTTGTGGTAGGGAGAAAATTCAATTTTATCCAAAAAAAATACAAATATTTTGTAAAAAGTCTATCATGCATTAATTACAACTTTATCTTTTCCACATTTGTGACAAGTAGATTAAGTTGTCAAGTTTTACATTGATGTTTATTTTTATCATTTGTAAAATGCATTAATTAAAACTTTACCTTTTCCACATTTGTGACAAGTGGATTAACTCTTCAAAAAAAATCATTTTTAATCTTCCGCCTCACAAATGAATGTTTAATCAATATTAATTATCACTATCTATTTTTCTAAATATAGAGTTAAATATTTTATATTTCATATTTTAAATATATTGATTAGTTTTACATTGATGTTTATTTTTGTCATTTGTAAAATATTATTTCTTTAATTTTACACTATATTTTACTAGCTACTATTTTACAATCTAATTCTTTTTTTAAAAAAAAATTAAGTAATCAACAATTTATTTTTTAAAATGAAATATTTCAACTAAATTGGTAGAAATGACTAGTTCATTCATATAATATAATTTCTATCGTTATTTATATATTTTTAAAATAATATAATCATTAATATTTCTTAAATTCCCTTAATTCTCTCTATCATTCTACCTTTAGTTGTCTATATAATAACATATCATTCTCTTTTCTACCCCTCTCTTCATATCCTTCCTTTCTACCTATAAATCTCCATTTTCCTTCTTCTCCAATTATTGGTAGGAACTTTGATGCATTGTGTCTCTTGTTATACTTGGGGTTCTATTTACTTAATTTTTGTTATCAATTCTTTTGATTTTATCTTCATCATTGGAAATGAAATTGAGTGTTTCAAGCATCATTTATAGTCTCATTTTTAAAAGAAAAATTAGTATTCACAACTCATATTAAAATTATTGAATAAATGCTTTACATCTTGTTTTGAGGTTGATGTTGAAATGGTCTATTAAAGGGACTATGGCAAACTTTCAGAAAATAGAACATAAATATTTTTAATAAAGAAAATATTGAAGACTATTAAGTTATTTGCACAGATATTTGCATCAATAAAGTCTTGTAGTTTATATATTTTCATTATGTCATCAAAGAAAGTAAACTTAAATAAACCAATAATTTAAAGAATTAAATTTTTTCATGTAGTCAAACAGAAACAAACCTAGAGTTAGTTCTTATTATCAATTTTTTTTGTCTAGGGGATAAACTATGGTGGAAGTTTAAAGTCATATTTCACTTGCACACGATTTGAATGAATGCATTTTCTATGGATAAACATTTTATAATATCTATAATTATTTTCCTAGATAGAACATTATGATATTGTTATGAGGATTTAACTTAGCTATGTAGTTTTTGAGTCAAATTCATTGATCCATATTTTACACAAGATCTTCTGTAATGAAAATCAATAGAACACTCAACACTCATTAGATATAGAAATTTTTAAAAATAAATATTATGTAAATATACCCTTTTTAAAATGGTCTCAATGAAATCTAGGTGAAAATATTACATTACAATATATTAAAAGGGAAAACAAAAAATATGAAATTTTGGGAGCATATAGAAATATAAGTATTTTATCTTAAGTACTAACTATTTTAAATATTTTAAAACTAATTTTAATATTTGCTTGTAACTACTATTGGGGTTTGGGGTCCCCTTTATAAGAAACTATTTAAATATATTTATTAGAGCTATAAAAATATTTTTACAAAGTATTTTCTATTAATATTAACACTTTTTATCTTTGAAATTATTAAATTTTATTTTAAAAAATTAACTAATTATATGAACCATGCATATGAAGGCAATGCCATTTAACTCAATTATATTACTATAGGAAGTTTACTATTCATTACACAAAAAGAATTTTGGTTAGTTTAAGAAAACATGACATTCAATGTATAATAGAGGTGTTAAGAATGTATTTCTTTGGATTCAGGAATGGTGGGTTTACTTTTAATAATCTTCACTCCACTTCTAACAATTTAAACAAATATGTAAGCTTCAAAATAATTTCAACCATTATATCAATTGGAGTATACTAGTTTCTTCTATTCTAATTTTAGTAACTAAAGAGGAAATTTAATTATATATTTTTTCAATCATATTGAGTTGTATAATTTTCAGTTCCTTCATGCCTAGATTAAATAAAGTACAAGGATTTTTCATAAAATAGTATGTGAAAGAGACTATAAAGGGTAATCTTTAAAAGCCATGCTCCTAAATAACACCTTTTTTTTAATATATAAATCAGAATCCTAATAAAAATAGGATTTAATGTTGAAGAGAACATATTTGAATAGAACAATTGGAGTAGGAGGATACTAAATCCTTCTGCAATTGAAAAAAATTATATTTTTATATTTTTGTATTTTTATAAAAAATTAAAGTTTGATGTCAAAGAACAAGTACATGACAAATTAAGAGTTCTTAGAGAAGAAAGATATTAAATTTAAATAGTTGAAGAAACATACTAAAATAATTCTACTCTTAATCTTATTAATCTTTAGAACAATTTTTTGAAAAATATCAACACTAATGAATGATTTCATATTTATGATTCAACTATCATATAAATAATTGTACACTTTCTGAATTCTACTTGATCTCTTATAAATAGTTGTTTTAAGTATAATAAAAATACATTCTATTAACTATAACAACAAGACACACTTATTTCCTCATGGTCCTTTTCTTGTCTTGTCATTGGTAATAAATCTCTATGTTCATTCCAAAATATTACTTAAAAAAAGAATATTTACATCACTTTTTATTGTGTTTATATTTTCTTATTCCAAATATTTACAAAAATAATATTGATTATACAATTATAGAGCTACATGGACAAGTGAAAATAAATGGAAATAAACCACTTGTATCACATACAAAAACTAGAATGAAAGATAAAAATTAAAATAGATTAGAATTATAGAAACATCATGTAAGGTATAAGGGCTTAAGTATGAGAGAAAACACAGATCATAAGAGTAGACTCTTATCTCAATCTTACTCATCCTAGTTTCTAAAACAACACATGCATTTGACATTCCATTATATGCTGCAATATCCAAACTTCACACCAAATAACTCTTATTTTTGTTTGGTTTCCCATTCAACTTTCAACATAAGAAACATTTCCCTCACAAACCAAGCTTTTTCTATGCAATTCATTTTCATTTTATAGAGCCCTCCTAACCTTTAAAAAAAACCTTGAGGCAAGTAGTAGTAGGAACATAAGGATCTTATCTAAGATTACATACAATCAACTTAAATTTACAAATCACTCTTAATAAAAAATAATTACATACAATTAACTTAAATTTACAAATGACTTAATATAAAATACAACTTGACACGTTTGACAATCTTACCTTTGCCCAAACAAATATTTTGAACTACAGCATACCCACAATCCTCCTGCACAAGTAGACAATCATAATGCAAGGTTAATTAAAAGAATGAAAGATTTGATTTTTTTCATTGAATATTTCTTTTAGTTTTTGTTGAATAGCCAAAATTTAATAAAAAACTCTTTTAAAAGGGGTGAAAAATTGCTCTACTAGGGTTTCAAGCATTCTTTGAGTTTCCTTGCATATGGCTCTCTATCTAAGCTTTCCTTCTATGTTTTCCACCTATCACACCACATTTAGTGTAGGAGGTTTTAGGCTAGTTTATAATGGCCCCAGCCAATGATGACCTAGTTGTTGATACTAGTGTTTATACTACTACTTCAGAAAGCCATGGCACTTCCATTGAACAAACATCCTCACAAATTCATCTTGAAGATTTTTCACGAGGTAATCTTGATATTATCCTTTGCAAGAATTTGATGCTGCTTGTGATTGGTTAGAACAACATACCTTGAAAAATACTATTTTGTGGGTAGGACTTCTCTTGAAGATATGCTCTGAGAATGGGTTAACAAGAGCTAGACTCCTCATGGAGTCTGCCTTGAGACTATGCAAAACCTTACCAAAGGTTTTTTTAAAATTTCATTTTGCCAACCCATCTTAGGTAGATGTGGTGTTTAACAATGGCCCTTGGTCTATGCATTCATCCCTACTTTTTTTTCAAAGATGGTCGAGAGACTTCATCGCCTCTGATGACAAAAAACTTAGGGTTCCTATGTGGTTTGAGTTCCTCGGTTTACCCTTTCTATGTTGGCCTTTTATCAAGTCTATTGCCAATATGCTTGGCAAAGTTATCACTAAGGAACATGAAAATATTTTCAATGTTCATCCTTAGAAATGTGTGTGTGTTGAGGTTGATCTCCTCAAGGATCTCAAAGATTCTGTGGAAATATAGATTGGTTCTCAAAACTTCTCTTAGAAGGTGCTCTATTTGAACCTACCCAACACCTGTTATAGATACCAGTCAGTAAAATAAAATATTAGGGATTTCCCTTTGGCTGTGCCCAAGGTTAAACCCCCCTTGTTAAAGTTGCAAAAAAAAAAAACAAAAAGATGAATGGACTACAGTTGGACACAAGGGAAAAAATCTCTCATCTTCGAAGTAGTCATATATGACTATCATTTTAGTTCCTCCTATTCAACAGGAGTGCAAACCCCCACCATTATAAGGTCGAAGCCATTTTTTTTGGAATCAAACCCTGGTGTTTCTTAGGTTTCAAACCCTAGAAGTTAATATAGGGGATCAAGGTGGCCACAAGGGCTAACACTTCTATTGTGATTTGCACTCCTCTTGCAACCTCTTCCATTAATAACCTAGAATGTGTGGCATTCTCATAGTTCTCCCAGATGTGCTAAGACACTAGAAAAAGGGTGGGCTATTAGTCCAAAGAAGTTTCCTTCTAGGTTCAACAAATCTTCTACTTTCTCACAAAATAGTTACTCCTCTCTTGAGGACGAGGAAGATATGGAAGATTTTTCATGAATTTTTTAACCATGGAACATGCGAGGTCTTACATACCTCTCTAGAAAGTACTATGTCAGGGATACCTATCATAGACTTGGTAATTTAGATTTTCTCTACATGCAAGAGGTTAAAATTTATAGTTTCATGCTTTCCTCTACATGTCATGTCATTTGGCTAGATGGAATTATGTTTTCTTCTCAGCACGAAACTAGTAGAGGTGGTGTAGTTACTCTACTATCACCTTGTCTCCATTCTACTATTATTTTGCATGGTTCTGACCCCACACACAAAATAATTAGGCTTGTGCTTTCTATTAACAATCATTGCTTTGGAGTAGTTAATGTTTATGTTTCCAATGATGCTATAGAAAGATCTTAATTGTGGGGCTGGATGGTTGAGAAATTTCCTCCAACTACTTGGGTTATGTGTGGTGACTTCAATATGGTTGAGTTGGCCTTTGACAAAGAAGGAATTTTTCCTTTTCACTAGATAGATGGGGAAAGGGAAGCCTGGTACTATGTGCATAATAAATTGGGCCTTTATGATCCCAATACTAACTGTTGACAACATAGTGGGGTCTGGCATACTTGATCCAACTTTTGAGCTGGCTCTGACTACATTTTAAAATGTCTCAATCATGCTATGATTACTGCACAATCTTTTTTCTCCTTTTCTAAGGATCAATATCTACCTATCATTCCTTTGCCAGATGTGATGTTGTCAAACTACGATCCCATTTATTTTTCCATCTCTTTGCATATAGCTATCCAATATGTTGTCTAGACTCAATTTTTCCTCAATATGTCAGTGCTAACACATGCTTCTACTATTTCTCATATCCTACGTGTTTGGAATTTGGAGCCACATCTACATTCTTAGATAGGTTGGATTTAGTGGTGGAATGATGCTGTCATCGAAACAACTAGATTTCTATGCATCTATGGGTGACAGTTGGCAATTTTTAGATGATGGTCTTATGAATGCACTACCACTACTCTCAAAAAAGCTTCTGAAGCTCTCACCCTTAACCCTTTTGATGTTGATTTGAAAATTCAATTTACATGACAAGCAGGTTGCTAATAACTATTCTGCTCAAGGGGCCCAAATCAAAGCTTGCTTCTATTGGTTCGAGGTTGGCAATAAGGTTTCTAAAGAATTCTTTCAGGCCCTTAGAGCCTATCATACCAATTTTGGGATTAAAAAGATTAAACAAGGAAATTCTATTCTCTCTAATCTCCTTAACATCCTACAAGCTTTTGCTCACCACTATGAAAATGTGTTTTCTTTGCAAGGAAATTTGGTTGCTCAGGAGGAAGCTCTTAGAATGTGTATTACTGTTACTCCAAACCACTTAGTGGTCAAGCAAAAAGCTTTCTATGAGAAGCTTCTCACCATTTGATACCTCAAGGAGATGGTTTTTTCCATGGCTAATGACAAATCCCCTGGGTATGATGGGTTCCCTTATGAATTTTACAAACATGTTTGGGAGTTTATTGGCACAAACTTACACAAAGTCTATCTTGAAGCCTATCATTCCAAGAGTCTAGGAGCTATTATTAACAAAAGAAACATCAAATTCATACCTAAAGGTGGAGATCCTAAAGATATCTATAATTGGCAACCCATTACCTTGGTTAATGTGTCCTATAAGATTATTGCCAAGACAATTTCTCTCAAAATCTACCATCTCCTACCTTTAATTATGCAACCATAGAAAATTGGATTCATTAAGTCTAGGTATATTCTTGACAACATCATTGTTGTCTAGGAAGTCATGGAGTGGGCTTGCAAATCCAATAAGCCATCTATGTTTTTGAAAATTGATTTTACTAAAGCTTATGACCAGATCGAATGGCATTTCTTCTTGGCTATGCTTCAAGCTCTTGGTTTCGGCCCCAACTTTCTCCTGTATGTGGAAATGATTTTTGGAGATACTAATGATTGTATTACTATTAATAGCTCTTAATTTGAAGCCTTTAGCTCTTTTATTTCATTTTGAAAGGTTTCCCTCTGGCTCTAGCTTTATATTTTCTTGCTGCTGAAGGTTTTGGATACTTGCTAGCCCACTTCATCTCTTCTGGTTTGGTTCATGGCATTTCCTTGCCACATTCCTCCTCCTAGTTAGTCAATGGACACTTTGCTGATGATTCCTTTCTCACTCCTTTGGAGGATGAGGAAAACATCACTAATGCTTTGCAATGTATAGATACCTTTTGTCAAGCCTTTGGCTCTACTATTCAATAGCAAAAAAAACTCTATTTTTGGCAATCTTTTCTTCTGGCTCTGCCATGGCTTGACCAGTTCCAATGGAAATGGATCACTCATGGGGAGATCTTTCACTTTCTTGGCATCCCTTTTTCCTTTCAATATTTTCTATTTGGTTTGTGGAACACTGTGCTTATCAAGATTGAAAAGAAGCTTGACTATTGGCTTACTAAACCCCTTTCTCTTGTGGGGAAATTCCAAATTTGCTCAAAGATCTTGGTGGTTTCACATGTGTATTCTTCTTCTTGTTGGGCTCCTTTCAAAGCTTGTTATATGAAATTAGAGTGATTTCTATGTGATTTTTTTGGGCTTCTGGTTCTAATCATCATGGTTTTCATAGAGTGGATTGGGATTTTTGTTGTCTCCCTAAAGAGTCTAGAGGTCTTGGCTTTCTTTCCACTCAAAAGAAAGGGATTTCTCTTTGTGCCAAATGGATCATTCGTGCCATCACTGGAGATGAATCTTGGAAAGTTTTGGTTCGACATTGCATTTCTTCTGGGTTTCCTATAAACAGGCCTACATGGAAGGGATTGGCTTTCAAACCCTTCTTATCATGCAAGAACCTGTGCATATACAAGGGTCTTTTATTATCAAGAGCATCTAGAAAGCTTGGGAAGCTATCAAGCCTTGGCTTCGCTAGTCTGGTGATGGGTTCTAGGATGGGCTCTCTTTGAATCAACAGAACATTTGATGGTCTCCTTTGTTTTCCACCTAGGGTGTCCCTCTCACCAAGACTCAAGGTGCTTAAGCTCTATGTTTTTTTAAACATGGCATCAAGACCCCTAAGGACCTCTTTTCTAATGTCTCTACGAGTCTTAGATCCTGGGAAGACATGCAAGTCCAGTTTCATCTTACCTGTTTAGATTGATAGACTTTTGATCTGTTGCCTTTTGTAGTTCCAGATCATTTAATTCTTAAGGTGGGTATTTAGTCTATTCAACCTTGGTGGACTAACTGGAAGTGGTATCTTGCCACTCCCTTCACTAGCTATATGCCAAGATTGGGGTATCAATGGCTTTCTACCCATCTATTGATGGTGAATACCCTCAACTAGCATTGGCATTTTTTGTCTTCTCTTTCTTAGTGGAGAAAGCATTTTGACACTATTTGTAATACCATTATGGAGCCCAAGATTTCTCACTTTTCTTGGTGCTTGGTTTTTCAAAGTCTTCCCCTTGGGCCTTAGCTCAAGCATATTGGGGTTCTAGATCCTCGGTGTCCTTTCTGTAGGAAGCCAAAGACTTTCTTGCATATTTTTTGGTTATGTAGATGTGCTCAATAGTATTGGCACTAGATTCATGATTTTCTTAAGTCCTTTCGGCCAGAACCCTATTCCTAGCATATGGTTATTTTTGGTGACTCCCCCAAGTTTCTTAAGAAATTTACCTCGATCTGGCATACCTTCAGGATGCAGATTTTGTTTACTTTATGGAAAGATAGGAGTGCTATTATTTTCACTTGAAGTTTTCTAGATATAAATGTTGCTATGTACAATAAAGCATGCATTTGTAATAATGTAATGATGTAGATTCAAGCACAAGCCAACAAAGTGGCTCTAGAGGTGGCCCACCTCTAGGAGCTACTCAATCATTGGGGTAATGCTCCCTATACGGTTGCTAGAGTGCCACTTGATGCCTCAGTTGACACTACTCTACCAGGGGTGCAACTCTTCTAGCCACCACTTGCACATGCCACACTCATAGGCTTCCCACCACCACTCTCCTAGTGGTGGCATAGAGGTTGGAATCATCATTTAGCTCCTTCACATTGTTGTGGGACATGATGGTCCCTGAGCCCAGTGGCTCCCCCTCTTGATGCTCGACATCTTGTTTCTAGTAAATGGCTCATTTGCTTGGAGTTGTCTATCTCACCTCTGTGGAATGATAACAAAGATGAAGCCTAGGCCCTTGATGATGCTACTGATGGATGAATTGTTCACAGCTTGCTTGCCAATCCTAGGGATGACTAGGGATTTCATGATCGGGATGAACCACCACCCTTAGTTGGCACTACTTTGGCAGCTTGAGGGTTGTTTCTTATAGTGTTTTTTTGATGAATAGTTGTTGATTCTGGCTTTGGCCATGTGAACTTTCGCAGGGTGATCTTGTATCTCCCAACCCCTTTTTTTGTGAATTGTAACTAAGTATATTATTTATTAATAGAAAAGGACTATTCATAAAAATAAATAAATTAATAAAAAATCATTGGTATAGTTTGTTATTAATTTATTATAAGGGTAAAAGCACAAACCTATGTCACCCTTTTACAAAGAAAAAGGTTAACAAAAGTATAACTATTCACCTTCAATGACATAAAATTGGCATTGTTATTTAGAATTTGAAAATGATGTAAAATAATGAAATGTGTAGAAATGGATGATGTTTAGGATTATAATTTTTAATAATTATTTATAATAAGAAATGATATATTTTCCTATTTTTTAAAGATAACTTTTTAGTTGTTGAAAAACGTTGGAAATTAGGGGTCTAGTTCCCACCACAAAACTACATGGAAGTAAAATTATTTCCCTTTGATCTTAGATTATGTTGTAGATAACATATGTAGCTAGAACAATAAAAAATAAAAATTGTCTTTAGACCTATATTTTCTCTTTTATAATGATTTAAATTTCAACTCACCTCAAATCAATAGTTTTCATCTCCTATCACATTTTTAAAAATAAATCTATTCCAACCAAAATAAAAATTATTCATTCTAGAAGAGGACTCTCTCCTCTAGAATGTCATATAATTTTTAGATTTTTTTTGATATAATTTAATTTTTTTTCCTTCTCAAAATTGATATCTTCTCAAGTGTTAAAATATGTACTTGTAGAATTTTTTAATTACAATATACTATATCTAATTAAAACACTATGAATTCTATATGAGAATATTCTTGACTTTGAGCTCTATAATATGGTGTTTATATGTTATTAAAAACATATCATAAAAAATGGTAAGAGTTATTGAAATGCCAGTTTTCTAAAATAACTTTATTTCTTTAGTAATTGGATACTAACTAGTATAAAACATGCATTTAATAGACATTTCCAATTGGAAAAGTGGGAGACCATATATAACTTAGCAAGAATAAATTTATTAAGATCATATGTTTGAAAAAAATTTATTTTTAGATAGAAATACTGAATTCAGTCATTCTGATAAGTCAACCTGAAAGGTGACACAACTTTGTACTTTTATCCATAAAATTCATATATATCTTTGAAAGAAAATTGCTACTTAAACATAAACAAATAGGAGATTATAAGCTCTTAATTTAAATAGGGAGTTCAGGAGGGGATCTTAATATTTAAATTAAGAATCAAATTTTGTCATCAGAAGAAATGAACATATTCAATTAAAACATTGAAACTTGCAAAGATAATAATATTTGTCATCCAAAATAAATACATATTACAAAGATGAGCTTCCATATTGATGATCTTGATGAAACACATTATAAAGTCCAAAATTTCATAGAGTTGAAAATGTAAAGGTAATTTTGAATGCTAGAAGAATATAATTGACAAAAGGGGAAACCAAATTCTTAAACCACTGGACTAAAGAGTGGTATCCTACTTTGATAGCCCAAAAAAGATTGAACAAAATTAAACCCCACAAAACTAACAAGAGATTCACCTAACAAATATTATGTTTTCAATATAGAGGCAAGAACATAAGGAAGAAGAAAAGAATTTACCATCTGTAAAAGTTTCAATCGACTCTGTTCACACATACACATCATGTTACATTTAAAAAAAATTATCCTCTATAAGAGTTTTGATGGACTCTAGAATAAAATAGACATCAACACCCACATGAAGTCATTAATGTTGAGGGAGAAACAAGTCAAGTAGTTAAAACTAACCTATGGAGCACCTATCTTGGTGAACATGAATACTATAATCAGGGAGGCTTTCAAATCCAGAACCAACAACCTTCTGTCAAATTTGTCAAATAGAGCTTACATCCCTGCAAATAAGGGTTTCGCTATTAGATCAACTAATTACTTTTCTTTTGGAGAGTTATATGGTTTAGTGCAGTATTGGAGAGATTTATCAATACATGATTGTAGATCATGCTTGTTTCAAGAAAGAACATAATTGAATAGTTTCTATGCTTCAAACCAAGGAGCCTAGGTTAACTATGGAAGCTGCAAGGTGAGATTTGAGACATATTCCTTTTTTGAGTCTTCTCCATCACTCCCTCCCTCCCTTGAGGGATCCACTACAAATACCTCCACAAATCTAGCTATTTCTACACCTTCTCCTCCTCCTCTAGTAGCCCCTTCACCTAATATGGTTAATGGAACCTCGAAAATAACAAAAAGTATGCTCAAAGAATTAGATTATTCCCTTTTCATTTTATTAAAGCATGCCCATATTTCTAGATTGGATTGGATTGTGTTTAATTTTTTTACATCAACATTTTCAAAACTCTTTGTTTGTTTCATTATCTTAATGTAAGAAAATAATAGAAAGTAAATAGATGGTGAATCAAAGAATCTGATTTAAAAAATTCATATTAAAAATTTGCATACAATTGAATCTAGAGACGAGAACATTTTTCTTTTTAATCTAATAAATGAAAAGTATACTAGATTCTTTTATGATTTATATCTTTATCTTTATTTCAAAATTGAATAATTTCATAGATCTCATAGTTATTGGAAAGTTACTAGCTTGACTTGAATCTGTACCACTTTATAGGAAAACATATGCTCTTCTATTGTCTTTCCCATTTGTGGGGTTACAATTATTTTTTAGAAGCTGCACTTAAATTAAAAATGAAGGAAATATTCATTAAATTGCATTCAAATCTCTCTTCTTCCAATGTGAGTGAGCATCTCCTCAAGAGGATCACTTTTTTGACAAGTTCAAGGAATTAAATGAGGATAGGACTAACTTTGATTAGAATTAGCTCTCTTCATAATTGTTTATTTTCTCTTTACACTACTCCCCACATAATCTAGTCACTCTTGACTCTCATAGACAAATAGATTGCTGCGTGGGATTTATGGATGCATAATAATAACACTCACCAACACAAAATTCTTTGAGTTGATCCTCATATATGTTGCACATGGCTACTGCTATTTGTGTCATACTATCATAAATTTGGGATTTCAAGTTAGACTTAATTGAATAAATGTTGAAGGTATAAATCTTGAAACAATAAGTCATGCAAAAGAGATTAAAAGTAGAAGGCATAACATACTGACTTTGTATATGTTGGTTCACTTGTTACAATAATAATATTATGTGTTACGCATGAGACTCAACATTATATGTATGAAAATAGTTTAATTGAATTTTGATTCTCTCTTTATTTGAGTGTGATGTGCTTGACAAAGTACATGCACAATGTTAGAGTGACTAAAAAGGAAAATGTGTATAGCTTTGGAGTTCTTCTCCTTGAACTTTTGAGTGGGAAGCATCCAATTGATTCAAAATTCATGGAGAAAGGGCTAAATGTTGTTGGATAGGCCTCTGTGTGTGTGTATGTGTGTGTGTGTGTGCGCGCGCGCACGCGCGCATGCACATGTGCACATGTGCTGTTCAGAGAATCGTTACATTCGAGAAAAATAAATTTCAAACAAAGAATTTCATCTATGCTATGAACATCTTTCCTATCTTAAATACCCCATGACAATTCAACCTTAGAATGATTAAGATGTATAGTCTGGTGATGACCTACTTACAAATTAATGTATAAAATAACCATTGTGGGAACATGAGGACTTGTTTACTATACCCTTTATATTCTATTCAAATTTGGTAACCCATTGGTCTTTCTAATTGACCTACAATAACTTTTTGTGAACTACCAAAATTAAGTCCAGAGACATGCCACATGACATTTTGTATGTTATAGTGGATATGCCCTCTGCATCTGTCAACCCTTGGATACACCCTACAAATTCATCCTGATATTTTAAGAAGGTCAAGATGTATATTTAGGTCATGGTCTAACCACAACTTAGTGTATAAGTTCACCATGTGGGAACATAGAAATTTGTGTACCTTACCCTATACATCTTTTTTCAAATTTTGTATTCCATAAGTTTTGACCTCATGGAAATCTCAATACTATTAAGGATAATTATGTCAATCAACTTACATCAACAATACTTGTGTCCTCGAGGGTCAATTCACTTCTGATAGTCATTCTACTTTTTATAAGTGATATGTGGAATGTGTGTATCAAAAATTTGAAACACATAGATAAAAATACTTGATGTAGGTAATGGCATACAATATCCTGGGAACAAGGGCCATTGTCAATAAATTTAAATAAATAGATTACCTCTAACTAAGGCTCTATTAAGTGAGATTTTCCCTTTGTTTCCCAACATTCAATCATTGAAGGACACCTCTTAGCATGTTAGAGAATTCTTTAGCTATGCATTACCACTTAGAGTCATATGGAAAGAGAACTATTTGAAGTGTCAATGTTAATGAACAATATGGGTAGTTGAGAGACCCAGTTAAGTATTCTGTATATTTTAAAACTTGTCTAGTACACTTTTTCTTAGTTTAATATCTTTTTGGTAGGTCTAAAATTTTACTGGAGCCAATGTTATTGTAGGTTGTGTATGTTCTAAACTCTAACTTCCACAATTATAACCATATTCTTGCATATCTTTCTAAATATGAAATGTCATCTCCATGTTCCTAGTAGAGAAAAACAATTTAAGCAAGTTGCCATGAACCTTAAGGCTCAAGAAAAAATGTTGTTTTGGACCAATGCTGATGATAAGAATCTTCCTCCTTAACTATACTACTCCAACCAAAGTAGGACATCCAAAACAATGAAGAGAAAGAAAATGTGAAAAAAGGAAAAAGGAGAAGAATATATATGACTCAGAGTGGAGATTATTTTAAAATCATATCAACATTTGGGTAAATCTCAAGGAGGTAGTTCTATGCTTGTCAATTTACTTGGCCTGTTATCTACAAGAAAAACCATCGCCAATCCCTATGTTATATGGATATCGAGGTGGCAATGCATCCACCAAGCTCCTGGCCGTCCAAAATAAAAATATTTAGAGTTCCAAATGTTATGAAATGCTGATTACATTAACAAAATTGATGTAAAACATAGGGATAGATTTTTATTTTTAAAAAAATATAGAATTCATTATTCATATATATATATATATATATATATATATATATATATATATATCTAGCAAATTTTTTTTTTTTTTTCAAAAAATAAGGAAGAAAAAAAATCCTTATTTTATTTTTATTTTTATGACATTAAAAACTCTCATGCCATCCTATAGTTATGCTCTTGGAGAAAGAAAATAATATAATTTAATACTTTTTATTTTTATAATGTTGAGAACTATAGTGTCATTGTATATTTATGATTCTTGATATATGATACTTCTAATTGTAATGTCATTGTGTGAATGTAATAAATAATATTGTTATGAGAGTCATTAGATTTCTACAACCCATAAGGTAATCTTAGCTTCTAGATTTAATTGTTATGATAGTAACGTGTAATCAATCTAGAAGCTATACTAAGAATTGTATTATTGTGATAGTAATATAAGTGTATAATTATTGAAATAATATATAATATTATTTCATTATTAAGTTGTCAGGGAAAGGGCACAAATCGACATAAAATGATACATTACAACATTACCTCAACACCAAAGTACAACAACAGGTCATTACAGTTCAAAAGCTAATTAGTAGCAAAATATAAAAAAAAATGTAATTGGAGGACCACCCCTAAATATCACACACTAAGGAAGAAATTAAGATTTCAAAAATAAGTCCACTTTGACTATTTAACACTTTTAGCTCGCAAAGTGTGAAGTTTAAGCCACCCACAATGGGAGAGATGTATCTAACCATCTGCATACTATCATCAATTGAAAAAAACAAAGCATAAGTCCATCTTAACCTAACTAATAAAAAATTCAGACTATTACTATCACTACCAAAGCCATAATTTATATTTCCCTATATTAAGACAACAAGATTAATAAATGGACAAATATTAGTTTGACAATATCACCAGAACTAACCAAGAACTTATACCAAAAAAATTAAAAACCTATAGCAAATAATTTTTATTTAGTTATAATAATGTCTAATTATAGTACTATTACATAATTATCTCTCTCACCATAACTGAAGGAAAAAGCATCAAAAATGATCATGCATATCTAGATTGTCTGTAACAAATCTAATGGCAGCCCAACCATTAACAGGAACAACAGTATTTCGTTGGGGAGGGTGAACCAAATTGAACTTAGAGGATCCCTATGCGGATCATAATTCCTCCTAATCTTCCTCTAGAGATTCATACCTATACGATAGAGTATCATTCCATCATTGTAGACCTACAATGGATGAAATTGATTAATTAATGAAGGTATGTTAGTTTGAGCTTCACTTGGTTTCGAGAATACTTTAATATTCCCCCCCTCCCCCTAAATTTAATCTAAATTCCCCATTATCATCTAATTACATACTTCATTCATTCATTCATCCATTTATGAACTATAACATTCAATCAATACAATCACAGAACATTCATTAATATCATATAAAATTCATTAATACACAATACTAATCAAGACTTCATTAACACATAACCATATTTTAACATGACATAAAAATCAATATTAATATGCAACATTCATAGATAATTACTTAAAAAAATGTTCTTTCATTATCCAACAAAGTTTATCAAACAAGGTTTATCAAAGAACATTTTAAAAAAAACCATTTCCTTTTTTTTTTGGTTTTTCTTAGCTTTCTTAAGGTAAAGGATGATAGGAGAATCAATATCTTCCTCATTCTCCTCCTCTTGTGGCACATGCAATATCAAATTATGATGCCTCCTTCTATTTTGAGGAGCATAATGCTACTGCACTAAAGGGGGCTCTGTTGCAATAATGGGTAAATGGGTTAAATTGGCATACTCCTTTTCTTTTTTTAACTTTACAAGTATTTTATTAAGTAGTAGAAAATAAAATGCATTTTTCTTACCTAACAATTCCACATCATTTACAATAAAATTTTGATCTTTTGCCACCTCAACATGCTTCACTCCTTCACCATGATTTTCAACATGCTCTAAAATATTCAAAAAAAGCTTACAACTCAAATTGCAATTGAAGATGTTAAATTGTATTCATAATTGCATAATTGATTTCCAATAGAAAATTAATACCTAAACCACTATGATACACGTCATGGCCTTCATCACACACAGGTTCTATGATAGGATTTGAAAGCTGGAGTGAAATGTTATGCACATTGTTATGTAGTCAATTTATGTTGGAAACTAACAAAAAAAATAAAATTTCTAAACTATTCAATTTGATTTACTTTTCATTTGACCAATTTACCTATTTCTCATTTGGTGCACCAAATTCTTGGGTATGATTTTTAGATTCTTGGCATAGGTGTGTAGCCATGACTTTATAGCCTTCCTTCAAGGAAATTTTTTTTATCTTCATTTGTGGGCTCTACATTGAATTCTTTGCCTTGTATTTTTTGCTTAATATTGTCAATTTTGCATGTATGATTTGATTGATTTTTTTTTTGCAACATTATATAACATTTTTAAATATGAAATTCCATTGTTGCTACAACCTAGGGCTACCAATGGGACTCGAACCCAAACTTCCCAGTAAGTAGGAGAAAGGCAACCTGCTAATCTACTAATGTCATATGAGTAGCCAATCTTAGAACGTCATACTAGTAGTAGGAGGAAGGCAACCTGCCAAGAGTGAAGAATCATATAGCCAATAGAGCCAAGTTTGTGCTGGCCAACCTTTTATAGTCTCACTTTTGTAGCCTTTAATGTGTCTTGTAGTCTATGAAAAGTTTGAAACATGTTAGATTATATATTTAAAAAGATCATTAATTAGTGCATGATTACATTCTATTTAATACTATCATGACATACCTTCTTTTTCCCTTTTCTAGTTCATTTCCTTTACAACATAGCCTTTTCTCTTTTGCATCTTCTATTATTTTATTATACTCCATCAGTGGAATCATAGGAGGATGATCGTACTTTGGGTTATCCTTTAGACCCCTTTTATATTGGTCCCTCATAGTCTTTATATGTTTGGATGCTCTTTTGAGAAGTAAGGTAGTGTCAAAAATGTTTTTTCCAAAAAGGTCATCAAAAGATGTAAAAAGCTGATTTTTTAATTTAGGATCATGTTCATTCCACCTTTAAAATAAAATAAAATTTGTTAGATCAATAAATTTTATATAGTACAATAAATGGAAAAAATGAAAAATATTATAGCAATGATATGAAATTGCGTACCTTTTTCGCATGGTGGGTCCAAATGGCTTCAATGTCATTTCAAAATGATGATCAAAGAAAAAATCATTTCCTACAAAAAAATCATGGGATTATCACTACAAAATGAGTTATGTATAAGTAAACTACAATCACACTGTAAATAATAACAATTTTAAAGCACTTGGAAGCTTTCATAATTTTAACAGAAACATAGTTTTCTTGTTCAACAACAATGTCCCTGCAAATGAATTAGTACTAGTCACATGGGCTACTCTAGGAAATGGTTTAGCTTCATTAGTACTGGTCTTTGTTGTTCTATCCACTGAAGATCTATCTATTAGTTCACAAAATAAATCCATGAGTATAAAATCCACCCAACAAAAAAATAATGCATGATTAGTACATTTTAAAATATAGAAAAATAAGGTTTTACCAGTTGTATTTGGCATATTAGAAGATGTTTACAAGCTTCTTATTTCCTACAATGTTGTCAACAATATTAGAGCGACATCCAAAGGAGGCATCCAAACTTCATCATGAGCTGAAGAATAAATTGTTAGAAAATTTATTTGTAATGGATAAAGATCAAATGGGATACTAGCTAGAAGCATTCAAAAATAAAAGTTAAGTGTTATAATGTTAATGAAAACAAACAATGTTGCACTAGTAAGGCCAAAATATTTTATTATTTCTCATATTGTTTCACATGTAGCTAGTGAACTTCATGTACTAATTCTTTCATTTAGAGCAATAAATCCAACTCATTCATCATATCAATATGGAATGATTGGTTTCTATGGGAGAAATGGATAGCTTCTTATTTTGGTTGCATATACAGATGATATGTATGGAATGATGGTAGTTGCTACTATGATTGGCTTCAATGGCTCAAAAGATATAATTCTCACATTGCATTTTTTGGTGCACTAGAGTTAACTTTCATATGCATACTAGGGTTATCTTTGTATAACTATAGTAGTGCTTAAATTTGATGTAGGAATATGGTGTACAACAATTGCATTCTTTCTTCTCATATGCATTGTTTTATGGACTTTGGAGCATAAATTAAATTGTGATTTTCAAGGACGTCCAAAGGAGCAAGCCACATTATCAACAAAGACATTTGAAACATTGTTTGTTTTCATTTGCAATGGATAAAGATTAAAGTTAAGTGTTATAATGTTGTAAAGAGAAAGTGTTACTTACATGAAGGTTGTGCATTACAACCCTCATCATATTGACCACACTGTCTCACAGGAGTCACAAAATCCTATAAGAAGAACACATAATATTTTAGATCATGATCCATAAGATACTATAAAATATAACCATCTATTGAACTTTTATTATTGCTTAAGATTAATTACTGCTTACCTTCAAAGAATTGAGTCTAAGTATCAATTCTTTTTTCAGTGCTTCTGTCTCCTTAGTTATGTTACTCTCTAGGAGAAGGTTAAGGATTTGATCACTATATTTTGTTATGAGTTTATGGTCCATGAATATGGGGTTAGTACTACAAGAAATGCCATCTACAAATGATGCCCATGTTTCATATCACATTTGATTTCTATCATTTTCACTTTTCCTTATAAATAAGTATCAAGTTTTGACATCAATATTAGTAAAATTCCATCAAAATAAATCCAAATCCATAAAGAAAAGAACATAGTAATATGGCATTTATTTCTATATAATTTTTATAATTACATTAATTAAGGTTTACCTTCCTTGAAGGTGTGTGAGTTGGTACATCCTTACCCATGCCTTGTGGTTTATCCATGTTGCCTTATGAAAAAGATTAGTAATTCTTAGCAATCAACATCAAAATGAAAGTAACAGACTTACCAAAAAGAATTATTAATAAAACAATAGATTGTATATTGGAGTCAATATTAATTAGAGGCAATTGGTTTAAATGTTATACTTACCAATCCCATGATAGGGAATTTTTTTGTATCTACACAATTCAAATTGTAATCTATCAGAAGCTCTTCCCCTACACTTATTGATTTTATCACACATACAAAAACATGATTTCCCTCATGTTCCTCAAATATATAATTCAGCCACTTATTAGTTGGCACATGTCAAGAACTATTTATAAATCCTACAATATTCCTTATTTCTTTTGGCCTTCCATCAATATACATAGAGAGCCCTTTAATTTGATCATTTTGTTTTTATTGTATATAATTTGATGACAATGCATACATATGCATACTTTTTTTATATTGCACAATCTGCATCCAATTGTTGTAATTGTAACAAGGTCCTACATACTCCATCAATTCAACAACTTTATTATAACTGACCTTTATTCCATCCATGGAAAATAGGCCCAAACCATATAACGAAGATGGAGCTATGTGATATATCTTTTCGTTAATAGAAAAATCAGTGTTAATTGGAGGTAGTTCCTTAGGTACCCATTCTTTCTAAAGATGTGTGTACCTTAAGGGAACCTTCCTATTGCCTACACTCTCATTATCATAACAACATGATGCCCCATTAGCATGAAAAATTTGCATTCATTTATTAAATTTTCTTTTAATCTTTTGACCTCTAGTTGATCTCCCAATTTTAGGCCTACTAGATGTCTCACTTTTGTCTTCTATTCCTACATTTTCCTCACTTGAGAAAGAAATATTAAAAAAATACCTATTTGGTGATACCCACAATCCATAAAATGAGAGACATACTAGGACTAAAGTTGATGTTGAAGGTAAAGAGAAGATATTCAAATAAAAAATTGTATCTATGGGGTCTATTGAGTTATACATGTCGATCCATGTGACTATGCAGGATTCTGGTCAAAGGCATTAAATAGCCTGCATATGTAAATCATTTATCTTAAGTTAGCCAAAAATTACATGATATATATGCTACAAATTATGTAGAAGACAAAAATTCTATGATGCATTCATTGAAATCATTGTATATTTTTTAATTCCTTACCTCTACCCTCTACTTTATTTGTGGTAGCTATGCAATATCATTGTATATACTCCCTAATAGTAGAGCTAAACACATAATAACTTAATTATAAAAATATACAAGTCAAAAAAATTTCTATAAATAAATCATGACCCCATCATACTTAACATTGATCATACGTTGATAGACATTTCATTGATCATCATCTTCATCCATGTCATCATTATCATCACCATCATTGTACTTGTCACTTTGATCATCATTGTCACCACTACCATCTTCATCACTATCATCATCATCTTCATCACCATTATCATGACCATCATCACCTTGATCATCACTGTCTTCATTAGCATGATCATGATTGTTATCATCATCACCATCATCGTCAGTATCACTAGAATCATCATCATCATCATCATGTTCTTCTTCTTCATTGTGTAATAGTTGTTCATGATCATCATTTACTTCATCGTCTAATTCTTCAGTATCTTCTTCTTCCATCACATTATATTTTACCATCCTTCCTCTTAGATCATGTCTAACAAAAAATGACCAACCCGGTTTATGTGAAATGCAAAACTAAAAATCTTTCTCACACATTGAGTTGGAAGAACATGTAGTTCTCATCTCCAACTGGCTCAAATGACCTTGTATTAATAATTGTAAATCCACTATCATGTTCAATAAAAGTTCTATTAGGATCATTTTGATTTAGCCATAGCTTATACCATTTGATGACAAATAGAAATAATTTAAATAAATTAAAGTTGCACTCAAGTATATCATCTAAAGATCCATAGTATCAATTTTTAGATTGTTGAGGATGTATGTCATTTCTAGATAAAATATTGGTGACCTCGAAGACTACACTTATCCCAAAATCATAAGTTTTCTTCATTTTGTCTAACTTTTTAATGCAAAATTTATGACTATGGTAGTACATATCTTTCTGGTGTTTGATCTGCAATTATTCAAACATGTCAAGATTATTTGCATTGATCTATGAGTTGATAATAAACTTATGGACCATGATTAGTAATCTTTTATGTACATTTCTATCTCTTAAGCCATATGCTAGATCAAATACCATTGGCGTAACATTGGGATCTCCATTATGATGAGCTTCTTTAACCAATGATGCAACACTGTCCCATGTTGATGAGTGACCATTTTCTTGAGACTGTTCAATCTATAATATCATCTAATCAAGATTTTTTGTAGTATATAGATGTAGTACATCCCACTCACGACCAATTATAAAGAAAAAAAATAGACTAGTTAGAAATAACTTTTATTGATGATGGAAAAGAATTAATTAACTACAATAACTTCTTATAATTATCTCTCACTTTTCCTAATCTACCTTTCCCCATCAAGTACTTCCCTTCAAATCTCTTAATTGAGTTGGGATCCCAAATGTGATCTACATGGAACTTTGATGCAAACATGGAAAGATATTCACTAATGTACACCATGGTTTGGTATATCATATATCTTTTTACCATAGAACCCTCAAGATGTGCTTTTTGTTAAACTAAGACCTTCATAAAGTATAAGTGCCTCTCAACCATCCATGTTGACCTAGTTTGTACAAGTCCACACAATTCAATCTCCTCAATTTGATGTATGAGGTAGTGTTCTTGAGCATTGAAAAAAATTGAAGGTATACACTTTTGAATTTCACACATAAGCTATTGACTTTTTCTCTTCCAATATTTTATACATTTTAAATCAATTTCTCTAGATGATAACCACCTAACAAGGATTCAAGATGAAAGAACATATAAACGAGATTTCAGATAAATATATACAACAAATTACATAAAAAGTAAAGCAAGTCACAAATAAAATATATGTACAACAAATTTAAAAAATAACACTTCTAACCTCATATATTTTCCAAGATCATATATAACTTGTTTAATACTATTTTTAAACTGGTGTGGGAGGGATAGAGGTAGGACGTACTGCAATAATTAAAAAATGATATTTTCAATATATTATGAAATAATACAATAGGTAGTACATAAAATTTTAGAAATATGTTGTAAGTAGAGAACATGACTTACCTTGACAAAAGTATGCCAATCATGTGTTTTTAACCCTGACCCAAAATCATCTTTCTTTGATACAAGGCTGCTTATATTTGTAGCAAATCCCGTGAGAATTTTTTTTATGAATTCTTTTAATGCATCACTTTGTTGCTCCATTAATAACCAAGGAATGACACTTGTATTTATTTAGTCTCTGTTTCTATTTCATTCAATGAAAATTTTTAGCGCATGATTGGATTCATGAATGTCATTACAAATTTTGGCAATTTTTTCTATATCACACCTTCCATCCAATATTTTCCATAGTGTCTCTATTATATTATTTCCAATATGCATAGCATCAAACAAATGCATGATTGAGAGATCCTTGTAGTATAGTAACCTACTAAATTGAGTAGGATAACTTTTATTTCTCTAGGAAGTTGGTCATTGATGCCTTGACAACCTTCACAAGTATGAATTACATCAATACCAAATAAAAAGACAATATCAAATTATAAATTTCAAACTTTAGACCACAAACTAAATATTACTGTGGCAATTTAGTTGATCATATTTCAACTTCCATAGATGAGATGTCATTCTTCATGACCTCGATGTTGTCTCTTTTTTCTCATTAAAAATGATATTTTTCAGTAATTTGATACTTATGATTATTGTGGAGAAAGTGCCTAAATTAATTGAATACCTACTTTCCTAAATTTCTTGAATAATGAGATTTCATCTTCAGATGACAAACTAGACATGCAAATTTTCCCTTTGTTTGAAGACCTAAAAGATCATGTACAATTATCATGCACAACTTAAACACACAACAATAATTTGTAAGTACTATAATAGACCAAAAATATGTGACCTTAACAATATAACATACTATAAAAATGAGTTAGCTTAGGGGCATCATGTATTGTCCATACAAGCATTGCATTGGAATTGAAATTATCTTTGTTCTATTGGTCTAGAGATGTCATACATAGTGACTCCATTCCACAACTTCAAAAATTCATCAATAAGAGGTTTAATATAAATGTTCATATCTTTAACTTGGTACTTACCTAGTAATTGAATAAACAAAAATATTACATAATTATTATGACTATTTAGATGCACTATTTATAAATTAATTTAGATAAGTATTAAATAAAAAATACTTGGTACAATCATCGACAACATTATGTGCTCCCTCTTTATGGACATCCAAAGAGGAATACTTTTGTTAATAACAAAAATAGATCACACTGAGTAAACAAATCTCATATCTCCAAATGGATTGACACTGTCCGCTGCCAATGAAAGCTTGAGATTACAAGGTTCTTCTTTAAAGTGTAGCCAAGTTTTTTTTAGCTCTTTAAATATAGAACCATCTGCAGACATTCACATAATGTCATTTTGACTTCTATTGCATACATGGTAATCCATAAATTATGCCAAGCTAATGCACTTGAATAATCATTCAAGATGCATAATAATGAGAATGTATTGAAGAACCTTGTGAGAAACTTTTTTTTGTTATTTGATCTGACCAATATATACTAATATGAGAATTAGGGCATTTAGTTGTAAATTTATGTTGTTTATGATATAGAATATAATCATTGGGACATGCATGCATTATCTGATACTTCATTTCAATTTGATTCATAATGGTAGATAATTCTTAGTATGAATGAGGCAGAATATTTGATGGTGGTAAGAAAAACTCACCTATCAACCTACAACAACAAATATGAATTGTTAATATAAAAAATAGTAATGATATGCTAATATTGAAAATGACAAAAATGACATACCTTAGCATACATGATATTGCTACATTGCAAAAATCATTCATAACCTTCAAGTTCATCAACAACACTATATCAAAGAGAAGATTTGTTTGAGAGCTTTGATATAGGGGCTCATATGCCTTCTCAAGCATAGATACATTAATACCATCTTCATTATCATTATTAGATGTGCTAGTACCATCATCATGAGCATCTTCACCAGCTGCACTAATACCATCTTCTTCAATCATGTCCTCTAGCACATTATCATCTTCTTCCATGGGAGTGTTATCCTTAGCTTGGATATTCACACCTCCATGTTCGTCCAGTTGGAAATCCACATTCACCAATTGATGAAAATAGTGGTCCCCTTCAACATGACCATGTTGTGTACAATGACTTTGGGCTATTATGATTAAAATTATTTGATTCTTTAAGCCCTTATACTTTTTGCAAGGAAAATTACATTTATCAACTTTTCTTCCAAATTGAGATGACAATCTAGCAATTGTCTCATTATTTTGATTTGGGTTCATATTACTAGGAAAATATATTTGCAAAATTATTGGACATGTTGTACTTAATGTTTATATCTATACATATGGTTTTCAAAGAAAAATTTGGTGTAATTAATGTGTATATCTACAAAAATATTGGACATGTTTTACTTAATGATTATATCTGCACATATGGTTTTGAAAGAAAAATTTGGTGTAATTAATGTGTATATTTGCAAAAATATTGGACATGTTCTACTTAATGTTTATATCTAAACATATTGTTTTGAAAGAAAATTTTGGTGTAATTAATGTGTGCATTTGAAAAAATATTGGACATGTTCTACTTAATGTTTATATCTACACATATGGTTTTGAAAGAAAAAATTGGTCTAATTAATGTGTATATCTACAAAAATATTGGACATGTACTTAATTATTATATCTTCTTGTTCAAAATCTGATTGAAAAGCTCATTGTTGAAGATCAAAGAGAGAGATTGTTGGAAAGAACGAAGATTGTTGTTAAGAGAATGTTTTCAATCATTGTTTTGTCATTGATGTCAAACCTACTATTTGTAAAAATGAAATTTTCTTATAAGATCCAAGTACTATCACTTAGTTGATTAATGAAGAGGATTTGATCAATAAGATGTAACAAGAAGCACCTAAAGGAAAGATTAAGTTATGATGTAATGAAGTGCAAGAATCAAGTAAGAAAATGGTTAAATGATGTATTGATGACATAGTCAAGGATACAAAGGTTGGTCACACTTAGAAACATTGGAGAAAAAAGTTGTAACAAGGAGGTATGCAAAGCTTAAACTAAGATCTTTAGTGGGTGTCAAGCAAGTTAGTTGAAGATGAGAAAATTCTCAATAGGAGCCGAGTAACAGAAAAGTCTAGTGTGTGCTAAGTAATCTTCAAGTGCTGAGTGAAGATAAGGTGTTGAGCATCAAAAAAAATTTAGTTGGTGCCAAGTGATCTTCAGGTGTTGAGCATTAGGAAAAACACAGTTGATGTCGAGTAACACAATATGTGCCGAGTACTAGTATTTCAATAGCGCTAAGCTACTACATTATTTCAAATGATGAAGATTCACCAAATCTGAGCTAACATAGTGGTTACATTGAATTTTGTGAACAAGTTGGAAGATAAGGATGATGAGCTGGTGGCACATAATCCTATGTAAACTATTTTTGGGTGAATTCTAAAGAATTATTCAAGAAGTTTCTAGAAAAAACAAAATATGGGTTAGATGAAATGAATCCTACCTAATCAATATGAATTGAAATTAAAGAATGGAAGAATTGAGCGGAAAAAGGAACTCCAAGACTTCTATTTAAGGAGTCATAGATCAAGAAGCAAAGAGCTATTGATAAGTTGTTGTTATTGAAGAGCTAAATCTACAAAGTGGTTGGAAGAGTGTCAAGGAGGTGACATCTAGGAGAAGGAAGAGCACAAAGGCTCTACTTCTACAAGTGGTCATGAAGAAATAACTGCACTGGTACATTGAGCATAGTGACTCAAGGATACTAAGCTTGAAAAGAGGGCAAGCTATCAAAGTTGCAAAGATTGAAGGCTAGGCAAGGGTATGAGCTAAGAAGTGATTTGAGATCTGCAAGATAAGTTGTATATTGTAGTTAGGTCAAAATATTTCTAATACTCTTTAGCAATTGTATTAGATCTAAAAATTCTATGGACTTAAGTTGTTTTAATAGTCATTTGTAAATCCTTTAACAGGGTGACATTCCAAGTGAATGTTTTAAAGTCCTCTAACTAGGCCCACTTCTAATAGGGTGGATAAATCTTCTAACAAGGTCACATTTGACAGTGTGTTATAAGCGTTTAATAGGGCAGGCCTTTCATAGAGCATCACTTTAGAAGAGTGAGAATTGAGTAGCATGTTACTGGTGGTTTTTTTCAAATTGGGTCCATATAAATCACTTTGTTATGTGTTGATTTCTTATGTGTTATGCTTGCATGTTGATTTACAATAACTTGCTGATTAGAAAAGTTAAAGCTTGGATGAATGAATAGTTGAATGAGATCACTATATTTAGTGAAAAGTTTGAATAAGACATTTGGACCTTGAATAAATGATTCACCCCCTTTCCCCTCTCAGTTATTCTAAAGAAATTCTAACAATTGGTATCAGAGGCATATATTGATTTAGTTTCAAGGTACAAGAATTAGGAAGATCAAAATATCCAAGAGAAAAGTTCCCAAGCTCAACAAAGAAAAATTTGCTGCATGGCAGAGTCTGATGAAATCGCTCCTTGGATCAATAGGTGACTATGCAAAAACCTCAATTGTAATAGAACATGTGAATCTAGTAGGGCCTCTTATTGTAGATGATTTGAACAAAAAGAAGGAGCACAATCAAGCAATGCTGGAGATTGCCTCTGCACTTAATTATGCAAAATAGGATGACATCAAAGAATATGACACTGCATTCAAGATGTGTAAAACCTTATCAAAAATCTTTGGAGGAGATCATAATATCTAGAGAGAAAAGAGAGAAAGTCTAAGAGGAAAGTTTGGTGACATGAAAATGGAAGAAGGTGAAAATGTTGCCTAGTATGTTGTAAGAATGAAAGAAGTGGTAAGTGCAATAAGAAGTCTAGGTGATCAATTGGAAGAAGAAACCACTATCAAAAAATATTTAAGAACTCTACTCCGTATCTATGCTATTAGAGTTTTAGCCACCCAAGAACTAAGGTGTGTACAAAGAAACACACTAACTTTTGAAGGAATAGTGGGAAGACTTACTGCATTTGAGCTATCCAATTTTGATAACTATAGACCTAAGAACCTTAAATCTTCTTTCGAGGCTAAGATGACAATAAAAGACACTAAGGAGGAAACATCAAACAAGAAGAGAAGAAAGGGAAAACATGCTTCTAGTGATAGTAGCATAGATGAGGAAGATGTGGAATAGTTAGAAGCACTATTGGCTAGGAGATTTCATAAAGGCAAATGCAAATTCAACGGTAACCTCTCTATCATATGTTTAAATTGCAATGAAGTAGGTCATATTTTTGCAAGATGTACATAGAAGAAGAACTACAAAGAAGGAAACAAGTGTAGGAACAAGAGAGAAGATGATAGCAAGGACTACAAGGAGAAAGGCAAAAGATGCTACATTGTTGAAGAAGATTTTGATGAGAATGATGATGAAGTAGTCTATGTGGCCATGAAGGATGAATTAGATAAAGAAAAAGATGAAGCAACAACATTGGTTACCTATGTAAACAAGAATGACAAGTGGATCATTAGACAGTGGATGTTCACATCACATGATAGGAGATAAAAGTAAGTTCATTACCTTTACTCAATATGATGAAAATAGTGTTAGATTTGGTAATGATGCCCCATGTAAAATTAAAGGAAAAGACTCTATTAAGCTCATAGATAAAATTTCATGTGATAATGCATACTATGTTGAAGGGTTGAATTACAACTTGTTGAGTGTATCACAGTTAGGCAATGTAGGTTGCAAAGTTGAATTTGGAAAAAAAACTACCAAAATCTATGACACTGATGGAAAGCTGATAGGAAAAGGTGAACAAACTAGGAGTAGTATGTTTTACCTAGATATGGAGGATGCAACATGTCTTATTGTTAGATTTGATGATGTGTTGTTGTGGCATAAAAGGTTGTGTCATGTTAACTTTGATAATCTAATCAACATCAGCAAGAAGAAGAAGGTCAGAGGGTTGCCCAAGTTGAAGAAATCTAAAAACAAAATGTGCAAACAATGTCAACTAGGGAAGATGACTAAGTCTAGTTTCAAAAGAAAAAAATACACTTCCAAGGAATTACTAGCGTTAGTCCATACAAACTTATGTGGTCCAATAGAAGTGAAAAGCTACCTAAGAGACAGATACATAATGCTATTTGTGGATGATTATTCCAGGATGATGACTGCTATGTTTTTAAAGAAAAAATTTGATGCACTTCAAATGTTCAAGTGGTATTTGGCCAGAGTTTATAAGGAAACAGGAAAGAGCCTGAAATGACTAAGATCAGATAGAGGAGGTGAGTTTACATCAAAGGAGCTTAAAATATTCTGCAATGAAAAAGGTATCAAAAGGAAAACATCAACACCAAGAACTCCACCACAGAATGATATTGCTAAAAGGAGGAATAGATTAGTGATTGATTGTGCTAGAACCTTGATGATGGAGAAAAATTTTGCACTAAAATACTGGAGAGAAGTTGTAAGTATTGTAGTCTACACACTGAATAGAGTTCAAGTCAAGAAAAGTACAAATGCAACACCTTTTGAATTGTGGTATGGTCACTCACCCAATATTAAACATTTCAAAGTATTTGGTTGTAAATGCTATATTCTTAAAGATACTAGAAATGGAAATTTTGATGCAAAAAGTGATGAAAATATATTCCTTGGATACTCCACTAAAAGTAAAGCATACAAGTGTTTGAATACTAACACTAATAAGATTGTGGAGAGTGCAAATGTAAATTTTGATGACCATGTAGAAGTTTAAGTTTATGAGTCAAAGCAATCTAAGGATTATAGATCCTTTGTATACATCTATGAAGGAATGACTGTTGAAGACAATCTACAAATCAAGTTGGGAATCAACAACAAATTTTAGTATCTGTCGAGTCTTAGCCTGTGAATGCCGAGCTGCATTTAGAAGCTGAGCTATAGAATGTAAAAAATGCACATTCTAACTCTAAAAATAGTACACATGAGAGGACTAATGAAATTCCAGGTGAAGAAGAAAAAAATGATTCTGAAGCTGAAGGATCAAACATGGAAAGAAGGACTGAACCAAGATTAGCCAACTATGTGAGAAGACATCATCCTATAGATCAAATCATTGGTAACAAGGATGCCAAACCAATGACAAGGAATAGGTTTATGAATGAATCATTTTTGTTGAGCAAGGTTGAACCTAAAACAGTGAAAGATGCACTACAAGATGATGACTAGTATAAAGCCATGGAAGAAGAGATAGATCAGATTAAGAAAAACAAAACATGGTCTCTAGTTCCTAGACTAGATGATAAAAATGTGATTGGTACCAAATGAGTGATTAGAAACAAACTTGATGATGTAGGAGTTGATTAAATCCAACTCCATAATCACCAAGATCACCTGCAGTGCAAATAGCTTACCGAAGAGAAACCTAAGGAGCAAGAGCTTGAAGGAAACAAAGCAAGAGAAAATATTTCACAATAGAAAAATGAAATTGCTATGTGAACGGATGAATTTACAATGAGAGAGAGACCACTTATAAAGGTCTCAAGGAAGCTTGTAGAACAAGCTAGAAAGTGGTAGAAGATAAGGTTGACAACTAAGAATTCTTTCACAAAAAGGTGGAACATGCTAAAAGGGAACAAACTCCCATGTTGTCAACAATTCATCACTACAACTAATAACTACTAAATATTAAATAAATGCATTAACCTAAGTAAGCTTAAGTAAATATAATAAATAATAAATAATTAATTATTTACTCTAACACCTCCCCTTAAGTGCAACTTAGGGTAATGCTTTAAGCTCACAAAAACTAAGATGAAATGCAAAATGGGTCCCGACAACAAGGCCATGTTAGGTACCCATGTACAATGCAAAGAAATGCAAGATCTAAAAATGGGGAAAGAGAGAAACCCTCATGGGAAAAATCCTCTCCCAAAAAGAGGTAAGAGAAAACATGCTGAAAAAATGAAGGAAGGAAGGAAGGCCTCAACAAGACCCCCCAAGGACAACTTCCACTGGAAATGTTTCAAGAGACTCTCTCAAAACTATAAGTAAAACTAGCCCCCCCATGATAATAGACACCAAAGCCCCCCCAGAATGATGGAGCTCCTATAGAAATCATCAAACCAATGAAAATCCAATGCGGAAGGAATAAGGGCACATAATAGGGGAACACCTGAATGAGAGGTGAAATTCAAAGGCTTAGTTGATGCCCAAAGGAAAAACTATGAGAATCTAGAAATGGAATCCCCAAGGCAAGTGTGATGACACTACCATGAATGTCTACTATACTATATGCAACAAGTGTACCTGGAGTCTCAATGAATGAAGTTGAAGGATCAGGCAGAGCAAAAGAAGAATCCTATGAAAGAGAAAAGTCCTCAACTAGATGTGGTGTGGAAGTCAAAGTAGGGATCTCAAGAACAATACAAAGGTTCAAGTATCTTGAATGCACCACCTGATACTCCTACAAAAGAGAAGTAGCATGCTCCAACAATGGAGATAGTGGACCAAAGTGCAAGAAGGTGTAGAGATGAGTGGAAGGATCAACTACCCCTGTAACAATAAAACTTCTTGTTACATGATCCCAAATGAAGATTAAATCAGTAGTGAACTCAATTGTCTTCCTTGATTCACTACGTGTCATATGAGAAATCGAGAGAAGGTTGGTAGACAAAGATGGAACATATAATACATCATTGAATATACCATCCTGGATGTGAACTGAACATTTCCCATAGACTAGTAGTGTAGTGTTATTCCCCATGAGAATATGAGGAATATGAGAAGCCTCAAGAGTAGAAAAGACACCTTAAGAAGATGTCATATGATGAGAAGCACCTGAATCTAGTACCCATGGAACCTGTGAAGGAGATGCAATGGTAGCCTATAGTGCATGACCCTTTCCAAGATCCAATGTAGATGGTGAAGATGTGGAAAAAGACTAAAAGGCAGACCCCTATAAGGTAGAAGAGGATGGAGAAGAGATAATGTTCTTTTGAAGAAGAGCTTGCAAATCTGTAATTTGTTTTTCATAGCCATCAAATCTCTTCTCAAAATAATGTGCCTCATCATGAGATCCTTTTTGACAATAGGAATGGGTAGGAGTCTCAGTCTTCTTTTTCTCCTTCTTCTTAGAAGATGATGAACCAATAGAAGAGGGATCTGATATCTACTTCAAGTTCTGTTCTTCTGTATCCTTGACAAGAAATGCTTGCAATTGTGAACCTAAAAGTGAATCCATTTGATTGATCTTGGGCTATTCATGAGTTAATCGATCACAAAATATCTCAAATGAAGGCATCTTGTGTTTGTCACCCAATGCATCCATAATGGAGTAGAAAGTAGAAGAGAAGATCTGATACTGTCCTCTCAAATTTGAGAGTATAAAAAAGATACACTCATCATCTGTCTTGGTTTTCCCACATTCCTACAAAAATGTATGAAAAGATTTGAATTTCATCAAGAAGTCCTCAATGCTAGGAAAGCTATTAGGTGTCAAAGAAGTCAACTCTGCATCAAGCTGCAATGCCCAAAATTCATTCACTGTGCCAAACAAATTCTGAAATTTGAGCCAATAACCTCAAGGAGTGGTTAAACCATCCAAGTGAAATAGTAGCTTGTCTAAAATGTTCAGTGCAATCAATCCCATGGCCTCATCCATTTTGTTCCTGTGTTGAAGAACCTCAAAAGGGCATGTGAGAGTAGGTTGATTCTCATCCAGACATGACCATGAGCTTCTTGACATGAGAAGCCTAGTCATTTGTGCCTTCTAGGTGTGATAGTTGTGTGGTATGAGATAGATCATAGATGGATCCACCATTGAGAGAGAAGATGACAGAAGTAGAAGGGTCTTATTCTAAAGTAAATTACAAAAAGGGAAAATGCTTCTCCCCTACAATGTATAAATTGGGCACTCTTTAGTTAGTGTGATTACAATAGCCAATTTAGGGCTTATTTCTGAAAGTAGTATTTCTATCTACAAAAATTCTAATCTAATTTTAGATCTAGAAATTAGACCAAAAAAATACACTTCCAAAAAAAATAGAACTTGATTATGTGTCCAGATGAGCTCGTACTAAGCATTTAAAGTGGCAAAAATTGAGAATTGCAAGTTGCAAAAAAAATTCAAGAACAGAAATCTCAAACCACCTACACCAATGTGTAGATCACAAAATCCTACCCCAAAAAAAAAATTCTCAAAAAAATGAGTTCATATGAGGGAGATATCACTGTTTGAAAATCACCTCTGTAGTTATTTTTTTTGAATCGCCACTGTCGCACCTCTTGATTGAAGAAAAAATCACAAACAAACTAGGGTTTGTGTCTTTGAATCGCAGCTTCAAAAAAATCCTTCAAACAAGAAGTAGTAGGGAGGCTCTGATACCATGTAGGAGTTGATGAAATCCAACTCCACAGTCACCAAGATCACCTACAGTGAAAATAGCTTGCCGAAGAGAAACCTAGGGAGCAAGAGCTTGAAGGAAACAAAGCAAGAGAAAATATTTCACAATAGAAAAATGAAATTGCTATGTGAATGGATGAATTTACAATGAGAGAGAGACCACTTATAAAGGCCTCAAGGAAGCTTGTAGAACAAGTTGGAAGGTGGTAGAAGATAAGGTTGACAACTAAGCATTCTTTCACAAAAAGGTGGAACATGCTAGAAGGGAACAAACTCCCATGTTGTCAACAACTCATCACTACAACTAATAACTACCAAATATTAAATAAATGCATTAACCTAAGTAAGCTTATGTAAATAGAATAAATAATAAATAAATAATTATGTACTCTAATAGATGAGAATGGTGAGATAACAAGAAACGAAGCTAGATTAGTTTGCAAAGGCTATGCACAAGAAGAAGGATTGGATTATGGGGAGACATTTGCCCCTGTTGCAAGAATGGAAGAAGTAAGAATATTACTTGCATATGCTACATAAAAAGGTTTCAAAGTCTACCACATGGATGTAAAGTCTACTTTTTTGAATGGTATATTGGAAGAAGTCTACATAGAACAACTAGAGGGATTTGTTGATGAGAAAAAAAAGGACATGGTCTGCAAACTACACAAGGCACTTTATGGATTAAAGAAAGCATCAAGAGCATGGTATGAGAGGTTGCCAAAATATCTTGTGAAGATAGGATTTGAGAGAACATATGACAATAACAACTTGTACATCAAAGATGAAAAAGGTAAAGATATTTTGATATCAGAAATATTTGTTGATGATATAATCTTTGGAGGAAAAGATGTTCTATGAAAAGATTTTGCTGATCAAATGGGACATGAATTTGAGATGTCAATGTTTGGAGAAACCAAATTCTTTGTTGGATTACAAGTACATCAAATGAAACATGGAATATTTGTGACCCAATCCAAATACATCAAGGAGGTACTCAAAAAATTTAGGTTAGAAGACTCAAAACTAATCAGCACACCAATGGCAACTGGACATAAGCTATCCAAGAATGATGAGTCTGCTGAAGTAAATCAGACATTGTATAGGTCAATGATTGGAAAGCTGGAATATGTTGTACATAGTAGACTAGATATTGCATTGGCTATTGGAATAGTGGCAAGATTTTCTGAAAATCAAAGAGAAAATCACTTAATGGCAGTGAAGAGAATACTAAGGTATCTAAAAGGAACTGATGACTTTGGTTTGTACTACAAGAGGAGTAAAAAGTTTGAACTAAGAGCCTACACTGATGTAGATTGGGGAGGTAACATTGATGATAGAAAAAACACCAATGGAGGAACACTTTTCTTAGGACAAAGGTTGATTACATAGAATAGCAAAAGGAAAAGCTACACCTCATAGTCTATTGTTGAAGCTAAATATGTTGCAACTGTTATAAATTGCACCAATATTTTATGGATCAAACATTTTCTACAAATTATGAAGGAAGAGGTAATTGAGCATGTGATACTTTATTATGATAATACAAGTGCTATTAACATATCAAAGAACCCTGTAATGCATGCTAAAACCAAGCACATTGCAATCAAGTATCACTATGTAAGAAAGTTGGTGGAAGATAAACAAGTGAAGATGTAATATGTTAGTTCAAAGGAACAAATTGTTGACATCTTCACAAAAGCACTACCTAAAGAGGCTTTTGAATATATTAGAGGTAAGATAGGGGTGATACCCCTAGCCAAGGCTACTTGAAGCAAAAGGAAGAATGCCCTACATCAAATAAGCTCATTAATGAAGATTTCACACATTGATGTAGAGGATGTTTACTTTGGGATTCATGCCTAAAGTAATTGAAGTACTAAAGTTCCAAATCAATCACAAGCAAGGTGACAGAGGGAGACATTGAATGAACCTGTAAAAGCTACACTTGCATATTAAGACACTAATATGTTTTTAGCATTGTTGTCAAAGAGGGAGAAGATGTTGGAAACTAATCAATAGAAGAAGGATCAACAGGGAGAAATAGTAGAAAACTGATCAACAACTATTGAAGATAGAGAATCAAAAAAGAGGGAGAAGTTGTGAGAAACTGATTACATGCTGATGATTTGGTGGTTAAAAGAAGATAGAGGGAGAGGTTGATTAGAATAGCAGAAGATGAGCATATAGAGGGAGAAAAACAAAGAACGAGGCAACAATAGAGAGGGAGAAGCAGAAATGAAGCAATCAGAATAATAGAAGATGTGAAGTTATAGTTTACTTTTTTGCATTAACTTACTATTCTAAACTAGTAAGCTTGTGGTTGAATAGTTTAGTCTGATGGTTGACCAGTTTGGTTTGCCATCAATGCCAAAGAGGGAGATTGTTGGAAATCTAATTGAAAAGCTCATTGTTGAAGATCAAAGAGGGAGATTGTTGGAAAGAAGGAAGATTCTTGTTAAGAGAATGTTTTCAATCATTTTTTTTTCAATGATGTCAAACCTGCTATTTGTAGGAATGACATTTGCTCATAAGATCCAAGTACTATCACTTAGTTGATTAATGAAGAGGATTTGATCAACAAGATGTAACAAGAAGCACCTAAGGGAAATGTTGAGTTATGATGTTGTAATGAAGTGCAAGGATCAGGTAAGACAATGGTTAAATGATGTATTGATAACATACTCAAGGATACAGAGGTTGGTCACACTTAGAAACATTGGAGGAAGAAGTTGTAACAAGGTGGTATGAAAAGCTTAAACTAAGATCTTTGGTGGGTGCCAAGCAAGTTAGTTGAGGCCAAGAAAATTATCAGTAGGAGCTGAGTAATAGAAAATTCTAGTGTGTGCCGAGTAATCTTCAAATGCCAAGTAAAGATTAGGTGTTGAGCATCAGAAAATTTCTAGTTGGTGCCGAGTGATCTTCAAGTGCCAAGCATCAGGAAGAACATAGTTGATGCCAAGCACCAGTATTTCAATAGTGCCAAGTTGTTGTATTATTTCAAATGATGAAGATTCACCAAATCTGAGCTAACATAATGGTTACATTGTGTGAGGCCTTGCCCCGACCCATCGTAGCATAGTGATACATTACTCTTATTTTGTTATCCGCGACTCGAGATGTCAAGACATTATCTGATGCTTAGAACATATTTTATTATTTCATGTTGTGTGATGTTATTCCTAGATATATTTGATGATTGCCATTTAATGTTCATGTATATGTATGTTGACGAAATCAGTAAATGTAGGATTGAGATTTGATTTAAGATATTTCAAATGGTTAAGAATTATGTAGGATGAAGAAACTCTTATTGATGTATGTTTTAATTTATGAAAATTTCTGATACATATACGTTTATATACATGTGATTTTATGGGACTACTAATGTGTGCAATGAGTGTGCAGATATTTAGCCGAGAAACCCTACGAAGGAACAAAACTGATCCCCATGTGCTAAAATTTGGAAACCCTATTGTTCGTAATTATGTTCTTTCAGTGTCACTTGACACTCGTAAAATGTTTATGTGCTTCGGTATGCTAGTTAGGGTTAATTGTTTAACCTTTGGATTCAAGTTAGTTCAAGTTAGTGTCAATTTTTCTATTAGGTTCTTAATTAGGGTTAGTCATCCCTAATTCGAATTTGTGCCTAGTTTTGCAAGTGAGAGTTGTAGATGGACCTATTTTATTCTTGAATTTTATTTGACTCTAAACCTCTTTCCTAAGGCTTTAAAACATGTTATATTTTCTAACCAAAGGGTATGGGTATGGGTTAGGGGTCTTTTCCAACCCCTAAGCCCCTTTTTTTGACTTTTGAGGTCACTCAAAAGTCCCCTTTTTGCCTTTGTGCGAAAATTGCAAGTGGTTGTCATGAGTTGTCTTACCCCACCTCCTTTTAGGGTTTAACCATGGTGTAGGTTGAGTTAGGAGTTTCTAGAGTGGCTAGTGGGTGGAAATAGTTATGGCTCCTTTTGGGTGGTTGAGTTGGAGGATTATTTAGAGGCCTTCCTTGGTCTAGTGGTTGTTGCCCAATCTCTACATTTAGAGAGGATTTTTCTTGAAGCTTGAAGGAAGGAGGGATACTCTACTCAAACTAGTTCATTGCCATTACCTCTTGTGAAGGTAGGAAACTCCCATCTCCCTTATTCAGTTTTTATGTTTTGTTTCATGTTCTTGTTACCTTGTTGTTGTTTTACTATTGTATGGTTGTGGGTATGTTGGGAAGATTTGTAAACCATGTTATTTTGGTTGTTTTCCTTTCTTGTTTATGTTTGCAATTTTGAGTTTCCTTGCATGGGTGTTTTGGTATTACTCACCCTAGGAGAGGGCAGAAGTGACCAATTTTGGGAGAGGTCTGTTTAGTTGGACTCCAACCTGTGTAGAGTCTCTTCTCAGGATGAGAAGAGGGATAAAGGGTAGGGTGTTATGGGCCCCTACCCGTCAGCACAAATCTGGTATGAGTATGGCAAGTTTAAATGGAAGAACGAAAGTTCTTGGTTATTGGCCCTGATTGGGCATCTGAATTTGGTGTTGTGCTTGACTTCTCCAGTTGGAAGAATCCACCTCTCCCTAGTTTCATTGTGAATCTTATTGTGTACACCATGTGTGATTATGCATGCTTGATGTTCTTTTGGTTCTGCTTGGTTATCACCCGATCAGTTATTGGTATCCTCCATGGTTCTTGAAATAAGATTCAAAAAGTATTACAAACTCCTTGATTTGATCATGAAGAAAATTTGATGAAATTGTTGAAAATGGGGATTGAGATTCTATTGTAAATTGTATTTTTAAACCTTATCGTATATGGCAACGAAGCTGGGTTTTCTTCCTGATTCTTTCCCGGCTGAGCCTTTGAATCAGGTTAGCCAATAAAATAATGGTTGAGTGTATTTGGTTCTCATAATATTTGATCATAATGTTCAGTCGTATGAATGCTCATCAAAATAGAATAAATAAATTTGCATATATTTAGATGGAAGAATAGAATCTTAGATAATGTCTTGAATTATGAATGTTCAAGTCTTAATTACGATAATGAAGAGTTGAATTGATATAGTGAGTTTTTCAATTATGATGTATAAGTATAATGATGAGATCAAATCAAGAGCAAACCCTATATTACGAAATCAAAGATATTTCATTTCTTGATAAATTTCATGGTGGTTATAATCAAATTCGAATTAGAATAATCCACCACCTTTTTGTTTTTAATTATGTGTATAGTATCATTCACCTCCTAAGTTCTTCAAATATGATCAATTAGACTGAGAGGTTGTATTCTTGAAATCAATAATAATAATAATCAGAACTTAGAACTCTTACCATGTCCTTGAAGAACTAATATAAAACATACATGTTTAAACTAGAGATGGAGAGACTATACGTAATATACCCCTTTGCAGTGGAATACTTGTATTAAGGAAGAATGCTAATAGTAGAATTATTCAAATCCTTAGTAACATAAATGAAATGCATAAAATGGCATGACCATGCCTTGTTAAAATTATGCTTCAAAAAAATATATATGCACTCCCAAGAGTAAAAACTCTCTGGAAAATACATGAGGAAGAAAATTCATTCCTTCCAAAACCACAGAGCATATTCTTGCTCAGATTCCTTCCTAAATGAATAAAGAAACAAATAAATATTATGTTATTCTCTTGGGTGTATAATTTTGAATATATAAATGTGTACATTTTTATATAAAGTGAATATATTTCCTTTCACCTATAAAACTTTATGAACTTATTGCTCTCCTTGGCCTTGCACGTCAGTTTTAAACTTGCTTTAAAAAGGGGTCTTTAGTGGCTGTCTCAAGTCAAAGCGGATGGGATGGGTGGGTGACGTCACCCTGCCACCTTGTCCCATCCCCATTCTCCTCCATTTTCTAGCGGCCAGTTGTGGGAAAGGTGGCATTAATGTTGAGAAAGGAAATTTAAATGGTCACCTTCATTTCCTTAACCCTCCCTTGCTCACCTCTGCTCATGTGCCCACCTCTTGGGTTGCATTTTCCCTACCTTGGACTGTGTGGCGAGTTGGGTGGAGAGAGAGCTATGTCATGACATGACATTAGTTGGACGTTGGCTTAGTTTTGGGTGATATTTGATGTTGCAAATGAATGCTGATTTAAAACTTATACTCCATATCCCCTACGTACCTTTTTCCTTGTGTGCAGGTTTGGGATTTCGTGGGGTCTAGGGAGAGGAGTAGGGAGGGGTCAGATCGATTTGACTTGTGGTCAAGTGGATGTTAGGGGCTAGGGTGTAGGTAAGGTCTTAGGGCAGGAGGGTTAGAGGTTGGGTGTTAGTTAGTAGGTAGGCTTTGTTAGTAGTATTTGATTTAATTATATTTCAGTTTTATTGTAGTTAGAATTTTAGAATATGATTTAGTTTTAATTTTGATAGTTTAGTATTTATTAGATGGTTGTTTAATTATGTTATTTATTTTTGTTTGTTTAAATTGTTAATAAAATTAGTAATAGATCTTGTAGAATAGTTGTATCACTTTAAAGTTTTTGGTTAAAGTTAGTTTAATATTAATTGTAATATAGTTAAAATTTTTAATTAAGTTGGTATTTTATGTATATAAGTATAGTTTGTTTAAAAAGAAACTTGAAATTGATTTAAGTATAGTTAGTTGATTTAATAAAGTTTAGGGTCATTTCATGTTTTGATTAAGGACATTTGTGGTAATTGTTAATAATTTTAGTTATTTTAGTTATGCTTAATTTTGTAAATACTAATTTAGTTAGTTTTGATTCAAATGTACTCTAATTGTTTTAAACCATTAAGTAGATTAAAGTTATCGATTAATTGACTATTAAAATAAGTTTTAAATGTAGGTTTAATTAATTCGATATTGCAAGTAATTTTAAATTCCGATTTTAGAAACATTGTTATTTAAGACATTTTGATTGCATATCATTATAAATTAATAAGTTTATCGATATTAATCTAATAACGAAAGTTTCAAAATTTTAACGATGTTATCGTCCTCTTGTTTTAAAATCTTAGGATGCAGTGTAGGGAACCTGTGTTGCAACTTCTATCTCAGTCATATCAAACGTAGAGCATGTTTAAATATTATTAGTTATTAAAAAAATATATATATATATATATATATATATTTGTGTGTGTTTTGCCCTTGTAGTTTGGGCATGACACATTGAATTTTGTGAACAAGTTGGAAGATAAGGATGATGAGCTGATGGCACATAATCCTATGTAAACCATTTTTGGGTGAATTCTAAAGAATTATTCAAGAAGTTTCTAGATGAAACAAAATATGGGTTGGATGTAATGAATCTTACCTAATCCATATGAATTGAAATTAAAGAATGGAAGAATAAAGCTAGAAAAGGAACTCCAAGACTTCTATTTAAGGAGTCATAGACCAAGAAGCAAAGAGTTGTTGATACTGTTGCTACTAAAGAGCCAAATCTACAAAGTGGTTGGAAGAGTGTCAAGGAGGTGACATCTAAGAGAAGGAAGAGCATAGAGGCTTTGCTTCTACAAGTGGTCATGAAGAGATGACTATACTGGTACATTGAGCATAGTGACTCAAGGAGACTAAGCTTGAAAAGAGAGCAAGTTGTCAGAGTTGCAGAGATTGAAGGCCAGACAAGGGTATGAGTTGAGAAGTGATCTGAGATCTGCAAGATAAGTTGTATGTTGTAGTTAGGTCAATGATTTTCTAATACTCTCTAGCAATTGTATTAGATCTAAAAACCCTATGGACTTAAGTTGGTTTAATAGCCATTTGTAACTCCTTTAATAGGATGACATTCCAAGTGAATGTTCTAAAGTCTTCTAACCAGACCAACTTCTAATAGGGTGGATAAATCCTCTAACAAGGTCACATTTGATAGTGTGTTGTAAGCCTTTAATAGGGCAGGCCTTTCATAGGGCATCACTTTAGAAGAGTGAGAATTGAGTAGCATGTTACTGATGGTTTTTCCCAAATTGGGTTTCTATGTAAATCACTATGTTATGTGTTGATTTCTTATGTGTTATGCTTGCATGTTGATTTACAGTAACTTGCTGATTAGAAAAGTTAAAGCTTGATGAATAGTTGAATGGGCTCACTATACTTAGTGAAAAGTTTGAATAGGACATTTGTACCTTGAATAACTGATTCACCCCCTCCCCACTCTCAGTTATTCTAAAGCAATTCTAACACTTCTCATATGGTTTTGAAAGAAAAAATTGGTCACCTTGCTCAAATTAACCCATATTATAATCAATGAAAATTTGTCCACTTACAATGCTCTTTGTTAATTGTACAATATACAATGCTCACTATACAATATTTAATCTACAAGCTGATCACCTTGGTATTTAATTGTTTGTCTATAGTAAGTTTATAGTCAACATGGCACATAGGAGATCTTGTTACAACATAGTGGTCTTCTATGAATCATTGTAGCCCACGAGGAGTACTTGAGCTCACTCAAGGAGAACATGTTATCTCAACATTATAATCAAAGAGTTTTATCTCTTAGATCCTCAAGTACTACTGCACAATCTAAAATTTTTGATTATTTGTGGTTAAAGATTTATTGTTAAGGAAATTAGCAAGGAAGCAAGGACAAAAGTACACTTCTAGTTTTGAATTTCCATTGTGAGCTGTTGAACTAAATAAGTACAAAAAGAGAGAGAATGACAATATACAAAAACTAGAAGGTCCCAGGTCCAAATGTTACAAGAAGCCAAAGATTTCATTACAAGTATTACCTCCCAAAATATAATCATATAAAAAAAAGAAAGAATTATTAGAAATGAAAGATGGAGAAGTAGAAGAGTTGGACAAGGTTCCAATAAACTCAAAATTGTTAAATCTTCCAAAAAATTGGAATTCTTATATGTATGATGTACAAAAAGCTAAAGTGGGGCAGTGGTGCAGGGGCCCAAGGTCCTAAACAAGATGGTCAAACATCAAATTTTGAGGAGATTAGGTGATTAATAAGTGTCCAAGTTGGCACATGACAATAAGTTAGTCTCAAGCATCCTATAATGCATTTTAGGCAATTTTTTTTGCATGTTGTAATAAGGCTTATGGGCAAGTTATAGGCTAGTCAATGTTGGTCAATGCTACGAGTTAACAAAAAATCTTCAATTTTATGTTTTTTAGAGTTTTTGCATGATTTATCAAGTCTTGGTAGGAATTTGGTGTCATTTGTTTGGAAATATTGAAAAGTTGCAAAAATTGTGAAAAAGTTGTCATACAACTATCATGCCCAAAATTCAGGGCAAAAACACACCAAGATTTTAAAAAAGAAGAAGTTATTTTAAGTTATTTAACCTACTAAGATAATACATGCTACACTAATCAGGATTCAAAAAAAAGACATAGTATTAAAGTGAGTTTTGAAAACATATCATTAAGATGCAAAGTAGACGTCTCCACATACTAGACGGGTTTGAAATCCGAAACTCCTAACACTACAAGAACATTTAGTTTTGGTTAAATGAGTCGATCGATAAAACATCAATTTCAAATTTCAAGGGTACAACCTCAAAATCAATCTACATTAAGGGTTTCCAAGTTCATAAGTCAACTATGATGCTATCCCCTATTTTTAAACACTAAACTAGATTTGTCCTTAGGAGAATCTAATTCTACATTTTCCACAAGTTTATCTAATATCTTAATAATTGATCCCAATTATTAAAATAACTATTAAACTAATTAAACTAATTAATTAATTATTATTAAATCATTTACAATGTTCATTTTGTCTTCAAACATAATCCAATTTACCAACTCACGATGTCTAGTCAATTTCATCTTACAACCCCTTTTAAACATTACATGTCCTGATAACACCTTAAAATTGAAATATTAATAACAATAAAATAATATTTAATTAATCATTTAATAAAATAATATAATACTTAGGTTCATTCATTATTTTAAATCTAATTATACACACATTCATACATCGAAGGACATGGGTTACCTCCTGTTACTATCACGATTTAAACTCCAATACTAATTCTATAGACTAATGTTCATAATAACTTTTAAGAACTTTATTAAATTTAATATTTTCAATCATAAAAATGAAAATCAAATTTCAAATGCCTATTGAATTTAAAACTAAATCCTAACATATAACTTCTAACCATAAAATAATTACTAACACTTATATTTAAATATGAAACTTATAGTGCATAACTTATAATCAAACACTTACTTTATATATATAATAGTAATAAATCCACCTTTTTTTTGAAATAATATCTTGCATGTTAATTAATTCCTATTTTAACTTTATTACTCACCTTTTTAAACACTTAACATCTAGCTTATTCTAACACTAAACTTTAATAACTCACTTCCACCTATTAACTAAAAATTAATTATAATCTAATACTAATACTAACATTAAAACTTAAAAACTTCAAGTTAATAACAGAAGGAAGGCTTGGAAGAACTTCAATGTGAGAACGACCACTATGGGAATCTACAAAGAGGTGATGAACCCCCAACTCCTGGTGGACGACCTCGAGAAGCCTAGACTCAATGAGCTAATTAACCCGGCTATGGTGGCTATTTTTGATAATGCAAGAGAAATAGGCATGAATCTATTGAACAATGCTCGCAATAGCATGATCAACAACTTCAGATCAATTAAATGGCTTTTCCATGAGCTTGAGGATGTCAGAGATAGGGTTTCCCAAATGGAAAAAATCAAGAGCAAGACAGGTGCAGAAGGCCAAGGTGACCGGAACAGCTGGGAGACTCTGATGGAGAGGAGAGTAAAAAATATTGAGAACTACAATCACAACCTAGCAAGTCAAATGTTCTCCCTCCTCGCTTCGATCAACGACAACATCCTCTCTCTCTTGGAAAATCTCAAAGACAGGAACCAGATGGAGGAAGATGATAAACAGAACAGAGACAAAGATAGGCTGGATGTGGATAAAGCCAAGGACAACACTATGGAGCAGGATTTGACGAACGCCCAGGATCATAAGGCAGAAGAGCAACAAGAGTGCGCCGAAGCTGCCCAGACCATGCTCGAGATGGAGAAGTAGTCTGCTAGGTTGGGTCTCTGTCCTTTGGTTTTTGTTTCTCCTGGCTTTGGCTTTTTGTCTGGTCTCTATTTTTCTGGTTGGTTCTCTAGCCTTTTTAGTGGGCAGTTGTTTCGGGCTGGGCCTTTGGGCTTATTTTCAGCCATAAGGCTTATGCTTTGGCTAGGCATTTTTTCGCTTATTTTCAGCCTTTCTTGTTGTTAAACTTATGGGTTTTAGGACCCCTTAAAACCTATTTACCTTATCAAAAACATTAAAACTTAAAAACATATCCTAACCCTTAACTAACCTTTACTAACACCTCACAACCACTAACTTTTAACTAATATAAAACAATTCCTAACTTGACCTACTATTCTAACCCCCTACCTTCTAACTAACGCCACTAACCTTCTAACACTTTAACATTTTCCCTAACCCCAAGGACATGGGTACTTCCCCATGCATCCACACTCTTTCCAAGGTTTTAAAAACATAGCAACATGATCTCCTAAGAGTTTTGAGCACCCAAGTCAAGTGGAGGTAAAGAGAGCTTCAAAAAATGTGCTTTTTATTGCTCTTAAGTACATGCTAGACTTCAATGATTCCCATTTCTCCTAGTTTGGCCTACCTGTCATGTGAAGTCTGACATAGGGCCATGTGAGAGGCACTTTTGCAGACCTTGGAGGCTTTTTCAACTCCTAGCACAGGAGGGAAGAGAATTAGGAGTTAAGATTTAAATTTTTGTAGGTGTGGGTCAAGGTAAGAGTCATAGGATATTTTAGATATTTTTCTTTTATTGTAATTATTTCTTTTAATATTGATTAAATTTAAAAAAAGGTTTTACAAAAGGGATTTTATTGAGAATATGCTCTGTTGTAAAAAAGGAGATTAAACTTTTCCTCATACAAAAGGCAGAGAACCTTTTGGGTCTAAGAATGAACAATTTTCTCAAGACCCATTTTTTTTCTTCTAAGTGATGAGATTTTCAAATTTATTTATATAGCCAAGGAAGATACATTTTAATAATTTTACTAATTATAATATAAAGTTTAAATGTCTTTTTAATACAATAACATATGATTATTTTCCCTTCCAATCCAAATACAAAAATACTAGAGGAGATTAAATTCATGTAGTTTTAAATTTACTTGATGCAATCCAAATTCAAATTGCATAACTTATATCTATCATCATTTTATCTAATTAATAATAATCAAATGAATGTGATTTCAAACCACAAGAATGCCACAGAAAGTGTAACACATCATTGAATTCATTTTCTGATAAACACATGCAAATAAATTGAATTGCAAGAAATATCATTTGAAAGAATCATACTATTTATTTATTTATTTATTCAGTCATCTGATTCAAGGACTCCCTCAGGAAAGAACTAGTGAAGTAAAATTGAGATCATAGTCGCATCTACAATAAGTTTAACAATGACATTTTTACAATGGAATCATTATCTTGAGGAGAAATCTCCCAACATTTGAATTTCAATAACATTTCTGAATTTCCTTCTTGGCTCCACAATAGGGAAACTACTATGAAGTTTGCAACACATCAAGATGATCATGGAGAGAATGAAACTAATTAGGAGACAACCAATCTTAACATGAAGACAATATCAAACATTCACTTCCATCTAGGTTTGCACAACAGGTTTGTCATTGAACTAGACTAGGGAGAAGGTGGGTTTTTCCAATAGGAGACCTTGGCCACAACACCATAATAGTTGCCCTTTTGGGGCTATAATAACAAGAACTTCCATTCTTCCATTTTCTAAATTCCAAAACTCAAAACATAGTTTGCGCTAATGAGTAGGGGCCCATAACCCGCTACTCTCTCCCTCTCCTCATCCTAAGGAGAGACTTTGCACATTTGGAGTCCAACTAAAGATGTCCTCCTGTACATGGCCACTTTTTCCCTATTCAAGGGTGAGTAATTCCAATACAACCCATACAATCCCTTCTAAAATAAAAAATACCCATTTCAATCCCTCCTAAACATATTCTTCAAACACACGAACATACATATGCAAGAAAACTACTTAATCATGAACACAACATTAAAAAAATGAGCTTGAGGGCTTCCTACCTTCACAACAAGGTTATGGCAAGTGAACAATTTGAGATGTACTTCCCTTCCTTCTCCTTCTCCTTCAATCCTAAATTTCTCTCTGAAACTAGAGGTTGGGTGAACACGCTTCCTTTCTCAAATTTGCTTCTAAATAGGATATTAACTCAAACACCTCCAAATTGCAATAAATCTCCCACTTGCCTAAAGGTTCTAGATTCTTCTAACTCAACTTGACATAAGGCTAACCTCAAGGTGGAGTTAAACTCATCCAACTCATGGAGAAACATTCAATATTCGTAACAAAGCAAAAATGAGATGTTTTAGTGGTCACCAAAGTCAACGAAGGGGGCTAGAGGGGTGGAAAATACCCCCAACCCATACATATACCCCTTGGGTACTTAGTTTTCAAGATTTTTGGCCTCTAGGAAAATTTAATGACCTGATAAAATGCTTGAAAATTTTGGACTTCTTAAAACCCTAAAAAAATGTAAAATAAATCACTAATCTTGATTAGGGTAATTAATCTCGATTACCCACTAATAAGCATTGGATCACTAACCTAGTCCAACTCAAATTCTTAGGTTATTTGGTTAACTATAATTAACATGTTGAAATGCATATACATATCATGAGTGTTAAGCAAAACTATAAAATTATTGTTACAAAATATTAACACTTAATGCTTACAAAATGATATATTCATTCAATTTATGATACAAATAAAATATGAACAATGGGGTCTACATCTTTTATTAGACTCAACCCTAGTTTTCACAAATGGTACATAGGGTCTAGTCCTGATTCTCTATCAGATTCCTCAACTAATAAATCTTGCACACTCATTTCACACATTAGTAGCTCGAGAAAATCACATGCATATATATAACTCATCGGGACAATTACATAAATTAAAACATAAATCTTGCATTTAAATAACCCTTTCTAATTTTGGCACACACATTTAGTCATCAGTAATTACCTAATCAATATGACATAACTTTATTCATTAATTTAGATTAAAATACTAGAATAATCATCATTAGGCATGCATATAATTAAACATCATAAACATTGTCAATAGGGCATACTGAACTATCAAATAGCATAAAAAGTAATCATCGAGGTACCAAAATCAACACCCTCCTCATCAGGTGAAAATGCCTCATATCATTGTTAGTAAAATTTTAATGTTTAAATAGTCAAGATAATGTAGTAGTTCTTGAATCACTGATTATTAAAACATGGATGTATCAACTGCTCTCAATTTCATTAGGACATTCATAACATAAAACATTATTTCATACCTATTTCAATCTCTTATAATGGTTTTAACAAATGATTCATATTTGATAAGTACATATGAGGAGGGACCTTACATCTTCCCTCACTAGCCTTTGACTTCCTCCTGGAGGTCGCACAACTAAAATGTTCATTTCAAGATAGACCTTGTCTAAACTTGTACCAAAATTTACTCCTATTAAAAGAATGATTAATAATTCACATACATACTTAGGGGAGATAACATTTTTACCTAATTATTCTTACTAAAATCAAAGCTCAATCTAAAACTCTAACATGGTTACATTTTCCAGGGTCAAATACTCCTTAAAACAAATTGGTCACATATAAACAACATTCTAATCTAGTATACAATACTTATAGAGTCTGTAATAATAATAATATAATAAGATATTATGAATTCCACATACCCTCTCATCAGGTAATAGTTGTACAAGACTCCCTCAAATGAGGTTTCATATTAAGCAACTTGTTCCTTTATTCAAGGTTAAGTACTTCCCTTTAGAGTTTCCTGACACATTGATTCTTGATAGGATACTCAACAAGTCCATCACTACACATGCACCTTTCCATCAAGAAGTCCATTTGGTTAACTCATAACCTTAACCAAATTAACCAAATTTATGTGGGGGTGCAATTTCATTACTCATAATAGTCAATGAATAACACTAGTCCTATTCTGAAAGTCCTGGGAGAGGGTGGGGCACAAATACTCTCACTAATAACCCCATACCCTAATTTTGTGTATCCACATGATTGTCAAGAATCCCTTTGGTAGGCTCATTATATGTCACTTTGCTAATAAAACTCACAAGAAAGTACCTCAAAATTTAAATTGAACATCAAAGATGAAACATCCAATGCAAAAGTCTAAAAATAAAAGAAATAAAGAGTGGCCATAATAGTAAAATTTTAATCAAGAAGTGAAGACATGACCTAGAGGCAAAATAGAATCATCAATAATAAAGTTGGCTAAACAACCCCACATCACATTGTTTGGCAAAAAGGAAAGAACATTAAAATACTAATATTTGAAATCAGACAAATAAGGAAATAAATCCAATTACTTAGAAAATTTACATTACTAACATAATGCTGCCATACCAGGTTCTCTAAAGGCAAGGAGAAATCTTAGCTCTTCCAAATGAATTGTAGGGATCTTGAATTGAAATTAGATGGTGGTCTAAAGATTGTGTCACTCAAACTATGATTGATCCCACATACTAACTATATAGCTCACTTTATTGACATCGCCCTATGACTAGGGTTTTACTGTACTAAGGGGTTTGGCTTGATCAAAACTCACTCAAAAGTGCAAATACAAGGATACTAATATAAGTGCCCTTCAATCCTCTTATTGTTACATTGGTTTCCTTTCAAAGAATCTAAACATGTGGGAAACTTTGGTGTCAGTAGAGTTGTAGTTACAAAATCAAATCTCTTATCCTCAATTCACTATAATTGTATATTAGGGTTCCTACCAATAATCTTTCTTAGGTTAATTTTTCCACAATATACTGATTGAAGTTGAGTTATTAATCTCACCAAATCTGGTATGCTCTTGTATACATATATACATCACTGCCTGTGTTATTCCATCATTTACACAAGTTCTAATTATCATCTGAGAATGTATTGAATGCTATTGTTCTTATCTATAATTCCATATTCCATGCCTCCTAGTTATGGATGAGTTATGATTTCATCCTTAGGTTGTAGGTTTACAACTAGGTAGGTATAGATCCATTATTAGGATGTTGCCAATGTTTACTCATTCATTCTTAAAACTATCTCCTTGTTGATGATATAGGTCATCATCATTGTTCTTATCGTATCTCGTAGCTTATAATATGCTTATTTCTTAACTCTGATACCTAAAATTTTAGTTCGTGTTAGGTTGATGACCTCATCGTGACTTTGCTTACTCTATATTGTAGGGTTATAACTGGTCCAAGAATTTCAATGTTAGAGTCTACGAGCATTCACTTGATAGTTAAAAACTTATTACTCATGCTTATACAATAAGCCTACTGACATAATTAAACTCACATAACCCTATCTCTGAAGTTTGCATTTTCCCACCATTTAATTTTCATTCTTACCACCATATTTTTAGATAGATTTAATCGCCAACTAGGGTTCCACTACTCATAGTAGAATTGGGATTTTTTTATTCTTTGAGTGTTCCTAGCTAACTCATGTGTTCAATAGCTTCTCATGTTAGTAATCCTATCATTCGAGGTTTCCAAAGGTTACTTGCAGATTTCAATTGAGTTTTTCTCACTTTCTTTTTGAGGATTATTGGAACAATATATTTTAATTTCTTAATAGGTTAGAGGTATCCCAAAAAAATGGTCACATGATATACTCTTCAAGTCTTACCTTCCTATTTACTCACCATTCATTTTATCTATTCAATATTTTAACTAGAAGGTAAAAAATTAGATTATGAAGATCATAGGTTTCCTTCACTTATGTTTGAAATATGTAGATTGAAACATGTCTACTTGATCACTTCCATACTTGATATGAACTACAATGCTCCCATGAGTGATTGGGTCAGTCAATATCTGACTTCTACTAAAGATGATGAGAAACAGTTTCTCTTTGACTTCTAGGTTATTTAATCATTTCCACTCTCCTGATTCAAATTTGTTTTAGGGTTCTTAATTTAGTTTTCCTCAAGGTGGTTGTGTTCAATATAATTTTGATTTCTTAATGAGATCATAATATACTTTAATATAACATTCTTGCATCTAATCATTCATTTTGAGTCATTAAGACTAGGTTATCTGATATGGTTAACCATTTACATTTGTTAATACTAGTTCAAATTTTACTTAGGTTCAACTATCGGTGTCGCAGTTTAGAAGGAATACATTTGCTGACCAAATTTTTGCAAGGGGAAATCCCTACTTTGTATAGTAAAATTTAAATTTCCACACTTATAATGGACCCATTATTATCCAAGTGTCACAAAACTAAGCTCTGATACCAAAATGTCATGCCCAAAATTTGAGGCAAAAACACACCAACAATTTTTAAAAAAAAGTTATTTAAAGTTATTTAACCTACTAAGATAATACATGCTACACTAATCAAGATTCAAAAAGAAGACATAGTATTAAAGTGAGTTTTGAATACATATCATTAAGATGCAGAGTAGACGTCTCCACATACTACACAGGTTTGAACTCCAAAAATCCTAACACTACAAAAACACTTAGTTTCGGTTAAATGAGTCGATCAATAAAACATTAATTTCAAATTTCAAGGGTATGACCTTGAAATCAATCTACATTTAGGGTTTCCAAGTTCATAAGTTGACTATGATGCTATCCCCTATTTTTTAAACACTAAACTAGATTTGTCCTTAGGAGAATCTAATTCTGCATTTTCCACATGTTTATCTAACACCTTAATAACTGATCCCAATTATTAAAATAACTATTAAAATAATTAAAATTATTAATTAATTATTATTAAATAATTTACAATGTTCATTCTATCTTCAAACATAATTCAATTTACCAACTCAAGATGTGTAGTCAATTTCATCTTACAACCCCTTTTAAGCATTACATGTCTTGATAACACCTTAAAATTGAAATATTAATAACAATAAAATCATATTTAATTAATCATTTAATAAAATAATATAATTGTTAGGTTCATTCATTATTTTAAATCTAATTATACACATATTCATACATCCAAGGACATGGGTTACCTCCTGTTACTATCACGATTTAAACTCCAATACTAATTCTATAGACTAATGTTCATAATACCTTTTACCAGCTTTATTAAATTTAATATTTTCAATCATAAAAATGAAAATCAAATTTCAAATGCCTATTGAATTTAAAACCAAATCCTAACATATAACTTCTAACCATAAAATAATTACTAACACTTATATTTAAATATGAAACTTATAGAGGATAACTTATAATCAAACACTTACTTTATATATAATAGTAATAAATCCACCTTTGTTTCAAAGAATATCTTGCATGTTAATTAATTCCTACTTTAACTTTATTATTCACCTTTTTAAACACTTAACATCTAGCTTATTCTAACACTAAACTTTAACAACTCACTTCCACCTACTAACTAAAAACTAATTATAATCTAATACTAATACTAACATTAAAAATTAAAAACATATCCTAACCCTTAACTAACTTTTACTAACACCTTACAACCACTAACTTTTAACTAATATAAAACAATTCCTAACTTGACCTACTATTCTAACCCCCTACCTTCTAACTTACCCCACTAACCTTCTAAAACTTTAACATTTTCCCTAACCCCAAGGACATGGGTGCTTCCCCATGCATCCACATTCTTTACAAGGGATGTAAAATGAAGCAACATGATCTCCTAAGAGTTTTGAGTGACCAAGTCAAGTGAAGGTAAAGAGAGTTTCAAAAAGGTGCTTTTCATTGCTCTTAAATACATGCTAGACTTTAATGATTCCCATTTCTCCTAGTTTGGCCTACTTGTCATGTGAACTCTAACATAGGGCTTGTGAGAAGTACTTTTTCAGAACTTGGAGGCTTTGTCAACTCCTAGCATGGGAGGGAAGAGAATTAGGAGTTAAAATTTAAAGTTTTCTAGGTGTGGGTCAAGGTAAGAGTCATAGTATATTTTAGATATTTTTCTTTTATTGTATTTATTTCTTTTAATATTGATTAAATATAAATAAAGGTTTTACAAAAGGGATTTTATTGAGAATATGCTCTATTGTAAAAAAGGAGATTAAACTTTTCCTCATACAAAAGGCAGAGAGCCTTTTGGGTCTAAGAATGAACAATTTTCTCAAGACCCATTTTTTTCAATGTCTCTTTTTTCCTAAGTGATGGGATTTTCAAATTTATTTATATAGCCAAGGGAGATATAATTTTATAAAAAAATTAATTATAACATAGAGTTTAAATGTCTTGTTAATACAATAACGTAGGATTATTTTCCCTTCCAAATCAAATACGAAAAATACTAGAGGAGATTAATTTCATGTAGTTTTAAATTTACTTGATGCAATTTGAATTCAAATTGCATAACTTATATCTATCATAATTTTATCTAATTAATACTAATCAAATGAATGCGATTTCAAACCATAAGAATGCCACAAAAAAGGCAACACATCATTGAATCCATTTTTTGATAAACACATGCATATAAATTGAATTGCAATAAATATCATAGATTCTTGTGGTCATCTTTGAATGTATACCTGCATACTTCTAACTATGTGTCCATAATTCGATAACAATATTAAATATTCCAAAAAAATCTTGGTAAAAAAATTACGGATGTCTTCAAGATGAAATGAGGAATTCAATTTTTTTTGTCTAGACGATCATTTTGTAGAAAGATAGGATTCCTTAAAAGGTACATTTGTTCCAATGACATTCAATACTATCAAAATAGTTGAGAAGCTAGAGATGATGATGCTAATGCTGAAAATCATCCACCTATCACTTGCAGGTCACTGATGATGTTCCTGATATAAATGGTCGCAAAGCCATTCTTAAGGTTTATGCAAGCAACAAGAAGCTAGGCAAAGATGTCTTACTTGATGTTATTGCCATGAGAAGACCCATGTTTAGTGGTGCTGATCTTGCAAACCTCTTGAATGAAGCAACAATTCTTGATGGAAGATGAGGCAAACAATACATATCAAGTAAGGAAACAGATGATGCAATAGACAAGATTGTGGATGGTATGGAGGGCACATCAATGACTGATGGAAAGAGTAAGAGTTTGGTGGCTTACCATGAAGTTGGACATGAAATTTGTGCATAAGTACACAAAACTAATCATCTATTGGTATTTTATTGTATGCTTTTATATAGACCTTTCACATATGTATGGACCAAAAGTTGGAACTTTGATTTGCAATAATATATGATATCAATATGTGTTTCAGAGGCAACTAAATCTTGTTTTGGTAACTATTACAAGGTCAGCATGATGACCCCTAGAGATTTGACAATCCATGGATTATTAGAGTAGACCATTTAATTATATACAAAGAGAGATTATTTTGGTAAAGGGTGATTGTTGCCAATCAGTTGGCAACAACTATTGTATTCTACTATGAGAGAAATTACCAACATGGATATGCATGACCAATAATTCTTGTGTATCAGTGTTTGTTTTGACTCTCATGTAGCAAGTCATTCCTTTGGTATTTTAGGAACTTCTCATTGCATATTATTATTTTTTAAAGATTCATGGACTAGTGATGTAAGTCGTAACTCTTGCATTGAGCTTATTGTTCTCTTTGGAAAATCTAAACTATGACCTAGTAATTCTTCTAATCATCTTCCCTATTAAATAGTGATATGACTTCCCATCTTGGATTTCCTTTCTTATTGTTCCCTCTCTATGCAAGGTAGAATAGGGTGAATTTGGATAATGTCCCCTCGCACTCAAATTTTTTATGCATATCCTTGAGATTCAAATTGAGGATTCTTTCCATGATAGGGATAAGTCTTTGAAATATCATGATATCATATTAAAACTTGTCTTATTGTACTGAAATCTAAAAATTTTTTGCAATTATATCACATCTAATTAGAAAGTTGAATTGGAGGAAGAGAATACCATTTTACCCCATGTAATCTTATTTTTTTTCTGATTTTTTTCATACTTGAGTCTGAATGTGTGGAGGATAAAGAAAATGTGTTAAAAATAATCCTAAAGTTTTCTACATGGACCTTCTTCACATGAAATCCTAATACTCATTCCTCAACCCTAATAAAGATATCTTTACTTCTACTTTCCTTTGGCTTCATTTACCCTATCTCCTTTTCAATTCTAGAAACTATTTTTTTGGTAAGCTATTGGTAGTGGTATGAGAAGATATTATTGTACCTTAAAGAATATAATCAAGTATGCAAGCTCTAATTGTGGATGAATTTGTGTCTAGATGGACTTCTCTAATCATTTCCCATTTGATATTTTTAAAGTTGGGAAGATAAATTGGTATCAATAAGCTAATTATGAAAGGAAATATTTCAAATGTAGATTGTGGTTTCTAGAAAATTATTCCTCTTTGAAATGTCTAAAAGAAAAACAAAAAACAAAAATGAAATCAAGCTTCATGAGACCCTCACACTTGTTGACTCAACAAAGAAGCTTATAAATTTATCATTCCTCCTAATGATTTTGTAGACTCCATCTCCTCATGGATCCAACACTTGTGAGCTCAATTCGCAACTCTCTTTTATCCTTAAATTAAGAAAATCATCATGAGACAAAACTTGATATTTCCTCAAGGGGAATCTAAAAATTGTGGGCCTCTTTTGGTGTTTCTCATATAGAACAAGTGAATAGGGAACCCAACTCTAATATATTTATTTAAACAATTGAGATTGCTTCACACTCATCTTAGCTATTTAGGGGTTATTTTAGTAGATGCTAGTGTTATTCTTCCAGTCACCACCGTTTTATTTTTTTTGTGTTATCATTGATTTATGCATTTATCTACGAAGGAATGAGTTATTGTTTAATCATATTTATATCATTAATTTATTATTTTCAATAGTTATTCATTTAATTAATTTCATATTTTCTTATTTAATCAAATGCTATTAATTATTTGTTTTTAGTGAATTTTATTTTATTTTTCATTTCATTAACTAATTTATTTAAAGAATCTTTCATCTATGATTATGATATTCATGTTGTTTGAATCTATGGTAGATGATTATAGTATAATCCACACATGAATGAAGTTCCCATCCTTGTTCATGACACTCAAGTGATTTCATTTTCTCCAAGATCTTATCATTGATAAGTAAACTCAAAATAATCTCAATGCTCACTCTCTAGCAATCTATAATCACAAATGTAGATAGTAAAATCACTTTCTATTCTTTCAATTTTGAGTTGCATACCTCTTATAGAGTTTTAGGTGTTTTGAGTGCCTCTTCAAACAATCCTTGAGACTCAATAGCTTCCTTGTACACAAGTGTATCTTTAAAGTTAGCTGCACCAAAATTGTATGTCCTGATTTCTACTCCACAAGAAAGAATATATAGAAAGAAGATATCAATCTCATTTGTTATTGAACAAAATCCATAATCCCACAAAAATATAGGTATATTTAAAGAGAAAAAGAAAATTATAATGCTTGAATTAAGGTGGTTGGATTTGGATGGGCCAGAACTAGGGCATCAAAGATATGCACATTGCTGGAAGCCCACATACCTCCCACGAGATGTGCTATTATTTTTACAACTAAAAATACTCAATACCATATTTAAAGAACGTTTAAAGCTTAAGGGGATGGATAATTTCCCTTCAAATCTAAATCTATATAGACATTAGAAATTGTGAATTCAATTATAGGTATGGCTAGTTAACATTAAGAAATAGATTCCAATTGGATAGAAATTGGTCCAAAGTTAGGATTTTAAGTGTAGAGTAGTGTGCAAGTCTTATGAGAATCCCAAGTTTAATTTACTGCTTGGAAATTTTTTGATGCATACTATTTATTTATATTCTCTCCAAAATGAATGTTTTAAATGAATTTTGTGAGACTTATTACTTTTGATTATCTTACTTATATATGGCTAGGAACAATCTAGATTTATAATTGTTGCATGCCTTAGTTGTACTTTTAGATTTTCTATGCATGTCTATTACATAAAGCTCCCATTTTATCTTTTATTTTTTTCTTGTAATAATTGAGATTTAATTATGTTTAAGTCATCCCTCAAATTGTGTTTCTTTGGCATAAACTGTGTAGGATCCTTTTAATCATCATTTTATTAGAAATTTCCTTGGACATAAAAACCATAAATAAATTATTACTTGTTGCATGAATTTTGAGCACCCAAATCCAATTTTCATTATTTCATTTCTTTAGTTCAAACCAAAATTGACCACAATTCCTTGCATACGAATCTTATAAATCATTTTTTAAATACCATTATTGATTGAATACACAATTGTAAGGGGAACACTACTTACCTTTTTGTTCACTGATCATTTCTAGTATCAAAAAATAGATTGAATGATGTTTATAATTTACACAATTCATCATCCCTATTCCTCCTTGAAAATAGTTTTCCATCTAGTGCAGATTAATTTGATCGATACAACTTACATAATACATTATTGCTATTCTTCCACAAAAGCACTAGCAAATTTAAAATATAATAGCTATTGTTTCAAAATTCTTCTTCACCAAATATTTGGGAGTCCCCTACTATGGGTACATTAGTAATCTGGGTACTTGATTTCTTATATATCTCTAATTTTTTTAAATAGATCTTAGTAGATTGTGTTGGATACTTATTTTCTTATATATCCTCAATTCTTTTTATATATCTCGATAGATTAGTTACAAGGGTTTGCAAAATAATCCCAAAAGAATGTTTACTCTAACCCCATTGGTTCTAATTTTAAGTGGAACTTGATTACATGTCCAGAAATATCAAAATTAATTCAAATAAATAGTGTCAATATTTAATGTTTTTCTAGTAAGACATGGCCAAAATAGGAAGCTAGCATTAGCTGTCTGATAGGCTTCTATTGATGTCAATCCAACTTGGAATTTCACTGTCTTATGCCTAATTCTTTTCCTGATGCTCTAATCAAGATGAGAGGGTAAAAAATAATTGCCAATAATTTTCCAACATTGTAATCATTTGATAGCGTTGTAGTGTATCTATCATACACATTTAAAATAATTGTATTTTTCCATGATACCAAATTAAAAAGGGATGTAGTGCATGAAGTCCTAGTCCCACAACATTTTGCAGCTCTTTCAACACTACCAAACATGCTTGATAAATTTTCACAATTGAAGGTGTTATGTGTGTACCATTGTGCCAACTTAACAAGCCTTCTAAGCACCGCGAGCAACTTGATTCAGCTAAAAAAGTTACATTTGGATTTAACATGGTGTATCTTTTAAAGAACATAAATCATCATTTATAGGTGGATTTTAGATGGTGTATCTTTGAAAGAATATATATTTCTATTGGTTTGAAAGATTGAAGTATTGAGTAAAGAGATCTTGTATTTTGTAAAGGCACCAGATTGGGAAGGTTGGTATAGAAGCAATATAACATATGCATTGAGGGATTATAAACACAAGTATCTATGCAGTGGGTCAACTTGCATATGTAGAGTTAGGAAGGATAAGGAAATTAGTAACATTAGAGAGGCAATTGAGAGCAACAATATTGTCATTCCTATGATTTCCAAAAACTTTTTAGAGAGCTATTGGTTGAATGAAGGTGGTCAGATTTGGACAGGCCAAAACTAGGGCATCAAAGATATATGTGTCATTGGAAGCCCCCATACCTCCCATGAGATATGCTATTATTATTGCAAAAAAAAAAAATAAATAACATTTCTAAAAAAAACTTAAAGCTTAAGGGGATGGATTATTACCCTTCAAATCTAACTCTTTGACTAAGTATGAGTTGCTTGAAGGGACAAGTTCAAGCAACAACTCCTGCAATCCTCATTAAACCTCATTAAACCTTGCTACCATGAGAAATGAATATTTAGCTCCCATTGTCATAAGTCCCTAGCCCACCCATGAATGATAAATAATGCTTGCCACACACTAGATGCTTAGTGCCAATAGCTCCAATAGCATGCATAAATGAAATAAACAAGTAACAAACAAAGTGTTTTATTTGATTATTTGAACCCAAGTTGATCAAAATTTCAACCAACTTAGGCATAAAAAAAAGAATGTATTCAACAAGTCTATTCATATGTTGGTCAAAAAATTAGTTCAAAATTTGACCTATAATGTACTAGTATATATGCTATGAGAGATCTCAATGATACGAGATCACTTTGAATATTGAATAAATACTCATTAAGGCCAAGCAAAATGAAATGGTCGATTAATGGTATACTCTACTTAAATATATATATTTTAAATGAAATGATACAATATTAGAGAATATTGGACCTGTTTTCTACTAGTTAGAAAAATAAATATAGAGGAGCTTTGTCCAGTTACCATCTTTAGAGGTAAGAGATGTAGATGAAAATATATTTTAAGAAAGGATCTTTGTTAAAAAAGAATAAAAATTATGACATTCCTTAAGTGTATTAGGAGAGCTTATATAAACTTAAAACATTGGCAAATTAGAATTGAAAAGTATGAAAATCTTAAAATTTTGATTAAATCATACATAAAAAGAAATTATTGTAACAAAATTAGCAAGAAAATAAAATTAAAAATAGTGCTTGATAAAATATCCCAAGATTATCTAAGATGAAATATTTCTATATGGCTAAAAGAAATTTATAAAATGTGCTTGATGACCCACCTTCATCTTTATATTTATGTTTTAGAGCATGTTTAAATAAAGATAAAAGGTTCTAGGAAATGAGTCCAACTAAGGTCATAATTGAAATATGAGAATACTTTTTTTTGGATAAAGCTAAAAATAGGTTTTATTGGGACTTGAAATCCAACAACCAAAGCCTAAAAGATATCAATTTATGAGTCCTAACAAGACTCTGTGCTAGAAAACTAATACACATCAACAAATTAGCACCCAAAACCAGCAACCAACAAAAAATAACCACAAAAGAAAACTAGGAAAATATTAAAAAAACTAGAAAGGCACCTAAACCATCTCTCTGAGAGCTTTGGAAGCTTAAATCTCTGTGACCTTGGGGAGTCCTTCTTCAGTCTTGGAACCACCCTCAATTTTTTTTTGCTAGGTCTTCCACAGGTTTTTTTACCTAGGCCTTGGATGTCCTCGCCCTTCTCTTTACTAGTGATATCAATTGACACCTTCCTGCTAATAGTTTAATAACTTCTTAACCAAGGAATGATTCTTCCTATCACTATCATTTATAACCCTTTTGACTTCACTAAATTGAATAGGAACATCCTCATTTATGTTCTACACTTCCTTATTGAGGTTCCTCCATAATGTTAAGATTTAACCACGGACATGAATAAAAATTACATGCAAATATACAAATATCAAAAAATAATAGATCACATAAAAAAGAACACAAGAAACCAAGATTTAACGTGGTTCACCCAATCCTTGGGCTACATCCACCAAAAAATAAATCTAATATTATTATGATCCAATAATTACAACTTGATTATAATCTGTAATTCATTACATCTCAATACCATTACAAGAACCAATTTTCGCATCACACCTTATGAAAAATACCTAACCGAAAGCCCTTTTATACAAGTAATGTTATGCTTCTTTAGGATTACAAGATGTGAACCATATGTAAGCCATACATCAGCCACAATGTTGACCCAATTTTTTTTTCGGGGTGATTCCTTGAACCCCAAAGAATTTATGAAGTATGTACAATACTTCCTTGATCAGTCACCACAAACTAACAATCTCCCACTTGGGGACTAACTAGACTCCACACTAGATAATGATATCCCACTTAGAGACTGATCCAATAGCAATACCACTACCACATGGGGTTCCCACTGGATCAAACCACCTTGGACTCTACTATGCTTTTATTCTATTTATTCTAGAAGACCAACTAAAGTTGAAGAGGAATTCAGCTTCTCCCTTGTCACTACCTTTGTAAACATATCTACTAAATTTTCATCTATATGTATCTTATCCATCTTTAACTTTCCATCATCCAAAATTGACCGAATGAAATGGTACTGCAATTGAATGTGTTTTGTCTTTAAATGTAGAGCTAAATTCTTTGCAAGACAAACAACACTCTAGCTATCTATAAATAAATAATTATCCCTTTGAGGGTGTCCCAATTCTTCCAAGAAGGATTGAAGCAATGTCATCTCCTTGGCTACCTCTATAGTGTATAAAGCATTAACCTTCTATAACCTAGAAACCTAGCTCACTACTGCCCCACCAACAGTAAATACATAACCTTTAGTACTCCACTTGGTATCAATATCTCTTGCCAAATCTGAGTCAACATAGCCTTGTAAATAAATAGTAGAGCCCCCAAAGTGTAAACACTTACTGCATGTTCTTCTCAAATATCTAAGAATCCATTTAACTGCATTACAATGCTCAATTCTTGGATGACTCATATACCTACTAATGAATCCCACTACATGTGCAATATCTGGCCTTGTACATACCATAGCATACATCAAGCTTCCTACAACTAAGGCATAGGGTACCTTGGACATCTTATCCTCCTCTTGTTGTGTCTTTGGACACATCTCCTTAGTCAACTTCAAATGACCAGGTAAAGGTGTGCTGATAGCTTTAGCATTCTCCATAGAGAAATGTTGCAACACCTTCTCAACATAATAAGCTTGAGATAGTGTCAATTTCTTGTTCTTCCTATCTCAAAAAATCTTCATACCAAGGATTTTTTTTTCTACCCCCAAATCCTTCATAGCAAATGCATGTGCTAACTAGTGTTCAAACCCTTTATGTGATCCATGTTAGACCCAGCTACAAGCATATCATCAACATATAAACATAAAATAATGTAATTGTCATCATTGAACCTCTTAAAATAAACACAATGATCTGAATTACACCTACTATATCCATGCTCATGCATAAAATTGTCAAATTTTAGATACCATTGCCAAGGTGCTTTCTTCAAGCCATATAAACTTTTCTTTAATCTGCACACTAAGTTCTCCATACATTTGACCTCAAATCCCTGTGACTGAGCCATAAATTTCTTTTCATCCAAATTTCCATGAAGGAAGATTGTTTTAACATCAAGATGCTCTAAATGAAAATCTTTAGGAGCCACAATACTTAAAATAGTACATATATAAGTCATTTTAACAACAGGAGAGAATATCTCATCAAAATCAATGCCCTTTTTCTGTGAAAATTCTTTTACAACTAATCTGAATTTAAATATTTTCTTACCTCCATCCTCTTCTTTTAACCTATAAACCATTTTATTTTATAAAGCCCTTTTACCTATAGGCAACTTGCATAAATCCCATGTCTTATTTTTCAGCAAAGAGTCCATTTCATCTTTCATGGTAGGCTCCCACTGAATCTTAGTATCCACCTACATAGCTTCATCATAACATTCAGGCTCACCAACATCAATAAGTAAAATAGAATATAAGGAAGGAGAAAATCTTTCTGGAGGTCTACTTAGCCTTGTTGACTATCTAACATTCATGGGGTTGTGTGGTATTTGTTGTTGCAGTTGTTGCACATCATGAGGAATTGCTAGAACATCATGTTTTGGAGTATCATCTCACACTACATAATCATCTTCTTTCTTCTCATGTTGCTACAACAAATCTTTGTACAACACTTTCTCATTGAATATGACATCCCTACTTCTTACAATTTTATGATTTTCAAAATTCCAAATACTATAACCAAATTCATTAATGTCATATCCAAAAAATACATACTTCTTTGACTTAACTCCCAACTTGGTTCTATTTTCAGATTCTATATGAGAAAATGCTTCATAATCAAAGGTTTTGAGAAAAGAATACCTCACCTTCTTACCAGCCCATGCTTCCTTTGGAATACCACAACCCAAAGGAGTATAGGGGCATTTATTAATCAAATATACAATAGTATTGATAGCCTCAACTCACATGTGTAAGGGAAACCCAACATGCAACCTCATGCTCCTTGCACACTCCATTATAGTCCCGTTCATGCATTTAGCCACTTCATTTTCCTATGGAGACCTTGGAATAATTTTCTATCGACAAATTATACCATTAGTGGAAAAATAATCTTCCAATTCATGACCAGAATACTCACCACCATTATCTGATCTAAGACATTTTAATTTCTTACCAGTCTCATTTTCAACCAAGCATTTCCATTTCTTAAAAGTTTGAAATACATTAGATTTCTGTCTAAGGAAATAAACCCATACTTTTCTAGTTGCATCATCAATAAATGTAACATAATAATGAGAGCCACCTAGGGAAGATACCTGAGTTAGTCCCCATACATCTGTATGCACAAGCTCTAATTTCTCCCTTTTATTTTTTTTCCTAGTCTTCACAAAACTTACTCTCTTTTGTTTTCCATACACACAACTTTCACATAAATCTATATTAACACATTTCTCACCTGGTAAAACTTTCTTTGAATGAAGTACTTTCATACTTTTCTCACTCATGTGCCCAAGTCTATTGTGCTACAATGCTATATCAAACTCTACAATAGTTATTTGTTCTCCCTGCTCAACTACAACAATTATTGTTGAACATTCATTTTTCTCTAAAATAATCAAAGTAGAAGGAACAATATGACCTGTACAAAGATATAAGGTGCCTACTTTCACACCTCTTGCTACTACAAGGGAAACTTTTGAAACCTTTCAATTTTTATCATTAAAAGTAACTACACAAACCTCATCACCGAGTTGTCCTACTAAAATTAAACTCCTACTCAACCTTGGAACATGTCTTACCTCATGTAGTAGCCAATGATCCACATTTTGCAACTTAATCTTAACTTTTCCCTTTCCAACAATCTGACAGGGTTCATTATCCCCCAAATAAACAAGCCCAAAATCCCCTTGGACATAATTGATAAAATAACCTCTATGAGGTATAGCATGTAATAAAGCACCAAAATCTAAAACCCATGAATCATTAACACTTTCTAAAGAAAGACGCAAAGCATGATCCTCTTCAAATTTTTTATTTACCACATTTGCCTCCTTGTCTCCATTTGGTTTATCTCCTTCATTTTTCTTTCAAGTCCAATGATATTTCATTTTATGCCCTAGTTTCCCATAGTACTAGTAGTCATTTGGTCCTCTCGATTGAGACCTCCTCCCCTTTGACTTTCCTCTTGATTTCCCACGATTTTGAGAATTGTTTCCTCTCCCAGTCACATTGCCTTTGCTTTGTGCATTCAAAGAACTTCCTAATGTAGACTCTCCTGAGGATTTCCTACGAGTTTCCTTGCTCAAAATAACACTGATCAGATCATCATATTTTAGGGTATTAGATCTAGAAACAAAATTACTCATAGCCATTACCAAGCCATTCCAGCTTTTAGGCAAAGAACAAGAAAACAAGAGAGCCCTAATTTATTCATCAAAATTGATACCCATAGAAGATAAATGACTATTAATAGTATTAGACTCATTTAAACGATCTAAAATAAATCCACCTTTTTCCATTTTCATATTAAATAAATGCTTCATGAGAAATACCTTATTTGAAGTGGAGGGTTTTTCATACAATTTCGCTAGGGTTTCCATCAACTCTTTTGTCATCTTTGCTTTTATAATATTAAATGCCATCGATGGTGCTAGACATAATTGAATGCTTCCAAGTGCCTTTCCATGTAAAAGATCCCTATCATCATTTGATTTAGATCCCAGGTTCTTGGTTTTGCCTTCCAATGGCTTCCATAAATCCTTCTAATAAAGATAGTCTTCCATTTGCATCTTTCATAACTGAAAGTTCTGCCCATTAAACTTGTCAACCCTCAACTTACCCTCATTTTCCATCACTCCCACTCAACTATGAGACTTTCTTGTAGAGGATAACGAAAAAAAAACTAGGCTCTGATACCACTTGTTAGGGTTTAACCACAGATAGAAATAAGAATTACATGCAAATATAAAAATATTAGAAAATAATAGATCACATAGAAAAGAACACAAGACACCAAGATTTAACATGGGTCACCCAATTCCTAGGCTACATCCACCAAATAGAAAGTCCAATATTATTACGATCTAGTGATTACAACTTGATTACAATCTGTAATCCCTTACAGATCAATACCACCATAAGAACCAATTTTTTCATCACACCTTATGAAAAATGCCTAACCCTAAGCCCTTTAATATGAGTAATTTTATGCCCCTTTAGGGTTACAACATGTTGGCCATATGTTGACCATACGTCAATGAAAGAATTTATAATGTATGTACAGTAGTTCCCTAATCAGTCACCACAAACTAACACATAACTCATTTGTCACCATCCTTGGAGAACCAATTTCAGTATGAACCCTTGAATCAAAGGCATCAATGGACTCCCTTTTTTCTTGAATTTTCTCAGAACAACCCAGGGTGTAAGATAAATTATCCTTTTTTCCCCCTTATCTTTTCTAGGTAAGGGTTCATTAGAGTTAGAGGCAGAGTAGCCTATAATTCTTTCAATAAAATTTAAAACATCCTTACTTATACTTGTCGAGCTATCATTTTGCATGATGCTAAATGACACGAATCCTTTTGAACTCCTCTCTTGAAAAGATAATCAAGGATCAACTCCAAGGTTCTAGGTGATCTTATGACTTACTGAAATCTACTCAATTGAAGATAAATGTGTATGTTCATGAGGAGGCCTTCGCTGGTTCTGAGCAATTTTGGATAATTTGTTAGATCTGTTGTTGTTTGAAAAAGTAACCACAAAAGAAATATATTTTTGGTATTTTACGTTTTATGATGAATGAAATTTATTGATGCAACTATATGAATTCCTACTTTAACCAAGTGTTAGAAAAGATAATAACAAAGATAAGGTAATAAGAGATTAAAGAAAATGACTTGAAAGGGGAATTTCTAAAGAACACAAATCATGTTAACAACATGTCTATGAATTAAATCATCAAAAAGATCCTATAGGAAATTGATGAAAATAGGATCAATGTTTCATCAATTCCACTCATATAATCATCAATGGGAACTCAATAGTAACTTAAATATGTTCCACATTTCATCAAATTGCAAGGCCATCAAAAGTGTGCTCATGCAAGACAAGACACTATGCAAGAACAATAGGAAATCTTTTCTCCAATTTTTTACATTAGTAGAATTAATTAACACAAGGAAAATACCAAAACTAAAAGGTCACACAATCATAACTACACAATAAAACCATTGGCTCCATTATTATTCATGAACATGCATTCACAAAAATAACACACTCTGACAAGAATAACTACACTCAAAATGAGAGCACCAAAAATATATACTATTGCATCAAAATAATGACATGGAGTACATATTACATCCATGTTTTTATAAGAAATAATCTCCTCCCTTTGTGTTAGAAGTGAGAGATCTTAAAATGAAAACTCATGCTATAAACTAATAAAAAAAATCTAAACATGTACAAAATGACTCTCTAAATGGTGCTAAGTAGGTCTCCACCCTTGTTTATATCCATTAATGGGTGCATGAGCCTTTACATACAAAAAAAGAATAAAAAATGAGAAGATAAGAAGAATGCATCTGGAAGATGATATGGAAGTCTCTAGAAGCTCTAAAAATGGAAGCTCAACCTTCTCTAGGCATTTCTGAGAGTTGAACTACTGTCAAAATGCATTTCTGATGCATGGGATGCTCTAAAATAGTAATTGGTAGTTAACTATCAATACACTACTTCTCTTTAGAACTATTGATGCACCTCTGAGAAAAGTGCACCTGCACACCTACGCTCCTGAACACCTTGGTGATAGGACAGAAAAATTGAAAAGTGATAGGTCAAAACTTGATTTCCAACATTTGGGTTTTCTTCCCCTTTATACCAAAATGATGTGTGTATGTTTCCATTTGAAATTATTTAGATGGAAAAGGTGATTTCTTGAGGAGATAATAAGTCTAAAGCTTCATACTTTACCCTTAGTTCCCCATGGAAATCATGAAGTGTGACTTCTTGGGCATTCTTTGGAACTTGAAAGTCATGGGTTTGAGAGTGATATTAGCTTCTACAGAAGATAAGAAAGTTGTGGTAATTCTTAAGACCTTTGGGAGCCTTTAGTTATTTTAGTTATGTGCACCTGTGCACCTTTAGAGATAATTCATTCACGAAATCTTCAAATTTCACACCTGTGCACCTTTAGGGAATTGTGCAAGGTGCTCAATTCATCAAAAAATCAAAGTTCTCACTTTTGAAAATGTTTTCTAAGTTTTTCTCGAGTGGGGTTTTAGATTACTCTTGTGTACTTATTTTTATCCTTTTGATGGTTTAGGCCTATTTGCACACCTATGTACTTTGCTCTTCAAACCTTGTAAAATTGTGCACCTGTGCACCTTCCCACATGCATACCTTCTAGAGTCCTTAAACTTATGCATATCTCAAAATTTCAATGTGCACCTACACACCTTCTAGAGAAAATTCATTCATCAAATCTTCAAATTGCACACCTATGCACCTGTACACCTTCAAGGAATTGTGCAAGGTGCTTAGTTCACCAAAAAATCAAAGTTCTTAGTTTTGAAAATAGTTTCTGGGTTTTTCTTAGATGAGGTCTAGGAGCACTGTAGTGTACTTATTTTTCCTTTTTTAATGATTTACACCCTCTTTATAGCCCAATCATTGTTGTAAACTTGAACTCCTACTTTTTATAGCTAAAATCCCAAGGCACCTATTTTGAAAATGGACATGCAATACCATGGATATTTTTTGTGCTATGGGTAATGAGGATGCCATTTTATCTACACAAAGAAGCAAACATTACTCATCTTATGCTGAAATACCCAAAAGAGGACTCCACAAGACTTAGACTAACAAAAAATAATGTTAAAACTAGTCAAACTTCCCAAAAAGTGAAATCCCCCCCAATAGCCAGTTTTGTGCACTAGCACACCTATGTAGGTGCATAGGGTGTATTAGTGCACACCTTGTTTACCTCTTAAGTGGCTAAGTGTGTAGTCTTGCACTAGTGCACATGCACACCTTGAATAGGTACAAGTAGAGCACATGTGCACGACTGTACGCACATGCAAATCAACACATTTTTGCAAAGAGGGGGGAAGCCTTGTGCATACCTCTATGGGTGCACACCTCTAAAGGTGTGCACATGCACGTGCACATCCCCAAAGTGGGGTGAAGTGTGCTTGTGCACACATGGTGCACATGCACATGTGTGCGCTGTGAAGTCTATCCTTGATTTTTTCTCCTCTTCGACTACTCCAACCTTCTTGGTTAGAGACTAGGGTTTTCCCTAGTTCTAGGTAGGGGGGGGGGGGTTCCAAAATGACCAAGGCTTTGGACTAGATGCCTCATAGAGAATTTTGAAACTAGGGGGTCCCCATTTTGTGACCCAAAATGGGGCATGCATTGTGAGGCCACAACAAATAGCCCAAACAAAAAGGGAAGAAATGACTAAGGAATTTCTTCATCAACAAGCATTCTTTTAACATTTATCAAGTGACAACTAAATTTCAAATATTTCAAGAAATTTTCAAGTCCTTTTGAATTTAAAACTTCATAATCTTGAATTTTTTTTGGCTCAATGTGTATTTAATGTATCAATTTCCTTTGACATCTCGAGGTGTAGTCTATCATGAATATCTAGCAACTTGGAGAAAATATTTAGCTCGACTAGTCCATTCATTAGGAATCCTCATAAACTTATTTATGCATCACTATCTAAATAGATGAGAGAATCCATTCCGAGGGCTCTTATTGAGTTATCAATTCTTTCCTTTTGAGTATTTGGTAATCTTCTTTTAACTTGCTTTGTGAAACTCATGTATTTTTGTAATACCCCAAAATTGGCTCATTGCCATTATACCAATTCTAGTCTATTTCTGATAATTTCAAAGTCCTATTCTAATAGGCAATTCTCATTCTTCTATTCGCTACTTGACTTAATTGTGAGATGCAGAAAAACCCTAATCTGCATTCATCATATTTCTTATTTAATTCCTATAGTATGTACTCATATTAGTTACATTAAACCTACTTGATTAATATTTAATTTAATTATTAAGTATTTATACTTTAATTAAATTAAATTATATCCTAAGGCTAATGTACTATGGAATTAAATTTATTTAATTTAATAAATACGCCTATCTTAATTAATTAAATGTAATTATTTAATTAAATGGGAAAGGTATTTCTAATTAATTAAAAGAAATTATTTAATTAAATGGAGTACTTACTTATAAATAATTAAACAAAGTTATTTAATTAAATGGGAAGACATTCCTAATTAATTAAATAAAGTTATTTAATTAAACAAAAGTGTCTCTAATTAATTAAAGATTATTTAATTAAATAGAAAAAGTAATTATGAGAGCATATTTCATTTTATTAAATTAAATATCTCAACAAAATCTCTCTTCAGTTCAAAAAGGGGAATTTCCAGTTCACTATTGATAAAAAATGAGTTAACACAGTTAACTCCTTTTTCTACTCAAATTAAAATAGTTAACTCCTTATTTATCTCAAATTAAGTCCGTTAACTCCCTTTAATTTGGGAATCTCCCTTTATGACTGAAACTCATCTTCAATCTTAACCGTTGATCTGAATCGATCTCAACCGTTGATGGATTCCAGGAAACTCTATTTAAGAGACCCTCATCTCTTCATTTGGGGATGGATGAATTAATTTGCTATCGAATTGCTGTTGAAATTCATGCTCATATTTACTTACATTTCTTGCACACATTCTCATGTTTTAGTTTAATCTCATTTTAGTTTAATCATGCATATGCTTAATCTAGTTTGTTTCATTTGTTCTTAGATTACATTGCATCTTTCATTTCTTAGATTACTCTGTATACTCATTCTTAGCTTAATTCCATTGTCAAATCCTTCGTTCTTGGAGGGTCTAGTTGCCTATACCTCGATTCTGAGGATATTAACAGGCAAAATCCCTTTAGATAGAAGGCAACAGGTCGCTTTGCAGGGCAAATTTTGGATGAACAATTCAATGTTCATTCTGCGATGAATCTGCAAATAAGGACCATGTTGAAGTGTGTGTGTTAGCATAGGCCGCATTTTCGCGCATTACATTTCTGGTGCCCACCGTGGGGCAGCAAAAATCAATTTTTATGGCCTCTTTCTGTATTTTTTAAATCATTTTTTTTCTCTATCCGTACTGTTCCGTACAGGTTCGAATCTTCGCGCGAAATTGTTCATTTTCACGTGAGGATCTTGAATCTTCATGCGAATATTCTTTTCGAGTCACGCGAGAAAGTTCTTTGGTGTGCGAATCTTCGTGCGAGACTTCATTTTTTCGCACGAGCCAAATTTAATTTCGCACGAGCTGGATTTGATTTCGCGTAGGCCATAAAACTTCTTCGCGTGGACTGTCAGGAATTTCGCACGAAACTTTGCTGATAGAGGTAAATTTTTTTTGCATTGATTTGTGTGTTTTCTGATTTTTCTGCTGACTGTTAGCAGTTTCTAGTGTTTCTGTGTTTTTTTTAAATTTTTTTGAACAACATAGTAGCAGTTTGTGGAATAATGGGAAAAGCGTGCTAAAGTTGTCAGAAACAGGTAAGAATCTACTAAGCGTGTTGCGAGGATCACCAGGTAATCTTTATCAGCTGATAACATTTCATTTGGATCTAAAACAAACATCTTTCGTGTTGAGCTTGTGTGTTTCCGTCTGTACTTCCATTTTACAACACATGCATAAACTCATACTAGGGTGTAATCTCTGTTAGTATTCATTTGGCAGTCTTAGTCTTTAGTGATAGATCTGATTAACTATCTTGGGTTATTGGACTCGCTAATCCGCCGGCCCCTCGCTCCACCCTGTGGTTGTAAGCTTAACACCACATTAAATAGGGGAGGGGTCTACAGGACATAAGCGTTAAAGGCTCCACAAGGCAACCCTTTTGTGTCTTTTTAGAACTCACTAATTTTTGAGTTGTGGACTCGTTTTGGCTTGTGTGAGGGGTTAAATGTTCCACATCTTTGGACTCACCTCACATTAGTTAAAGCATTAAGTGTACCACTTTGTGCTTTTTGATTACTTTTAGATAGATTTGCTTTCAGGAATTAACATCTATACACACATAGTAATTAAGCCCCCATGAACACTATTTGTGGATCTTGAGGGAGTGGGTTCCTAGTGAAACTCCTCTCTAAGACAGATTCCTTATGGGTGGGGAGGATACTTTGAGTATCTCCTAGATAGATGAATCTTTGACTTGTTGATTAAGGCATCCTTTCTCCGGAGAGGTTGATAGATCACAGGAAGATGATATCATAGATCTTTAAGGGATAATCTTAGTCTAGCGTGTCGGATTAATCTATTTTCTTTGATTGGGCTAAAGGTGAAAAGGTGTCAGAACCTTGAATCTGAAAGCTAAGTCCCCTTGTGGTATACTATTGTGAGTTGGTCACCTTTAGAGAGGGTTAACCATAGCAGACAATCCCTCTACAGGGAAAACTGTGATGATGGAACCTCAAGCGGTAATAGCCATTTTCGCCATGATAGTGACAACCGCTATATAAATGTCCTTGTGGAAGAAATCTCCACGGGTGTGGTTCATTGTGGGTTGTCAGATCTCCCTAGCAGCTCTTGAAGATTAAGTTCTCAGACTATGTCAAAACCTCGGTGTGTCGGGATTGGAGGTCACCCCTGTGAGCCATAAAAGTTGCAGAGTCAAACCATTATTAAATACCTTGGAGAAGCCAACTTTTATTTTTCTAAGGAATGTGTGCGATGATTGCAAAACTCTTTGAAAATGTGCACAAATAGCTCTCTTAGGAATTAACACAAACTAAGTCACTTGATTGTTCATGTGCAAGGTTGCTTTTGCCCTTGCTCATTATTTTTAGATGTGCTTGAAATCACTTGCTTGTTGTTCTACGTGCCTATTTATCTGCCTGGTTATTGGATTGATCAAAAATTTTGTTAAAATTAGTCGCTGTTGTGAAACTATTCTATCTGTTCGCGCGAAATCATTTTGTCTCGCGCAAAATCATTTTGCTCTCGCGTGAAATCATTTGGCTCTCGCGCAAATCTATTTTTCCCTCGTGCAAAATTAAAGTTCTGTTGCGCATCTTCACGCGATCTAGAAACATTCTCACGTGAAATTAAAAACTATTACTGATCTTCGCGCGAGACAGAAACATCTTTGCGCGGCCCGTAAAACTTCTTCGCGTGACCCGTAAAGGTTTTTTGCGTGAAATTTTGTATCAGCATTTACAATTTGGGTCTGTTCTAGCTATCTGCGGCTTGCACGCTATCTTTTTTTTTTGCGTCTGTTTATCGCTCTTTGTTTGCAAATAGTCCCGGAATAGCGACACTTCGCTTAATTGAAAACTTGTGTCTTATACCTTGACTAGTCTCGTCTCATACGTTCTCATCTTAATGCTTGCCATACTTTGTGCTGCAGTGGTCATAATCTCAGGCTGTTCTAGCCTTTAAATCAGACCATTTGTGCCTTAGTGAACAACATTCTTGTTACTATCTTGTCCTTTTTGAGACTCAGTCTTAGTATAGTCCTTGTCTGGGTTCTAGCTTCTTGTCCTTGCCTATGACTATCACAGCCAGAAGCGGCAATGTGTTTTATCCTGATAACATTCGACATGGTCATGCTAGGGGTCGCAATCGCAACAGAGGTAGCGTACCTTTCGCTTTGTAATCCATATCTAGTTTGGCTAGTGAGGCGTCTTCACGGTCTTCCTCACCTGCAAGGTCATCTCGAGATCAGCAAAAATTTTCCAATTTGCAACAAATTGGGATAGGAGTCCTACATTCTCAAACACAATGTATGACCCTTTCTCCACGGACCCTTTTCAAACACAACGTATGAAAACTGAACAAGTTCCTATAATGACTAATCGTGAGCCTGAACGGGGTAGCCATAGTAGACATCAAGAACAACCTAGGGATGACAAGGAGAAAGAGAAAGAAAATGATATTGATGAAGAACAAAAAGAGGTGGAAATCCTTCCAGAACACATAGCAAGATGTCGAAGAGACAAAAACTTTCAGAAGGTCATGGGAATCCTAGTCAACGAAGAGAAAGAAAAGTACTTTCTCAAACTCGCCCAAGAGGGAGCTAAACTACCCACACATTTCGATGTGGAGACCATTATCACACGTAAAGAGGAAACTAAGACCACTAAACTCCAAAAAAAACTGAAAATTATGCAAGACCAATTGGCTCAGATGATGCATGAGAAAGAGAAACCCAAAAAGACATACACATTGGACGCTCTTTGTTCATTTCCATTTGACAAACGTATAAACATGCCGCCTTTCCCAAGAGGTGTAGAATTACCCAAATATGACAAGTACTTTGGTACTACTGATCCCCAAGATCACTTGTGGGAATTTGGGGCTTTGTCTATGGAGTTTATACACAATCAAACGTACCTCATGCGTTTATTCCCTAGAATCCTAGGTGGTCAAGCTTTGGAGTGGTTTTCACATTTACCTCCTAGAATCAAGACGTTTGAAAAAATTTCTAATTCATTTGTTCAACAATATTCTCATAACATTCAACATCCTATAAATATTCGAGATCTATGCAACCTTAAACAGAAGGTTGGTGAGCCTTTTCTCACTTTCCTCCAACGGTGGAGACAACTTTATACCAAGTACTCCCGTAAAATCCCAAAAATGGAGAAGCTACATATCAGCAGGCTGTTACTACAATCTTCCATGACATGATGCATAAAACTATGGAGGACTATGTTGATGATACTTTGGTCAAAAGCGCTAAACGCAATACCCATTTGCACGATTTGGGACCAATTCTAGATCGTATGGAAAAGTTTAGTCTTCATCTCAATCCTAAGAAGTGTGCATTTGGTGTCACATCAGGAAAATTGCTAGGATATATTGTTTCTGCAAAGGGAATTGAAGTAGATCCAAAAAAAGTACAAGCAATAATGGACATGCCACCACCTCGAAACATCAGTCAGATGAGAGAACTACAGGGAAGGCTTCAATCTATTCGCAAATTTATTTCACAATTGGTAGATAAATCACAACCCTTCACAAAGACTTTACATAAGGGTGTGAAATTTAATTGGAACTAGGATTGTGAGCAAAGCTTAACATAGATTAAACAATATCTTGTCAATCCACCAATCTTGATGCCTCCCATGCATGGGAAACCTTTGCTTTTATACATTTCAGCTACTGAAACATCTTTGGGAATCCTGTTGGCTCAGGAAGACAATGTTAACAAAGAAAGAGCTATTTATTACTTGAGCTGAACATTGGTCTCTTATGAGAAAAAATATAGTATTATTGAGAAAGCTTTCTTGGCAGTTGTCTTTGCTTCCCAAAAGTTGAGACACTACATGCTTGCCCACACTACACGGCTTGTGGCTAAAATAGATCCATTAAAGTATTTGCTCAGTAAGGCAGCTCTCACAGGAAGATTGGCTAAATGGGTCATGATACTAAGTGAGTTCGACATCCAATATGTTGAACGCAAAGCTATAAAGGGACAAACAATTGTAGACCAGCTAGCTGAGGCACCCATACCGAGTCTCCTACCAATAAACATTGATTTTCTAGATGAGTCAATTCTAACACTCACTCATCATACATGGGTTATGTTCTTCGATGGATCCTTCACACAACAAGGATCAGGTGCTGGATTACTTTTCATCACACCACATAAATACTCATTGCCCAAAGCATACAAGATTTTGTTTCCTTGTACAAATAACATTGCTGAATATGAAGCTTTGATCAATGGTATGAAAATTGTAGCTGAATGGAGAGTAGATCAATTGGATATCTTCGGTGACTCTCAGCTTGTCATCAACCAAGTAAATGATGTGTATCAAACAAAGGATGAAAAACTAATTCCTTATAAGTGCATGGTTGATGACTTGACGAAATATTTTGCACAAATCACCTTCCAACAGGTTCCACATGCAGATAATAAAGTGGTTGATGCCATGGCCACTCTGGCCTTCCTTCTTTAAATGCCAGAAAATGATCTCCGACACGAGTTCTTGGTAGAAGCGGTACACTACCCAGCCTATGACACACCTAATTCCAAGATGATCTGTTCTATTATAGGACAAGAATCATCCCACTACAATCACATCTATTCCTACCTTCATAATCAAACCATTTTGGAAGGTTTGACCCAAAATGAGAAAAGTTACCTAATCTACAACGCTTCACATTATGTCATTATTGCTAACGATCTATATAGGAGAGGTCTCGACGGAACACTCCTTAGGTGCTTAGAACCTGATGAGTCCAAATGTGCACTAATTGATGTTCAGGAAGGCATTTTCAAATCTCATTCCAATGGCCTAACACTAGCTCGCAAACTCCTTCGTGCTGGTTACTACTGGCCTAAAATGGAGCAAGAAGCTATTAAATATGCTAGGTCCTGCAAATAGTGTCAACTACATGGGAATCTCATTCACGCTCCAGCTAGAGAGTTGATTCCCTCTACTTCAACATGGCCATTTCAACAATGGGCCTTTGACTTGGTGGGACAGATTCACCCAACCTCTTCTAATGGACATAAGTTCATTATCACCACTATAGATTATTTCACGAAATGGGTAGAGGCAGTCCCTCTCACAATTGCTGATGGCAAAGCTGTAGCGCTTTTTATCACAAACTACATCATTTGTAGATATGGTATACCATCCTCAATCATTACTGATAATGGAGGACAATTCAAAAATAAAGACCTTAAGGAACTGTGCAAGAAATTTAAAATTACACAACATTGGTCTTCCATTTATTACCCCCAGGGTAACGGGCAAGCTGAGGCATCCAATAAGGCAATCCTCAAAATTCTTCATCGCACAGTCAGTAAGTCAGGGCGAGACTGGCATCTCTAGATCAATCCAGCCCTATGGGCATATAGAACAAGCATTAGAACTCCAACGGGCATGACTCCTTTTTCGTTGGTATATGGGGCAGATGCTGTGCTTCCGATAGAGGTCAAGATTCCTACCTTGAGAATCTCTATGAAAGGCCTTATCACAAATGATGACTATAGGATAGCCCGGCTTCAAGAACTTGTGTTGCTGGATGAATGATGACAAGTGGCCTGTGATCATCTACGAGCATATCAACAAAGAATGGCGTGAAGCTACAATAGGAGGATTAGGCCACGTGACTTCCAGCTTGGTGATCTCGTCCTAAGAGAGAATCCTAAGAATCAACAACAATGAATGCAAAAGGGAAAGTTTGAACCAAACTAGCTAGGTCCTTACATCATTACTGCAGTATATGGATCTGGTGCCTATCAACTTTTCACAACTGAAGGAGAAGTGCTTAAAGAGCCTATGAACACTCTCCACCTGAAGCGGTTTTTCAGTTGATTCAATCTCAGCAAGCTATCTGTACATATCTGAATGTCCTGAAAAAATCCTAAAAATAAAAAAATGTCCTGAAAAAAATCCTAAAAATCAAAAAATGTCCTAAAAAAAAAAAAAAATCCTAAAAATCAGAAAAAGTCCTGAAAAAGTTATTACCCTGGTAATATCAAAAAAAAAAAAAAACCTGCCAAGAAGGTGAAAACCTGGTAAATAGGCGCCTCTTGTTAGTCACTTTCATGCTTTTTCTTTCCTGCTTTTCCTACTCATGTATCCATGGATTGAGTCTTGTCATAGGTCAGGGGTATTCCCTTCTAGTGTCACTCTTTTCGAGATCCTTCTCATAGAATCTCCTTCGTGATAGTCACCAGTTGTTCTAACTGCGTCTGCCTACTGTCACCAGTGTCACTCTTTTCGAGATTCTCCTTATAGAATCTCCTTCATGATAGTCACCAGTTGTTCTAACTGCGTCTGCCTACTGTCACCAGTGTCACTCTTTTCGAGATTCTCCTTATAGAATCTCCTTCATGACAGTCACCAGTTGTTCTAACTGCATCTGCCTACTGTCACCAGTGTCACTCTTCTCGAGATTCTCCTCATAGAATCTCCTTCGTGACAGTCACTAGTTGTTCTAACTGCGTCTACCTACTGTCACTAGTGTCACTCTTTTCGAGATTCTCCTTATAGAATCTCCTTCGTGACAGTCACCAGTTGTTCTAACTGCGTCTACCTACTGTTGTCATCCTACTGAAGAGATTTCTTTCTTACATATTCTGGACATTGACACTTGACATCATCCCAAAAACATTAAACTCAATGATATACTAGTTTGGATATGCTGAGCATTTTCTCTTATTGCTTTGTTTTTCTTTATCATATCTCCTCGAGCAACATCGATGATGTCATCTCCGACTAGAGAAGTAATGACTGGGGGCATGATCTTTTCATATGTTTTCTGTTTGTGGATTAGTTCCAATAAGTTGATACATTCCTATAAGAGGGGTGTCCACTATAAGGGCCTCCATTTCGTATTGGATGGTCGTGTGTACCTCGACTCCTTTTATACAGATATGTCAATGATATTGGTTCTTCTCCTTGTTTGTTGGAGTGAACTCTTCATGCTATAGTACATACTAATACTCATCCTATTAAGTGAATGAATGGGTCATTGCGAGTATATTTAGCACACCTCTGTCTCAGGTTACGAACACAAGGGTCGTTGCGGACAGCATGCATATTGAATACTTTGCATAAGAGGAATCTCCCGTGTGTTTGGTGTGCCTGTCATGCAAGCAACATTCAGGTCATCCTAGCATTCATGCTTTGATGCTTATGTTAACTTGTTACATTAAAAGGGACAAATGTTCTGGTCATTTTGGCTTCTTGTGCCTCGAATGCTTACATTTAATCCCGACATTCCAATAACGTATGTTACATTCATATTTTCATGATTGCAATGTTAGTGAAAATTGTGTAACATATGAGCTTTGTTTTATATCCAATGATGATAAATCATCGAGGCTTGGTGACCAGACCTAAGGCTACATTTAACATAGTCTTGCATACTTCATTTGCATTAGCACGCAATTCGATGGTAATCCTATTCATACTCCACATGCATCAGATTCCTCCATGGCTGCACAAGCATTTGGTTCATCGATTCTCGTTCCTCAATGGAATACTTGTGACTACCAAATAAAAATGCACAACACTATGTCAGATGTCAGTTCATACATATGCGTTCTATCTAAACATATATCAGAGCTCCAAATCACTAAAAGACAAAAGCACAAATGAATTGAAAATGACCCTTCAAGCCATTATATATGCATTGACCAAATTTTTCAAAGTGCTCACATTTGCGCAAAAATCGCACCCTTGGCTAATTGGACCATCCTGGATTCATTTTTGGGATCAAATTCGAAATCTGACACACCCAAGAACCTTAAAAATGTGTTTTAAAATTTTAGGGACCGATGTGATCGAACGCTTGTGCAATCAAAATCTTTCTGATACTTTATGATTCTTGGAATCCTTTCAACTTGACATTCTCCATATTTTCAAAATTCATTTCGAAAATAGTCAACTTAAGTCAACTTTACATGATATACTGCTTCAAATCATATTTTTGGTGTGTCATCTTTCAATTTTTCTCCCGAGGGGGCATGATGATTACATCATTAAATACTTATTGCTCGGGGCATTTAGTTCCCATCTTATGTCCTAGTCACTTGGGGCATCTCATCACTTGGGGCTTTTTGTTCCCTTCTATCTGACATCTTTGCCATCTATCTTATCTTTTCATCAATTGATCAACCTTATAAAAACTCTTCTCAGAGTTCGATGGACAGGTATGGGGACAGTCTAAACCTCGACTCCTGAGGATCAAACCTCATTCTGGGGATGATTCTATGACTCATGATGAGACCTTGTTATCTTTTATCAATTTCAGGTATCTAGGTGTTCTATCTGGATCCTTGAAGGTTAAGCTCCGTTCTGGGGATAATCTTCTAAATGCTATCAATTTCGGGTATCTAGGCGTTCTATCTGGATCCTTGAAGGTTAAGCTTCGTTCTGGAGATAACTTTCTAAATGCTATTAATTTCGGGTATCTAGGTGTTCTATCTGGATCCTTGAAGGTTAAGCTTCATTCTGGAGATAACTTTCTAAATGCTATTAATTTCGGGTATCTAGGTGTTCTATCTGGATCCTTGAAGGTTAAGCTTCGTTCTGGAGATAATCTTCTAAATGCTATCAATCTCAGGTATCTAGACATTCTGTCTAGATCCTTAAAGATTACGCTTCGTTCTGAAGATAGTATTTTAAATGCTATCGATCTTAGGTATCTAAGTGCTCTGCTTGAATTCCTTAGGATTAAGCTCTGCTCTAGAGACGGTCCTTAAAAAACTTATCATTTGGTCTCTGTGTCATCACATTCGAAACCAATCTCATGTTCGCATCATGCTTTCTGATTATCTTTGAATTGAACGTGTTGCTCGCACATTCATTCAAAGAGGGGCAAAATGTAATACCCCAAAATTGGCTCATTGCCATTATACCAATTCTAGTCTATTTCTGATAATTTCAAAGTCCTATTCTAATAGGCAATTCTCATTTTGCTATTCGCTACTTGACTTAATTGTTAGATGCAGAAAAACCCTAATCTGCATTCATCATATTTCTTATTTAATTCCTATAGTGCGTACTCATATTAGTTACATTAAACCTACTTGATTAATATTTAATTTAATTATTAAGTATTTATACTTTAATTAAATTAAATTATATCCTAAGGCTAATGTACTATGGAATTAAATTTATTTAATTTAATAAATATGCCTATCTTAATTAATTAAATGTAATTATTTAATTAAATGGGAAAGGTATTTCTAATTAATTAAAAGAAATTATTTAATTAAATGGAGTACTTACTTCTAAATAATTAAACAAAGTTATTTAATTAAATGGGAATACATTCCTAATTAATTAAATAAAGTTATTTAATTAAATAGAAAAAGTAATTATGAGAGCATATTTCATTTTATTAAATTAAACATCTCAACAAAATCTCTCTTCAGTTCAAAAATGAGTTAACACAGTTAACTCCTTTTTCTACTCAAATTAAAACAGTTAACTCCTTATTTATCTCAAATTAAGTCTGTTAACTCCCTTTAATTTGGGAATCTCCCTTTATGATTGAAACTCATCTTCAATCTTAACCGTTGATCTGAATCGATCTCAACCGTTGATGGATTCCAGGAAACTCTATTTAAGAGACCCTCATCTCTTCATTTGGGGATGGATGAATTAATTTGCTATTGAATTGCTATTGAAATTCATGCTCATATTTACTTACATTTCTTGCATACATTCTCATGTTTTAGTTTAATCTCATTTTAGTTTAATCATGCATATGCTTAATCTAGTTTGCTTCATTTGTTCTTAGATTACATTGCATCTTTCATTTCTTAGATTACTTTGTATACTCATTCTTAGCTTAATTCCATTGTCAAATCCTTCATTCTTAGAGGGTCTGGTTGCCTATACCTCGATTCTGAGGATATTAACAGGCAAAATCCCTTTAGATAGAAGGCAATAGGTCGCTTTGCAGGGCAAATTTTGGATGAACAATTCAATGTTCATTCCATGATGAATCCGCAAATAAGGACCGTGTTGAAGTGTGTGTGTTAGCATAGGCCGCATTTTCACGCATTACAATTTCCACTTGATTCTTCCTTTAGTATTTTCATAGAATAGGATAGCCTTTTTGGAGTGTATATCCCTATATATTTGATTACCTTTTACAATTTTCTAGAATCTTTAGATGTAACACCTTTTTTATTCTTATTTTCTTTCTTTTCTACCTTGACCATGCTTAGACTATGTGGCCAAGGCATTGGTGTTGTTTTCCAAATCTGTAATTTAGTTGATAACTCTTGCATTCCTCTTTTGATGAACTTTTAGGAAACTCTCATGCCAATTAGTGATCTTAGTAGTTCTTTGAAGAGACCCTTTGTCTGAACTGATAAGTACTCAATTATCTCTTGCTACTATCAACCTAGATTAAAAAAAAACCTACTTAATCAAACTTTTAATTTGAAAAGTGTTGAGAGCTATCAATCTATTATTCTAATTTTAAGACTAGAAGTCCTCTAAAACTACAAGAAACACCTATTTTCATTTGGTAAAAAAAACAAAATCATCTAAATGCTTTGACAAAGAAATAGTGCTTCCCTAAAGTTGAGACTTGTTAGGATGGACCACATGTTGGGAACAAGCCCGAAAAAACAAACTAACTTCATGACTCAAAGACTACAAAAGAAAAATAAGCAAATTGTGAAAAAACCCAAACAAACTAGACTCAACACAAAGAAAAATAACACCCAACTAGAAAGAATAAATAAATAAATAAATAAAAAAACATATATACAGAAAAATTTGAATAAAAAGAATGTGTGGTGGTTGTTAGTAGTTTCTCATTGTGTACAATAGTAATAAGCCAACCCATATAGTTCTAAAAAATGCCCACTTTTCTTTATACTTAGAAGAATAAAATTTGGGCTATCTTGGTTCAAATTCTAGGTACAAATCACACAAAATTAGAAGTTGTGGTAGCTCTCCATGGCCATGATTAATCCATAAACAAGTTCTCTTACCTTTAGCATCATATTTAAATTAAAAATTATCAAACTAAGAGGGATAATGGGAAGATATCACCTGATCTAGCGAGTCCCTCACTATAGGGGTAGAATCACACATTGTAATTTCTCCTTTTGGTGGTCTTATCTCATGGTACAAAAATTGATGTGCATATGGAAATACTAGCATTGATGATGTAATATAGCTATTAGAAAAAGACCCAAAAGATAGAACATTATTTTTATGATCCTTATTATCACCATGATTATCCTTCAACCATGAATTGTCACCTCTAGGATCCTTGCGACTAGAAAGCTCAATCATACACCTTCCTTTTGAATTATAATATTCATTAATATCATTAATATCATTAATCAAGGTGTTTTCTCCATCATATCCCAAAGAAGCTTGTTCAAAATCATACTTACCCTCCATTATGATCTTCTAAGCTAATACGAAATCAAAACAACTTACTTCTAAATGAAACCCAAAGGGATGAAGTCTACATGAATTTGTTATTGCATAGCTTGATATATGTGTAGAATACCCATAAATAGACATTTCCTTAGTCAAGATTGAGACCAAATTAAGCATTCTATCCATCTCATCTGATGACAAATCTTGTTCTAAGGGAGGTATCTTATCATTATCCAATGGGGGATAAATATCACAATAAGAAGCATTGGTATCTTCTTCTTGATGACTTCCTGATTCAAAAATCTCACCAACCTTAAAATCTTCTATATTTCTATCATTTTTTGCAATTTTGAGAATTTTTACAACTCCATGGAGTTTTGGAACTTCAAAATTTTCCACATCCTCAAAATTTCTTGGGATATCCACACTTATTGCAACATCAAAAATTGAAAATTTTTCATTACTTCTGACAATTTCAACATGTTGATCTATCTATGCTAACTAATTAGATACTGCATCTTGCAAATAGCACATTCCAACTCTGAATGAATCCTTTGATTTAGGAAACAATATTTATGAAGTTAAAGGATGTTTGGATTATGATCTTCTCCAAGATACTTCAAATATCTTGTTATGTTATCCATAAAAACTTTCAGAACCTCATCCTTTACATGTAATTCTTTCTAAACTATTGAGGTATTGTTGATTGGAGCCTCATAACAAATTGGAATATCATAGACCTACATGTCTAGAGGAATAGGATCTAACCATAGAGAGACATCATCCATTAGATATTCCTCTCTAATTTTTCAAAATTTTTGTGTTCTTGTTATTTATGAAATAAACATGTAGTCCAAAGTGTCCATGCTCATTCTCTTCATTGAATGGGAACACAAACTCCTCTTGATCATCTTCATCATTTTGTCCCCTTACAGATTTATCATATAATTCAAACACCGTTACACTAAACTATAAAGGTTGTTCCTCCATGATTTGGGTAGGTTGATCTAAAACATCATGTACCCATATACATTTTCACCTAGACTCATACCTATAATATCAATATTCTCATCGTTGATGTTATAATAGGGGCCATACTTTCTACTCTGATTTTGAGAATAATTATTTTGGGAAACAAGTTCTCTTGGATAATTGCCTTGGTTTCTTGAGGAATTCAACTTTATTTTGGTGAGCTCATTGGATAAAAGAGGCATCATATTCTTCATGGCTTTAACCTCACTAGCCATATAGTTCTCAAGTTTAGCAGGTGGAGAAGTCTTTTTCTCAAATAATATAGTATTTTAGGGCTCATACCTTGAATATGTAATTGTTGGCATTGGAGAAATAGTAACCTATTCTAGTAAATTTACTAGAATCAATAGGGGCATTTGATTGGGCATAATAGATGCTCTTGCAAAAAATGGTGGTATTCCTACTATATTATTCAAAGTGAAGGAAGACACAAAGTTCCCTCCACCATGGTTATTTGCCTACTTCATGAATGTAACAACCACTTTGAAGACCTTTTCAATCCTATCAATGTCTTTGGGTGGGAGCCTTCTCAGAAAAATATAATTTAATGAATCTATTGTTCCCAAATAGATTTGGATTACAACCTCTTGTGGTATAATGTAAGAAAACACCATTCTTTGATACATCATATAGAAGTGATGATTAAACTATGAAATAGTCTCGTGGTGATCCTTCTTAATTGAGATGAATTGATGATGTAGGATAGCAGATCAATATAGACCTTGAATTGTGCTAGAAACCTAATCTAAAAAGTGTTTCAATAACTTATTGATGCTAGTGGTAGATTGTGGTACCAATTGAATGTTGTTTCACCCAAAGTGCAAGGGAAAAGATGACATACCACGTCTATATGCCGAATCTAGTTTTGATTATAGATTTCCTTGAAATTTTTAATATGATCTTCTATTGTTTGTGATTCTCCATAGATGAAATATGGTAAAATATTTTCAAAATTTCTGAGCAAGTTATGTAATGGAATAGTTAGGTTCAAAGGTGAACTTTGGGAATTGAAGAAAGCCATGGTGCATAATGATGGGAATGTGTGAAGTAGAATGTAGAGTGGATGATGATGATGGAATTTGTAATCTAAATAGGTGGAGCCTAAGTATCCCTTTATCATTGTGAGGCTTTAAAAATTGACTAGTTCCCAAGAACTCATGTCCACCAAATGAAGACCTTAAAGCTCATTGAAATGGAGATGGTGGATCAGGATCTTCTAGTTTGTGTGTATTCTGAGAAAAGTGCACCTCTGAAAAAAATGTACCTTCAAAATGTGCACATGTGCATCTACACTCCAACACACTTGTGCACCAACACATCAACACACCTACACACCTATGCACAGTGAAAAACTTGGAAATTTTTTAGAAGTTCTGAAAAATGAAAAATTTTCCAACAACAACTTGGGTTTTTGGGTCGAATGGTTTTTAGGCCCTCCTTCTAGTGCCACTTCTATTGAGCTATCATTTTGGATGATGTTGAACATCATAAATCCTTTTGAACTACTCTCTTGAAAAGCTAATCAAGGATCAACTCCAAGGTTCTAGGCGATGTTTCAACCTACTGAAATCTACTCAATTGAAGATAAATGTGTATGTTCACAATGATGCCTTTGTTGGTTTTGAACAATTTTGGATAATCTATTTGATCTGTTGCTATTTGAAAATATAACCACAAAAGAGATATATTTTGGGCATTTTCTATTTTATGATGAATGCAATTTATCAATGCAACTAAATGAATTCCTATTTTAACCAAGTCTTAGAAAAGAAAATAACAAAGATAAGGTAACATGAGAGAAAATAACTTGAAAGGGAAATTCCTAATAGACAGAAATGGTAACAACATGTTTATGAATTAAATTGTCAAAAAGATCAGGTAGGAAACCAATGAAAATAGGAGCATTGCTTCCTTAATTCTACTGATGCAATCATTGATGGGAACTCAATAACAACCGAAATATGTTTCACGTTTCATCAAATCACAAGGCCACAGAAAGTGTGCTCATGTGAGACAAGATGCTATACATGAAACATAGGTGATCATTTCTCCAATTTGTTATGTAAGTAGAATTTGTTAACATGAGGTAAACACCAGAACTAAAAGGTCGCACAATCATTACAATGCAATAAAACCATTAGCTCTATTATTATTCATGAACATGCATTCAAAAAATAATACACTTTAGCAAAAATAACTACACTCAGAATGAGAGCACCAATATAATATATTATTGCATCAAAATAATGGCCTAGAGTACAGATTACATTCATTTATTTATAAGAAATAATCTCCTCCCTTTGTGTTAGGAGTGAGAGCTCTGAAAATGAAAACTCATACTAAAAACTAATAAAACAGATCTATTTATATAGAGACTGAATTTCTAAATGGTTCAAAGTAGGTCTCCACCCTTTTTTATATCCATTAATGGGTGCATGAGCCTTTACATGAAACAAAAGAATAAAAGAATGAGAAGATAAGAAAAATGTAGCTATAAGATGATCTAGAAGTCTCTAGAAGCTCTAAAAATGGAAGCTCAACCTTCTCTAGGTGTATCTAGGAGTTGAACTAACATCAAAATGCATTTTTGATGCATGGAATGCTTTAAAATAGAAACTAGAAGTTAAATTTTAGTATACTTCTTCTCTTTAAAACTATTGATGCACCTCCAAGAAAAGCACACCTACACACCTGTGCACATTTGCATTATTGAAAATAGATTGATACAAGTATGAGAATGTGTTTCAATAATTGTTTTGTCATTGATATAAAACCTACTACTTGCTAGTAGGATAACTACTTAGATTGTTTGAGTACTATGATTTGTTTGATTGATGAGGAGGTTTTGATCAAATGAGATAACAATAGCACCTAGAGAAATGGTTGAGTTGGTGCAAGGGCACCTTGAAACATAGGGCCCTTACCTTTTCATTTTTGTTGTGTTATGCTTCAAGAGAGATTTTGTAAGTAGGAATAAGGGTTGTTGGACCTAGGTGTGATAGCTAGGGTGTAGGAAGTCAAAATGTCCTTGGAAGAGTCATAAATGGCCTAAAAATCAAAATATGCCTTACCATAGGGTAATGAGTAGCCTAGGGGATGAGTCACTAGCTTGGAGAAGGGTCCCTAGCATGGAATTTCTAAGGCATAGCCTAAATGGAAATTTAGGAGTGTTAAAACTAATAAGCAAGCAAAATTGAAAAAGTTGCTATGTGGCAATTTTGCAATTTTTGCAAAAATGCCGATTTTGCAAAACTGTTGATTTCCTTTTAAAACACTAAGGAGGCTGATGAAAACCCTAAGGAAGAAGTGAAAAATACCTAGGAGGAGGTATAAATACTTTCCAAACCCTAAAATGCAAGAGGTGAATATCATTTTGTATGGCCACCATGTTGTAGCATGATATTTGAAGGCAAAAATATTGAATTTTTGAGTTTTGAAGGAAATTTTGAAATTGTTCTGTAGACTGTACTTGTTTTCATGGTAGGTTAGATTTTTTAGGAAATCTTTTCTTTAGGAAATTTGTTTTGAAATTATTTTTTTTCATAGTTATAAAAATCTTTTCATTTTTACTAGTTTGCTATCCAATTTTCAGCAATTTGTAAAAGAAATGAGATAACTCACTATCCCATTGTAGGAATTATACAGCCTCTTGGGGATAGTGAGTACACTCAATCTAAAATTTAAGTAAAAATTAAGGCCCTTCAAACCCATGGAAAAAAAATTTAAACTCTTGCCCTAGGCGAGCCAGAACATGCCCAGCTAGGGAAGAATTTGATATCAAAGTTTATCCTATGTATAATTGTGGAGATTTTTGTAGAATACCTTTGGAGGTTGAAAGAGGAGTGAGAGGAGGTTCTTTGGGTGAAAGTAAAAGCTTCCACCAATCCATGTAGCCATCAAACAAGACCAAACAACAATTTGCCCTTACAGACCCTCAAAAACCCTCCATTTCAATATTGGCACTGTACAACCATTCTAGGGCCTAAAACCAAGAAAATATCAAAGCCTTCACAAAATGAAAAAAGGTCCATGAAGACACCTTGGAAGGTTTAATGGAAGAAAAGTGAGAAAATTCCTATTTTGCAGGGTTGTTCCTTGTAGCTATGTTTTGGAGAAAAAGGGTGAAATCGAGAAGAAACTTAACCATAGAAAGAAGTTTTAAGAGGAAAAAGGAGTAAATTGCAAGGTGTTGAGACTCCTTCCATGATCCTTCAAGTGGTTGAGAAGAATGGTATAAAAACCCTAGTTTTGGTGAAGACCTTGAATGCTCTTCATCCAATTTGAGAGCCTGATAGACAACAAGAAGTGGAAATTGTTCAAGATAGTGGAGTAGGGTTTTGGATTGGGGGATCTTTTCTTGAAAAAGGTCCTATAGGTCCATGTGTTGGTCTAGCAAGACACTGTAAGTCTCAGAGGTAGATAAGAAGCATGAATCAACGATTGGTTCATCCCTGCTTGTCCCTATCAAGTGGTATCACAACCTACAAAAGGTGTGGGCAAAAGAAAGTGCACAACAAGGTGAATGCTATCACCTAGTGAATCTAGTGGTTCTAGTACAATGGTGACCAATACTAAATTGTCCAATAAGGTAGAATAACAATAGAAGAAAGTAGAAGAGCAAGAGGAAGACAAAAGGTCTTTGAGAGAAAGATTGGCACAACTTGAATAGTTGTTGAGCAAGGTCCAAGACATAGCTGATAAAGTCAACGAAAAGATAGAGCAGAAAGAAGAGAAAGCAGCCAATGAGAAAGCGATTGAGTTGGAAGAAGAAATTCCAACATCAGACCCTGTTATGCTAGAAGTTCCTTTCTTGAAGAAAATAAAGGAAATAAATAGCAAAGCCTTGGAAGACATTCCTCTATTCAGTGGCAAGATGGATCCAGACCTCATCAAGGAATGGATTGAAGGTATCGAGAACCATTTTGAATGTGATGGTGTCTCTAATGCTCAAAATGTCAAGGTGGAAAAATCAAGGTTAAGAGGTACTACTCTAACTTGGTGGAAGTTTTTTCAAACATAGAGGGAAAAGGAAGGGAAATGTCCCATTTCTACTTGGAAGGGAATGGTGGCTAAAATTAGACAAGCCTACATTCCTGAGGACTATGAAATACAACTACATAGGAGGATACAAAATCTATGGCAAAAAGATATGGATGTGCACTCTTACACTCAAGAGTTCCAAAAGTTATGCTTAAGGTCCAAGGTGGTAGAAGATGAAAACATTAGATTGGAAAGATATTTGAATGGCCTCAAGTGGTCTATCAAAGAAGACATGAGCCTTGTCACTCCTAAAACAATCCATCAATGCTATCAAATGGATTTAAAGGTGGAAGAGAAATGTAAAATAAAGCAAGACCGTACCTCAAAGAATAGAGGAAGAGGTAGAGATGGTAGAGGAAAAACGAGAAGATGTGGAGGTAGAAGCAATGAAAGAAGATCCCAAGGTGAGTTCAAGCTGACTAAACAAAGTGGGGGAACCAGTCAAAGAGGTGGTTCAAGAAGAGGTAGAGGTTGAGGTAAATCACCAAGAGGAAGGGGACCATCCTACTTTGCTACAATGAAGTGTTACCACTGTCAGCAACTTGGGCATCCTTCCTATAGGTTTCTTGAAAAGGGATTAACATCACAAGGAGAAAAGAAGATAATCTACATCCATGAAGATGCTTCAAGTGTGAAGTCACCTGATATCTAGTTGGATTCTAAAAGTGGGGAGAACTTGATGATAAAGAGGATCCTGATTAAAGAACCAGTCAAAGGAGAGCCAAAGAAAAGAAGATCACTTGTTAGAGTGAAATGTAAGATTATGAGAAAGGTATTCAAAGTTATCATAGAATCAGGCTCTACTGCTAACATAATTTCAGAGGAAGCCATAGCTAAAATCAAGATTCCAAAAATACCTCATAGCATTCCCTACAAGGTCACTTGGCTAAACAAGGATCATAATGTTTTGGTAAATGAGCAAGCATGGATTAAGTACACCATAGGAGGATTTAAAGACAAGATTCTATGTGATTTTTTTCCCATGAATACCTATCACCTATTACTAGGTAGACCCTAGCAGTTTGATAGGAAAGCCATACATAATGGTGAGCTCAACTCATACACCTTCAAGAAGGATGGGATAAGTTATAAAATTTAGTCATTACTTGAATCTAAAAACCAAGGAAGTAGACCTAATGTGTTGTTATTGAAGGAGAAAGAGTTCATGAAGACTCTTGAAAAATAAGAGGGAGTGGGTTATGCCATTGTTGTGAAACCCAAGGAAGAAAGATAAGCTAAGAAGGAGGCAATACCTCATGAGGTTTAGAAGATTCTTGATGACTTTAAGGACATTATATCAGATGGTACACCAAAAATACTACCTCCTAAAAGAGAAATCAACCATCAAATAGACTTGGTTCCAAGAGCATCTCTTCCGAACGAACCACCTTAGAAGCTAACTCCTAAGTAGAATAGGGAAGTTGCAAAGCAAGTGCAAGAGTTGATGGATCAAGGGTTGATAAGGAAAAGCATTAGCCCATGTGTTGTGCCTACTATTTTCACACCCAAGAAAGGAGGGACATGGAGATTATGCACAAATTCCAAAGCCATAAACAAGATCACAATCCAGTATATGTTTCCCATACCTAGGATTGAATACTTAATGTATTGCTTAGGAGGGGCTATGTACTACACCAAGATAGACCTTAAGAGTGGTTATCATCAGATTAGGATAAAAGAGGGAGATGAGTGGAAGATAGCCTTTAAAATCACTGAAGGACTCTATGAATGGCTAGTAATGCCATTTGGCCTTTCCAATGCTCCAAGTACATTCATGAGGCTAATGAATTAGGTGTTGAAAGACTTCATAGGTAAGTTTATGGTAGTCTATTTAGATGATATAATTATTTTTAACATGAGTAAAGAAAAGAACTTAGAGCATATTAGAATTATATTGTCTAAATTGAAAGAGGAACACTTAACCATCAATCTAGACAAGTGTGATTTCATGAAGCAGGAACTAGTCTATTTAGGCTTTGTTCTTTCACAAGGAGATCTAAAAATGGATGAAGACAAAGTTGCAACAATATTGAGTTGTCCAACTCCTAAGAACACCAATTAAGTGAGGATTTTCCATCGCCTAACTCAGTACTTTAGAAAGTTCATCAGGAAATTTAGTGGAATATGTACTCCCATGATGGATACTATCAAAGGTGCCATAAAGACCAAGTTTATGTGGACACCAGTAGAAAACAAGGGATTTGAAACATTAAAGAAAGAGGTAGCTACCAAGCCTATTCTTAAGTTTCCTACTTTTAGTGAACCTTTTATTGTAGAATGTGATGCAAGTAATATAGTAGTGGGAGGAGTCTTAATCCAAAGCAATAGACCAGTGGCTTTCTTTAGTGAAAAGCTAAATGCAGAAAAACAAAAGTACTCTTCCTATGATTTGGAAATCTATGCACTTGTTCAATCCCTCAAGAAGTGGAGGCATTATCTCTTGCCCAAGGAGTTTGTAGTGTTCATAGATAACCAAGCTTTGAGTTTTCTTAACTCTCAAGACAAGCTAAGCCATAGACATGTCAAGTGGGTGGAGTATCTACAGTCTTATACTTTCACCATAAAGCACAAGAAGGGGCAACTCAATAAGGTAGTTGATGCTTTGAGTAGGAGGCTGCTTAAAGTTCAAGAAATCCAAGTAAGGAGCATAGGGTTTGATAAATTTAAATAACTTTACTAAACTAATGAATATTTTGAAGCAGCATACAAGGTTTGTCAAGAGCACTTAAATCACTTTCATGGTGATTTTGCAGACTTTACATTACAAAATGGATTACTTTTCAAAGATGGCAAGCTATGTGTGCCAAAGGGTTCCATGAGGGAGAATCTTATACAAGAAAAACACAATGTAAGTTTGAGTGGTCATTTTGGCTTGAATAAGACCTTGGAATTGGTTTAAAGGTACTACTATTGGCCTAAAATGTAAAGAGATGTCAAGGTTTATGTTGAGAAATGCATCATATGTCAAAGAGAAAAGGGGACTTCTGCAAATGCAGGACTTTATTAGCCTCTTCCAATACCAAGTAGACCATGGGAATGTATAAGTATGGATTTTGTGGTTGGTTTACCTAGAACAAAGAGTAGTTTTGATAGCATCTTTGTAGTAGTGGAAAGATTTACAAAAATGAGATTCCATGCAAGGTCACTCATGATGCAAGTCATATTGCCTACTTGTTTTTCAAGGAAGTTGTGAGAATTCATTGTTTGCCAACTACGATTGTACTTGATAGACATAGAAAATTTATGGGACATTTTTGGAGATCTTTATGGAAAAGGCTAGGTAGAAATCTCTCTTTTAGTTAAGCCTACCATCCTCAAACTGATGGTCAAAATGAAGTAGTCAACATGACACTTGGCAACTTGCTAAGATGCTTAACCAAGGAGTATGGTTTTACATGGGATTTGGTCCTTCATCAAGAAGAGTTTTCTTATAATGATAGCATTAATAGAACTATAGGAGAAAGTCCCTTTGAGATTGTGTATGGGATATATCCTAGGGGTGTATGTGAGTTGAGAAACCTAGATGGAAAAGTACCTAACAATGGTTATGCTAAATATTTTAGTCAATCTATGAAAGAAGTACATGAACAAGTAAAAAAATTCCTCATTGATAACACCAAGAAGATAAAGGATAAATCTAACCTCAAGATGAGAGAAGTCTAGTTTTGTGTAGGGAACTTAGTCATGGTTCACCTTAACAAGGTAAGGATGGACAAGGGAACCTCTACAAAGTTGCAAATGAGAAGAATTGGACCATCTCCAATACTAGCAAAGTATGGGAAGAATGTTTAAAATATTACTAGATGCTTTAGCTATCTCTCCGATCTTTAATGTGGCAGACTTAACCAGGTATAAAGGCCCTCTTACTAAGGTGGATTAGCAAGTGGAGGAAGCTCAGAAGAATGCCCAAATAATAGCTTTACCTCCTAAGCCAAAGCTTCAAGTAGAGAATATTTTAGATTCTTAGATTCATACAAAGACTAGACATGGCACAAATAAAGAGCACCTTGTCAAGAGACATGTTAAACCAAAATTAGAGGCTACATGGATGCCTAAGAATCAGTTCAAGCTGAAAGACATAGATCTCAAACTTTTGTCTCCAAAGGGGACTTATCTTCTTTGGGGGGGAGTATGGTGCAGGGTAACCTTGAAACATAGGGCCATCACCTTTTCATTTTTGTTGTGTTATGATCCGAGAGAGATTTTGTAAGTAGGAATAAGGGTCATTGGACCTAGGTGTGATAGCTAGGGTGTAGGAAGTCAAAATGTCCTAGGAAGAGTCATAAATGGCCTAAAAATCAAGATATACCTTACCATATGGTAATGAGTAGCCTAGGGGATGAGTAATTAGCTTGGGGGAGGGTACCTAGCATGGAATTTCTAAGGGATAGCCTCAATGGCAAGTTAGGAGTGTTAAAACTACTAAGCTAGTAGAATTGAAAAAGTTGTTATGGGGCAATTTTGTAATTTTTGCAAAAATGCTACTTTTGCAAGAAATATTAAATTCATTTTAAAACACTAAGGAAGTAAAAAAACCATAAGGAAGAAGGGTAAATACCTAGGAGGAGGTATAAAGACTTTCCAAACCCTAAAATGCAAGAGGTGAATATCATTTTGTACGACCAATATGTTGTAGCATGATATTTGAAGGCAAAAATAGTGAATTTCTGAGTTTTGAAGGCATTTTTGACATTTTTCTATAGAATTTACTTGTTTTCATGGTAGGTTAGATTTTTTAGGACATCTTTTCTTTAGGAAATTTGTTTTGAAAGTCTTTTTTTTCATAGTTATAAAAATCTTTTCATTTTTACTGCCCCGTTGTCTAGTTTTCAACAACATGTAAAAGAAATGACATAACACACTATCCCACCATAGTAATTGTAAAAAACCTTGGGGATAGTGAGTACACTAAATTTACATTATTATGGAAAAATAAGGGCCCTTCAAACCAATGAAAAGTGATTTTAAACTCTTACCCCAGGCAAGCCAGAACATGCCCAACTAGGGAAGAATTTGATATCAGAGTTTATCCTATGCAGGATTGTGGAGGATTTTGTACAATGCCTTTGAAGGTTGAAAGAGGAGTGAGATTAGGTTATTTGGGTGGAAGGAAAAGCTTCCACCAATCCATTTAGCCATCAAACAAGACCAAACAAAAATTTTCCTGTACAAACCCTCAAAAACCCTCCATTTTAGCATTGGCATTGTATGACCATTCTAGTGCCTAAAACCAAGAAAATATCAAAGCCTTCAAAAAATGAAAAAAGGTCCATGAAGATACCTTGGAAGGTTTAGTGGAATAAAAGTGAGAAAATTCCTATTTTGTAGGTGAAATAAGGCTAATTGGGGCTCTTCCTTATAGCCCTATTTTGGAGAAAAAGGGTGAAATCAGGTAGAAACTTAACCATAGAAAGATATTTTAAGATGCCAAAGGAGTAAATTGAAAGGTTTCAAGACTCCTTCCATGACCCTAAAAGTTTTTGAAAATAATGGTAAAAAAAACCTAGTTTTGGTGAAGACCTTGAATGCTCTTCATCTAGTTTGAGAGCCTGGTAGACAGGGAGAAGTGAAAATTGTTTAAGATAGTGGAGTAGGGTTTTGGATTGGTGGATATTTTCTTGAAAAAGGTTCTATAGGTCCATGTGGTGGTCTAGTAAGACACCCTAAGTCTTAGAGGTAGACAAGAAGCATGAATCATTGATTGATTCATCCTTGCTTCTCCCTATCATGAGTTATGGTATGAAAAAGGAGTACAAAGAACTGTTAAGATAGTGATGTTATTGTGCATTGATTATCTACCTAAGGTTTCAAAGGATGGATACACTAACAAAGTCTAGAAGAAAAAATAAGAAGAATTGAGTCTACTAAGCTTGACCGAGTGGACAATAGGCGTCAAGCAAAGTTAGTGCAAACTAAGCAGAAAATTAATTGGAGCCGAGAAAAGTCAAATTTTGGTGTATGCCAAGTGATACAGTGTAAGCCAAGTAAAGTTTAGTTGATGCCGAGCACCAATAAACTTTAGTGTTTACCAAGTAATCTAGTTGATGACAAGTGGAAGAAAAGTATGGAAGCTGAGTGAAACATATTGATACTGAGTGTCAGTATTCATGTTAAATCATAGATTTGACAAATCTGAGATGACTATTTTATTTTCTTGAATTTTGTGAAGCATGTGGAAGATAACTATGATGAATTGGTGACACAAAATTCATGGTAAACCATTTTGAGGCAAATTTAAAGAGGATTGAAGGAGAAGTTTCTAGAATGGAATAAAATGAAAAGATGGGTAGATTCATTGAATTTTACCTAATCCTACCTAACCCTAAAATGGATGATAACGATGGAACAAATTTTTTTCTTAATTTTCTATTAATAGAGATGGTTGGTCAGAAGAAAAGTGTGTTATGTGCTAGAACCTAAGGAAGACAAGGAGTCTAAGGTATTGCTTCATCAGTGACCAAACAGAAGAGACTGCTATTGGCAAGCAAAGCAAGAAGGCTTAAGGGTATGGATGCTTGAAGGGTGAACAAGCTATCAGAGCTAAAGTGTATGAAAACCCAGTAGAATGGAGGACTAAAATGGAGATCTGTAATCTCCAAACTGAGTTATAAATTATTATTAGATTAAGCCTTACTATTACTTACTAATCATTATACTAGTCTAGGGTAAATCCTTTGGATTAAGGTTAACCTAATACTCATTTGTAAATCCTTTAACCAAGTGAGATTCCAAGTGAATAATCTAAAGTCCTCTAATAAGCCTCACTCCTAATAGGGTGATTGAAATCCTCTAACCAGGTCACATTTAACAGTGTGTATTATAACCTTTAACAGGGAAAAAGAGTGAGAATGAGTAGCATGTTACTGATGGTTTTTCCCAAATTGGATTTCAACATAAAATCATTGTGTCAAATGTGTTATTGAATCTGTTATGTTTCATGGTTACATTTCTAAAAAGTTGATTTGATAGTAACCTACAAGTTTAAGTGATTGTATGATCTAATGGATGCATGTGCGATGAATATGTTTTATGGATATGGGTTCACTAGGATGTTAAAATTTTTATTTGTACATTTGTACCTTGGATAATTGATTCACTCCCCCTCTCAGTTATTCTAAAGAATTCCAAGATAAACCCACACACCTATCCACCTATGCACATGTGCACCTACACACCTACGCACCTTGGTGATAGGATCCAAAAATCCAAAAATTCTTCTAAGTGTCAAAACTTGATTTCAACATTTGGGTTGTCTTCCCCTTTATACCAAAATGATGTGTGGGTGTTTCCATTTATAATTTTGTATGACAGAGGTGATTTCTTAAGGATCTAGTAAGTCCAAACATTCATATTTTACCCTCACTTCATTGTGGAAATAATGAAGTGTGACTTCTTGGGCATTTTCTTGAACTTGAAAGTCATGGGTTTAAGTGTGATCTTAGCTACTACATAAGACAAGGAAGCCATGGTAATGCTGAGGACCTCAAGGAGCCTCTAGATGTTTTAGTTATGCACACTTGTGCACATTTAGAGATAATTCATTCACCAAAATTTCAAATTGATCACCAATGCACCTTCAGGGAATTGTGCAAGGTGCTTAATTCACCAAAAACTCAAAGTTTCTAGTTTTGAAAACAATTTGTGGGCTTTTCTCAAATTGGGTTTTTGATCACTCTTTTGTACTTATTTTGATCCTTTTGATGATTTAGGCCTATTTGGCACCTATGTACTTTTCTCTTTAAAACTTGTAAAATTGCGCACTTGCACACTTTCACACAAGTGCACCTTTACACATGCACACCTTCTAGAGCCATTCAACTTATGCATATATCAAAATTACAATGCACACTTGTGCACCTTGCACACCTACACACCTTCTGGAGACAATTGATTCACCAAATCTTCAAATTGTGCACCTACGATCCTGTGCACCTACACACCTTCAAGAGATTGTGTAAGGTGCTCAGTTCACCAAAACATAAAAGTACATAGCTTTGAAAATGGTTTCTAAGTTTTTCTTAGACAAGGTCTAGATGCACTCTAGTGTACTTACTTTTCCCTTTTTGATGATTTATACCCTCTTTATATCCCAATCATTTTCATAGACTTGAACTCCTTCTACTTCTTCTATTTGAAATCCCAAAGCACCTATTTTGAAAATGCACATGCAATACCATGGATTCTTTTGTGCTTTGGATAATGACGATGCCATTTTATCTACACAAAGAAGCAAACATTAGTGTTCTTATACTAAAAGACCCAAAAGAGGACTCCATAGGACTCATATTGAAGAAAAATTGTGTCAAAACTATTCAAACTACACAAAAAGTTGAATTCTCCCCTACTAGCTAGTTTTCCACATTAGCACACCTATGTAGGTGTGCAAGGTGCACTAATGCACACCTTGTTTGCCTCTTAAATGGCTAGGTGCATAGTCATTCACTAGTGCACATGCACACATTAAATACGTGCACATAAGTACAATTGTGCACATGCACATCAACACATTTGTACAAAAAGGGTAGAAGCCTTGTGCACATCTCCATGGGTGCACACTTTTTAAGGTGCGCACCTCTAAGGGTGTGCATGTGTGCATCCTCAAAGAAGGGTGAAGTGTGCTTGTGTGCACATGGTGCACATGCACATGTGCACAAGTGCGCATATGCACACTTCATGCACTATGAATTTTATCCTTGATTTTTGCTCCTCTTTGACTTCCTGATCCTTCCTAGTTAGAGACCAAGGTTTGACCTAGTTCTTGTGGGGGGTCCAAAATGACTGAGGCTTTAGACTAGATGCCTCATAGGGAATTTTGAAACTAGGGGTTGGTTCATATCACAATAGGTGTATAATAATCATGCTCAAGGCCATGCTTAGGAATAGTGTATTCAATCTAAGGATTATTTTTCCCCACCATGAGGTGCATTTAATCTTGTTAACCTAGGGACATATACTTGAACGGCACAATATGTTTAACTAGGTCTCTTAATGAGTTATTATTCTTATGCTAGAGGAAATTAAAATGCAAGGAAAGAACCTATACTAATGCTACAGGAAACTAACACACTTAACTCTTTACTGAAATAAATACTGGAAATGTAATGAAGTGTTAACATATATTCCAACTCAGTTCATCTACTATAATTATTCTTATAGATATTTTAGGAACATTCACAAAGTATGATGCTACAGGAAGGAACTTACAACTTCTACTTGCAAAACTAAGGGTGCTTAAAAAAGAACAAATCTACACTACTCTAATCTAATCAACCTCCCAAGTGGGCCCCCTTGGCTAGCTTCTACTAATCTACTAGCATAGGATGTAAGCCAAGAACTATTTCACTACATTTCAAAAGTTCATTACATGGGAAAAATACATAGAACTATAAAAACAACTCACTGCAAGAGTTAACAATTTCTTGTCATAAACTTTCTTCTTCTAATATAAATAGAATATTATAAAATAGAAAAGCAAACAAACTAGCTATAAATCCACAAGAAAGAAAGAAGGAAAGATAACAACTCAAGGTGAGAATAATAAAGTCTGGACAACTACTTTGACATAATAATAAATGCAGAGAATATAGCAAGTCTTCATAGCTCTTCCATACTCACAGTCATGTCCTTTGGTACCATTATAAATTTTCCACCGTGGCTAAACCTCAACATCTTCCTCCTTGAATGCTATTGGCTATCTTCAATGTTCATCTTTAAATTCTTCCCATCATCTTCAGCTTCATTGCTAATAGGTTAACTATAACATAGAGATATTTGCAAATAAGCACTATCAAATTAAATTCAAATATTAGGACACACATTCTGATGGTTATATAAAATACTGCATTATATATATAATATTCGCAAAAGATGACATACTATCTATGCATAGGTTAATCATTGGTTTAGGTAACCATAAGTCCACAAATGTCTTGATAAAAATAAAATAGAGTGTTACCAAAGTGTTTAAAATTATCATAAAATAGAGGCAATAATTAGCCTCATCATCTACCCCCTGGTAAATTAATGCTTGTCCTCAAGCATTGCATTTCCTAGTCAATGACCTAATTCCCCAACTTTAGTCCTTCCTTTCCTGCTGCTCTTGAAGGTACAATATAATCCTCATGTTCTTTCCCAAATTTCCCTTCTATTGTCTTGTTGTAGCTTTTCAAGTCTGTTAGCATTAAGGTCATATAAAGGCCACATGAGCATTGGAGGTTGCATAGTGAATGGGCACCATAGTTCTGGTTTAGCCTATTTCCCTAACTCTATATACTTTGGTGCTCGGTGAAGGGCAATCTCCAAATTGATGGAACTATGTGTCTCTGACCTTTTAAGTGTCTCAAGTAATCTAGCCCATCTACTTCTAACACCAACCACAGCTCTTTGGAAGGAAAAGTAGGGTAAGTTCTCATAATCAACATAGGCCTTGGTTCTGGTAGTGAAGATTCTATCCCTTACTCTCTTCTTCTTGTCCCCATTAGTTAATCTAAACCAGTCCCTAAGAAATTTTTCTAGTTTACTACTCTTAGCTCTTAATGGTAGGTGCTCTATCCTTTCCTCGTCTCCATAATTATTTACTTGCCTATCATAGTTTGATTCATTATACATCTAGGACATCAAAGCCCTCAGATGTATATCCCCTGTATAGAGTAAAGGATTCCATTGGGTTTCTAAAGGGATAATAAAATTGTACATATATAATTCACAGAGAAAATTCTACTGCTAGGATGATAGAGTCTGGTACAAACCATAGAATTCCTAAGCCAATTTAAATTCTACATTTATATTCTTAAGGGCTAACATAAGTTGGAATAAAAGAAATTGTTCCTTTAAACACATAGCATAAATCTGAGGTGTTGGCCTGTAAGCAAGTGTTTGATTGACGAATTTTAGGGCATGATCCATTCTTTATTTTGGATTTGCTAATTGCTCCTTCAAATCTGCAATTTCTTCACCTTAAGACACTATGACTTTCTTCATCTTTTTCCTCTCCTCTTCCCATAAGCCCACAAAAAACATATGTCCAAACAACTAGAAAAGGAGTTTCTACAGGGTAATGGAAATTGCTATCTTCTTCATAATTTCTTTTCCTCTTTCTCTATTCCCTCCATAACTATTCTACAAAAACAATAAACCATGTTGATTTATAGGGAACTAGGCTGATGTTTAGATAAACTTGTTCAGGAACTATTTCATCTTTACTATGTGAAGTACTTGGTTGGCCTGTTGGGTTACCATTTTGATTTTCATTGACTTCAACCCTACTTTCCTCATTAGGTTTTTAGGGATGTTTTGTATTTTTAGGGTGAGGAGGAGAGTTATTAGGAACAATTTGTACTGGGGATTCTTTAGTTGATGGCTTGGATGAAGTGGATTCTTTAGGAATTTGTCCTCTCATTCTAGGACTTCTTCTTATGAGGGTTTCTTCTTGTATCACAACCTTCTACCTACTTCTTCCTTTTGGTGTCTCTGCTACAGGAGTAACTACTGTAGGACCCTTCTTAGTTCTCTTTTGCCTCATGACTGTAGGGTTTGGCTCTTCTTTTACCAAAGCAGAGATCTCCTCTTGCAATTTCCATTTTCTCTTTGTTTAGCTAGAGGTAGGTTTTTGAGTTTCTTGAATAGGTAAAGACACATTTTCTTGCACATTCTCAGTTTCAGCATTTTGAGGGCTTTGATCAGTAGGTTCATCAGTGGGAACTGCATTCTCTTCACTAGGTTGTTCGTTAGGGGCAGCTTAGGGTTGTAGGGTTTTAGCTTGGACAAATTCTACCCATGACATGGGAGAGACAAATCTAAGTGACCTTTCTATGAGTAATTTAATTAGGGCATGATGGGTGACATAATTCTCCTTTCCCTTTTGGGTTTCTTCAACACTAATACACAACATATTGTACAAGAAATTGGGAACATTTACGGGATAATTATGCCTTATACAACTGAGCAATTTAAAATGATGTGCATGTAAATATGAAAATCTTCCTTCGCATGTGAGGTACTTGATAATGTACATGGCCAGCTCATTGTAAGGTGGCACGCGAGACATCCTTTTGCAACCTTGCTTGGTATTATCCAACTAAGGATCAGTTGGTATGACAAATTGAGCCCTAGCTGATCTTGCATCATGCATATTAGGATAATTTTCTCCTATTTCCAGTAACCCAGTTACTTTTTCTATTCGCTCTTCTATAGCAACCACCATTAAACCCCATACAAAAGCTTCTCCCTCATTAAACATCCTTGTGAATTCTGTGGCCACTTCTTCATCCAATGTAGTTAAACTTAAGAAATACCCTAACTAGCCACACACATTAAATCTCCTCACTGCCTTGACATCTGAGAAAAAAATAGTATGCTCCACTAGTTCTTGTCTCTATAATTATCCACCCATTTTTGCTTAACACTTTCACTATCTACACTGCTTGCACTATCTCCCCCTTATGAATTCAAGCTTCTTTTGTTGTTTTTTAACAAACCTATTTTCACATTTTATTTAATAGGTAATTAATGTCATAACAATTTTTTATGAGAAATAATATGGCTTTAATGAGAATAAATCATGGACATGTGAAAATTGTCCAAAAATGGGATTCAGATCACTTGACATTTAAATACAGGTCACATCATAGTCTGACAATAGAATCATTCAAGAATAAGGGGTACGATATTAGAATTCTTTAGAATAATTGAGAGGGGGGGTGAATTAGTTATTCAAGGTCCAAATGCCCTATTAATGCCTTTTTACTACTTTTAATGAATCCATACTTAAATCAATCATATAAGCAAGTTACAATAAATCAGCATGCAAAGATAAAATACTCAAGATCAACACATGACACAATGATTTATGTGGAAACCCAATTTGGGAAAAACCACCAGTAACATGCTACTTGATTCTCACTCTTCTGAAGTGATGCCCTGTTAAAAGCCTACCCTGTTAAAGGCTTACAACACACTGTTAAATGTGACCTTATTAGAGGATTTCACCAAACTGTTAGGAATGGGCCTGGTTAAAGGTCTTTAGAACATTCACTTTGAATGTCACCCTGTTAAAGGATTTTTCTAATGGTCGTTAAACCAACCTAAGTCCATAGGATTTAGACTTATAGTTACAATTGCTAGAAAGTAACAATAATGGTCTTTTGATCTGATATAACTTACAACATACTTTACAGATTTCATATCACACTTTTAGTTCAATCCTTATGCTTGGCTTTAATCTCTTTAGCTCTGGCTGCTTGTCTTCCTCTCAAGCTTTGTCTCCTTGAGTCTTCTCACTCATTCTGCCAATGCAATCATCTTTATGGTCATCTATACAAATAGAATTTCTGCACTATCTTCTCCTAGGGACATTCTTTAGCATTTCATGTTTTTATGCTTGACCACTATCTCTTTTCCTTTTATCCCCTCTCGCTCTCTTTTTTTTCATTAACTTATGTCTTCTTATATAGAAGTCTGATTTTCCTTTACTGCTCAATTATCCCTCTTCGATTTTAGGGTTTCAAAATTGATTAGGTAGGATACAATGTATCTACCTCATATCTTGTTTTCTTCTTGAAACTTCGCCAGTTGTATCTTAAAAATGTTCTACATGGTGTTCTATGCCACCAACTTATCATTCTTATCTTCCTTTTAATTCAAAAATTTCTAGATAACAACCTTGTCGGCTTAGATCTGGCAAATCTTCGATTTCCTAAATAATGCAACAACTCGACATTATTGAGTTACTGGTGCTCAGCACCTCTGTGTTACTCAACACCTATACCAGCTCGACACTTGAACTTACTCGGCACTTGAACTTACTCGGCACTTGAACTTACTTGGCACTTGAACTTGCTTGACACTTAAACTTACTCGGCACCACTTGGCATCTGAAGTTTACTCGACATTAACTAGAACTTGCTCGGCTCTTACTAGCTTGCCCGGCTCCTCTCTAATGAACTTAGTTTGAATTTTACAAAAGACTTAGTTAAAACCTTAAATCTTTGATATATTTTAGTGTGCCCATTCTTTGTAGTGTGTCATCAAATAAATTCTTTCATCAATGGCTTAGCTGATCCTTGTACTTCATTCCAACATCATAACTTCAACCTTTCTCTAGGTATTTTGGTTACATATTATTAATTTCCTCCACCTTGACAATCAACTAATTGATAGTATTTGGATCACTAAAGTAGTTGTCATCCCTGCAAGTAGCAAGTTTGACATCAGTGACAAAACAATGATTGAGGATATTCTTTACTAGTTCCATATTTTATTCCAGCAATCTCCCTCAACTTTTCTTATAATTATTTCAATCATTTCCAACAATCTCCCTCTTTGGCATTGATGGCAAACCAAACTGATCAAGTAATCAATTCAGTTACGACCAAGATTGTATACGTTGTCTTGTTGTATTTCACTACTGATCTCATATATCTCCCTCTTTCATATATATATCTCCCTCTTTCTTTGCATTGATCAGTTTTCCTGCATATTTCTCCCTCTTTGACATAAATGCCAAAGATGTAGCATTTTTATCATGCAAAATATAAGCTTTGGCTTCTTGTTGTTTTTCTCCCTCTGTCACCATGCTTGTGACTAATTTGGAGTTTCTATACCTGCTGTCATCCTTTGCATCAACCTATTAATATTTCAATGATTTATTCCTGTTGATGCAAGGTAGCTTCCTTGTTGCTTTAAACTGCTTGGGTTAGGGGTATGACCCCCAATTTGCCTCTAAGATATTCATAGGCATCCTTGGGCAATGGTTTGGTGAAGATATCTGCAATTTGTTCCTTTGTGTGAATGTATTCCAACTTCACTTGTTTGTCTTCTACCAATTCTCTAACATAATGATACTTGATTGTGATATGCTAGGTTTTTGCATGCATCACTGGATTTTTTTGATATGTTTATAGCACTTGTATTGTCACAATACAATATCACCGGTTTTGTTACTTCTTCTTTCATTCCATTCAATAGATGTGTGAGCCATAAAATGTTTGTACAATTGACTGCAGCTGCCACATATTCTAATTCTGTAGTGGATTGGGATATACATGTTTGTTTCTTGCTAGTCCAGGTAACCATCCTTTTGCCTAGAAATAATGCACCTCCACTTGTGCTTTTTCTGTCATCAATGTTTCCTCCCTAGTCTGCATCTGTATATGCATTGAGTTCAAAGTTTCCATTCTTTTTGCAGTATAGACCAAAATCATTAGTCCCTTTGATATATCTCATTATTCTTTTTACTGCTATGAGATGATTTTCTTTAGGATTAGCAAAAAACCTAGCCACTATTCCAACTGCTAATGCTATGTCTGGTCTACTATGCACAACATATTGTAGTTTTCCAATCATGGATCTGTACATTGTTTGATTGACTTCAGTTTACTCATCATTTTTGGATAGCTTATTTCCTATGGCCATTGGTGTGCTTACTGGTTTGGATTCCTCCAATCCAAACATTTTAAGTATTTCTTTGATGTACTTTGATTGTGTAACACATATTCCATGTTTAAGTTGGTGTACTTGCAATCCAACAAAAAATTTGATTTCTCCAAACATAGACATTTCAAATTCATGTTTCATTCTATCTACAAAGCCTTTACAAAGTACTTCCTTACCACCAAATACTATGTCATCCACAAAAATTTTAGATACAATAATGTCTTTACCTTTTTCAGCTTTGATGTACATGTTGCTGTTATCATTAGTTCTTTCAAATCCAATTTGCACTAGATACTTGTGAAGTCTCTCATACCATGCTCTAGGTGCTTGTTTCAAACCATAGAGTGCTTTATGTAGCTTACACACCATATCCCTGTTGTTCTCATCAAAAAATCCTTCTGGTTGTTCAATGTAGACTTCTTCTTCTAGTATACCATTTAAGAATGTAGATTTTACATCCATCTGATAGACGTTGAAATCTTTGTAGGGATCATATGCAAGTAAAGTTCTTACTCCTTCCATTCTAGCAACAGGAGCGAATGTTTCTCCATAATCTATTCCTTCTTCTTGAGCATAACCCTTGCATACTAATCTGGCTTTATTTCTGATAATCTCACCATTCTCATCTAGTTTATTTCTGAATACCCATTTGGTACCAATCACATTTTTGTCAGTTGGTCTAGGAACCAAACTCTAGGTTTTGTTTCTCCTTATTTGATTAATTTCTTCTTCCATAGCTTTATACCAGTCATCATCCTGTAATGCACCATATACTGTCTTGGGTTTAGATTTGCTGATCAAACATGATTCATGTCTTAGTCTATTCCTTGTCATTGGTCTTGCATCTTTGTCACCAATTATCTATTCAGTAGGGTGATGTCTTTTTACATATTTGGATAATCTTGGCTCTGTTCTTGTTTCAAAGTTTGATCTTTTGGATTCAGGATCACTATGCACTTCATTGTCAGGTTGTTCTTCATTATGTGTACTATCTTCAAAATCAGATTGTACATTTTCTTCATTTTGTAACTCGACTTCTGAATGCAACTCGGCATTCACTGGTTGTGAATCGGCTGAAACTGACACTTGTTGTTGATTTTCAATTTGATTGTCATCATCCTCATTAGCAGTCATTCCTTCATAAGAATATACAAAGGTTCTGTATTCTTCCATTTTCTTAGGTTCTTCAGCTTGGACTTTTGTGTGCTCATCAAAATTTACATTTTCACTTTCCACAATTTTGTTAGTGTTAACATTCAAACACTTATATGCCTTACTTCTAGTGGAGTAACCAAGAAATATACCTTCATCACTTTTTGCATCAAATTTTCCATTTCTAGTATCCTTTAGGATAAAAAATTTGCAACCAAACACTTTGAAATGTTTTACATTGGGTGAGTAACCATACCATAATTCAAAAGGTGTTGTATTTGTACCTTTCTTGACTTGTACTCGGTTCAGTGTATGAACAGCTACACTTACAGCTTCTCTCCAATATTTTAGAGCAACATTCTTTTCCATCATTAATGTTCTAGCATAGTCAATCACAGATCTATTTCTTCTCTCAGCAATTCTATTCTATGGGGGAGTTCTAGGAGCTGACGTTTGTCTTTTGATTCCATTGTCATTATAGAATATCTCAAATTCATTTGATGTAAATTCACCACCTCTATCTGATCTTAGGCATTTCAGGCTTTTTCTAGTTTCCTTTTCAACTCTGGCCACATACCATTTAAACATTTGAAAAGCATCAATTTTTTTTTTAAAAAACATGATGGCCATCATCCTAGAATAGTCATCAACAAATAGCATTATGTATTTATCTCCTCTATAGCTTTGTATTTCCATTGGGCCACATAAGTCAGTGTGAACTAACTCAAGTATCTCTTTGGATGTATAGTTCTTGCTTTTGAAACTTGATTTTGTCATCTTTCCTAGCTGACATTGTTTGCACATGATATTATTAGGCTTTTTCAGTTTTGGTAGACCTTTGACTTTCTTCATTTTACTGATGTTGACTAGATTATCAAAATTTGCATGACATAATCTTCTATGCCATAACCATTCATCATCAAATTTTGCAAATACACAAGAAGCATCATCCATATCAAGGTAAAACAAACTACTCTTTGTTTGATCTCCTTTTCCTATTAGTTTACCATCAGTATCATAGATTTTTGCAGTTTTGTTTCCAAATTCCACTTTGCAACCTATATTGCCTAACTGTGAGACACTCAGTAAATTGTAGTTTAATCCTTCAACATAGTATGCATTATCACATGAAATCTATTCTGTGAGCTGAATGGAACCTTTTCCTTTGATTTGACATGGAGCATCATTACCAAATCTAACACTATTTCCATCATACTAAGTAAAATTGACAAACTTACTTTTGTCTCCTGTCATGTGATGTGAGCATCCACTGTCTATGATCCATCTGTCATTCTTGTTTATACATGTCACCAGTGCTGTGGCTTCTTCTTCATCAGATTGGTCCTTCATGGCTACATAAACAACTTCATCATCATTGTCATCAGAATTTTCTTCAACAATATAACACTTCTTACCTTTTTCTTTGTAATCTCTTTTGTCATCATCTCTTCTATTCTTGTATTTATTGCTTTCCTTGGAATCCTTTTTCTGTGGACATCTTGCAGCAATATGACCTACTTCATTGCAATTGAAACAGATGATAGACATCTTACCTTTGAATTTTCCTTTGCCCCTGTGAAATCTTCTAGCGAGCAATGCTTCCAATTGTTCCACATCTTCCTCATCAGTGCTACTGTCACTAGATACATACTTCATTTTTCTTCCTTTCTTTGATTTTACCTGTTCGGCATCTTTCAGTGATAAATTTTCCTTAAAAGCAGATTCAACATTTTTAGATTTGTAGTTGTCAAAGTTAGATAACCCAAATGTTGTGAGTCTACCTATTATACCTTCAAAGCTTAGATTATTTCCTAGTATACATCTTAGTTCTTGTATTGCTGATACTCTAATAGCATAGATAGGGAGCAGGGTTCTTAAGAACTTACTATTAATAGTATCCTCATCCAGTTGACCATTCAGGCATCTTATTGCACTTACTACTTCCTTTATTCTTGCACCATACTGAGCAGCATTCTCATTTTCCTCCATTTTCATGTCGTCAAACTTTCCTCTAAGACTTTCTCTTTTTGCTCTTTGTACATTCTAATCTCCTACATAGATGTCTGATAGTGCTTTCCACATTTTGAACACAGTGTCACATCCTTTGATATCATCAAATTCAGCATAGTTGAGTGCAGATGCAATTTCCAGCATTGTCTGATTGTGTTCTTGTTTTTTTTTCATGTCTTCTGCAGTAGGAGCACCTGTTGGATCTACATGTTTAGTGACAATTGAATTCTGGGCATAATCTCCTATGGATCCAAGATGTAGCTTCATCAAACTTTTCCATGCAACAAAGTTGTCTTTGTTGAGCTTGGGAACTTCTCTTTTTGGCATTTTGATCTTTTCTGCTAGTAGTCCCTTTAAATTGAATCAGTAGTCAAGCTTTGATATGAATTGTTAGAATTCTTTAGAATAACTAAGAGGGGGGGTGAATCAGTTATTCAAGGTCCAAATGCCCTATTAATACCTTTTTACTACTTTTAATGAATCCATACTTAAATCAATCGTATAAGAAAGTTACAGTAAATCAGCATGCAAAGATAAAACACTCAAGATCAACACATGACACAATGATTTACGTGGAAACCCAATTTGGAAAAAAACCACCAGTAACATGCTACTTGATTCTCACTCTTCTGAAGTGATGCCCTGTTAAAGGCTTACAACACACTATTAAATGTGACCTTGTTAGAGGATTTCACCAAACTGTTAGGAATGGGCCTGGTTAAAGGTCTTTAGAACATTCACTTTGAATGTCACCCTGTTAAAGGATTTTTCTAATGGCTATTAAACCAACCTAAGTCCATAGGATTTAGACTTACAGTTACAATTGATAGAAAGTAACAATAATGGTCTTTTGATCTGATATAACTTACAACATACTTTGCAGATTTCAGATCACACTTTCAGTTCAATCCTTATGCTTGGCTTTAATCTCTTTAGCTCTGATTACTTGTCTTCCTCTCAAGCTTCATCTCCTTGAGTCTTCTCACTCATTCTGCCAATGCAATCATCTTTGTGGTCATCTATACAAATAGAATTTCTGTGTTATCCTCTCCTAGGCACATTCTTCAACATTTCATGCTTTTATGCTTGACCACTGTCTCTTTTCCTTCTATTCCCTCTCGCTCTCTTTTTTTTCATTAACTTATGTCTTCTTATATAGAAGTCTGATTTGCCTTTACCACTCAATTCTCCCTCTTCAATTTTAGGGTTTCAAAATTGATTAGGTAGGATACAATGTATCATCCTCATATCTTGTTTTCTTCTTGAAACTTTGCCAGTTGTATCTTATAAATGTTCTACATGGTGTTCTGTGCCACCAACTCATCATTCTTATCTTCCTTTTAATTCACAGATTTCTAGATAACAACCTTGTCAGCTTAGATCTAGCGAATCTTCAATTTCCTAAATAATGCAGCAACTTGGCATTATTGAGTTACTGGTGCTCAGCACCTCTGTGTTACTTGACACCTATACCAGCTCAACACTTAAACTTGTTCGGCACTTGAACTTACTCGGCACCACTCGGCATCTGAAGTTTACTTGGCATTAACTAGAACTTGCTCGGCTCTTACTAGCTTGCCCAGATCCTTCTCTCTAATGAACTTAGTTTGAGCTTTACAAAAGACTTAGTTAAAACCTTAAATCTTTGATGTGTTTCAGTGTTCCCATTCTTTGTAGTGTGTCATCAAATACATTCTTTCATCAATGGCTTAGCTGATCCTTGTACTTCATTCCAACATCATAACTTCAACCTTTCTCTAGGTATTTTGGTTACATCTTATTAATTGCCTCCACCTTGACAATCAACTAATTGATAGTATTTGGATCACTAAAGCAATTGTCATCCCTACAAGTAGCAAGTTTGACATCAATGACAAAACAATGATTGAGGACATTCTTTACTAGTTCCATATTTTATTCCAGCAATCTCCCTCAACTTTTCTTATAATTATTTCAATCATTTCCAACATACGATACCTAGACACTTGCATACTTATGACAATTGAATTCCATCAATAAAGAAAGTGTGAAGATTTGGAAAAAATCTTTATGAATAAAGAGGAATGTCATTGGGTTTTAGTAACCTTCCCTGCCCCCTATGAAATATGGACAAGTGTCTGCACTTGTCAGACTTAGTACGAGGTATGTAACTTGCATAACATTGTCATAATATAAAGAATGTAGTATTAGGTATAAGCAACGAAATCTATGTACTATAAATGAATAATAATTTGAAAAGCTTATACCTAATAATTGATCATTGCACATACCAAAAGGTGGAAGAAGATACATCAATAGTGATAGTATCCATTAGCAAACTTGTGGTGTTTATTGAAAGCATTAGAAAATGATGGCATGGAAGGTGGATGGGTGGAAGGTAAAGAAATGAGATGAGGTGGAAAGAGAAGAAATTATAAAGTGAATTAAGAAATTTGGAACTTTATGTGGGCATAATTTTTTTTTATGGGCATGCACAAAGAAATTAGTGTTGAAGAGCTACAAGCATAAGGTTAGCACCTTCTACTGTAGGAAGAGTTACCTAGTGTGTATTTGAATTTGGCCATTGAAACTACTACAAGAAGTCCTCTTTTCTTTGGGGTCATTTATATAACTTGAGTCTATGACCATTGACTAATAATTTAAAAGGCACTAGATCAATGGTAGGTAATTGGATGGCTCCATTTTCAAAGACATGGTTAATTTCATATGGATCCAACCATCTTGTCTATAGCTTTCCTATCGTATCTTTGAATCTAGAATCACATAGTAGTGCCTAGTCACCAACTTGAAATTGTTTATTGCTAATGTGGGAGCCATGCCATTGTTTTCTTTTCTTCTATATAATAACAGTGCACTCTAGAACAACTTTGTGCATTTCATCCAAAGAGTTAAGATGTAGAAGACGTTCTCTCTATGCTGTAGGAAGTTCAATGTCCAACTCTAGTGTAGTTCTTAAAGTTTTATGTTCAAATTCAATGTGGAGCATTGCTACTTTCCCATATAGTAGCTCAAATGGTGTGAACCCTATAGTAGTCTTGCATGTTGTTCTATAGGCCCAAATAGCTTCTAGTAATCTACTATTCCAACCCTTATGGTGCAAATGAACTATTTTTTGTTAGGATGTTCTCTATCTCCCAATTTGTGACTTCTACTTGTCCATTAGCTTGAGGATGATAGAGACTTGATTTCCAGTGCCTGATGTTATATTGTTTCATTAGTTTGAAGATCAAAGAAGTAAATTGTACACCTTGGTTAATGATTAGTTCTTTGGGTACACCATAGTGAGTAAAAATTTCTTCATATAGAAATTTTGCAACTTTTTGATCATGAGCATGCTTCATGGCTTTTACTTCAACCCATTTTGTTAGGTAATCAGTGCACACAAGGATATATGATTTCCCATTGGATGGAGGATCAATTGGACCAATGAAGTCCATGCCCCATTTGTCAAATGGTGTTAACACCATTTGTGGGTTGAGAGACATTTCATCTATTCTTCTTAGTCAGCCCATCCTTTGACACTTATCACACTTTTGTGTATAGTTGGATGCATCTTTGTGAAGTATAGGCCAATAGTAACTAGTTAAAATTTTCAAGGTTGTTCTTTTTACTGCAAAGTGCCCTCCACATAGTTCATTATGACATGCATATAGAATGTCATATGTATCATCTTCTCTCACACATATTCTCATAACTTGATCAGGTCTAGTGCAAAACAAGAGATTATCTATCCAAGAGAAATGAAAACATTTTTCTACAAGTAGCTTCTTTTTCTTGTACGAAAAATGTTTTGGCATTTTATGAGCTTCAATGTAATTAGTAATATCTACCTACCATGGAGTTTGAATAGCAATATGAAATAAATTCTTAGCTAGAAATGCATCATCTACTTGAGTAGTGTCATTCTCATTGTGGTTGATTCTTGATAAATAATTAGCTACCACATTAGCTCTTCTAGGCTTATCAATGATAGTTATATCAAATTCTTGAACAATAGTAACCATCTCGCTAACCTAACTGTTATGGTAGGTTTTTTCATGAAATATTTAATTGCTGCATGATCAATATGAACAAATATGAGATAACTAGTTATGTAGTACCAAAATTTGTTCAAAGCATAAACTACTGCTAATAGTTCTTTTTCAGTCACTATGTAGTTTAATTCTAGTCCATGAAGGATTTTACTAATATAATATATTGCATTTTCAAGATTTCAAGATTTTTGTCCTAGAATTGCACCTATGGCATAGTAAGAAGCATCTATATATATGTGAAAAGTAAAATTCCAATCAAGGCTTTATAAAATTGGGGCTGTAGTGAGAAGTTTCTTAAGCTATAGGAAGGCTTCATTACATTTAGGTATCCAACTAAATTTAGCTTCCTTTGTTAGTAATTCATACAAGGGACTAGCTATTTTTCTGAAATCTCTTATGAAATGTCTATAATATCCAAAATGACCTAGAAAAGATCTTACATCTTTCGGTTTTGTAGGTATGGGCAATGTTTGAATTACCTCTATCTTAGCTGGATCCACTTGTATTCTTGGAAGTGATATGAAATGCCCAAGTATCATACCTTCCTACATGAGCATGAAACATTTTTGACTATTAAGTGCCATATTATGTTCTTGACACCTTATCAAAACTTTTTCAAAATTCATCATTGCTTCCTCAAAGGTGACTCCAAATGTTGTGAAATCACCCATATATATTTCCATACAATCATGTGATATATTAGCAAAGATGCTAATAACAACTTGTTGGAATGTTGCAGGAGCATTACATAGACCAAATATAAAAATAGAGTATGCAAAAGTGCCCCATGGGCATGTGAATGTGGTTTTGTCTTAGTCTTCAGGAGCAATACTGATTTGATTGTAACCATTATACCCATCTAGAAAAGAGAAATACTTCTTGCCAGCTAGAGTGTCTAGAACTTGATCTATAAATGGTAAAGGAAAGTAAACCTTTTTGGTGGCCTTGTTTAATTCTCTATAATCTACAAAAATTCTCCATTTTCCTCCCTTTTTGGGCACTATGACTAGGGGTGACACCAATTTACTATCAAGTATAGGATAAATAAAACCAACATCAAACAATTTTTGTAAATTCATTTTTAACTATTTCTCTAAGGCTTAGATTTATCCTTCTCTAGGGTTGACAGAGTCGTAGAAACCCTTCATTGATGTATATCCTATGGGTGCACAATGTAGGAATCAACCCTTTCATATCACCATAGTCCCATGGAAAAGCCTTTTCATGCTTTTGAAGCAACTTTGCTAATTGTTCCATTTGTGTGGATGTTAATTTGGGGTTAACATGGAGATTATGACCTTTGGCTCAACAGTAGTGGTAGACTTGATCATAGCAGCTTCAAAGATTGGACTTGCTTCCAATTCATATGGTAAGAGTTGATGGAGAATGTTAGGTTCTTTGAGCAGAGTACAATTCTCATCACATTCCTCATATGTGGTTAATTCCAACACAGGACTTTCAGATACATCTTTTTCTACCACCAAACTATTAGTAAGAATACTTTGAAGTACTAAATCTTCCTCCTATAGCTTTAGAAAGGATTGTCTGTGTAACATCATGAGCTATGCTATAGAATTTAACTCTTCTTCTTCATCCCCTAAATCTGGCCAAATAGATGTGCTTAGATCTGGTAATGGTTGTGCTAGAAGACATAAGTCAAATTTCTTTGTTGCTTGGCCATTGGATATGGTCATATTCCCTGACCTAAAACTTATATTTTCTTTAGCTATAGCTAACCATGGTCAACCTAGGATAATAGGGTAACTAGATAGATTAACTTTGGGGGATAGAATCATGAAGTCTATAGGATACTCTAGAGAGTCTAACATTACAACTATGTTTTCTATCATCCCATCAAGGGTGACAGTAGAACTGTTTGCAAGTTGCAAAATTGTTGGACTAGCCCTTAATTATTCTATTTTCAAATTCTTCATGGTGTCCTTGGTCATGACATTTATAGTAGCACCAAGATCTATTAAAACATTTTTAAATAGACTAACCATTTATACTCACATCCACAACTGGACTACCTGGATCATAGTATTTTGGGGTGATCAATTTTCCTAACATTAATGTCAGCCAATTGTCCCACAACATGAACTATGGTGGGGTCCTTTTTCTTCCTCCCAGGCTTGTTCAGGTAGGCATCTCTAATAGCTTTTCATTAGATTGGAACATCTTTAATAGCTTGGAATTGGGGTATTTGGACATGCATGTTCTTCAAATGATCAACAATATCAAAAGGTTGTTCCTTTATTTGTACATGTTTACTTTGTATAAGCTTTTCTAGAAAAGGAAGTTCCACCACTGATTAAGCTTGGGCTAAGATAGTAACATTGGTTGGGTCAACCTCTTTAGAGACTGAGGGTTCTGATGTTGCAGGAGTATCTAGTATTTTAGTTATAAGAGGTAGTTTAGGCACTAGTAAAGTTGTACCAAATCTCCATTGTATATCTACAACACTTAGAGCATAAGCAAGATATTGTTGAGCATCACCAATATACGTGGGTTGTTGTGGTTTTTGGCTATTTGGATTTGGCTAAGGTTGTGTAGGCAATTGTGTCTACTTTTGAAGTCTAGGATTTGTAGGTGGTGGCACTAGGGTAGGTTGTTGAACTAGGGGTGGTAATTATGGAGTACTGGTATTTTGGTTGGGCCACTATTGAGGTCCCCTCCATTGATTTGTAGACTACTAATTCCCTTGGGGTGGTTACCATTGGTTTTGCTAGTTTTGCTAGTAGTTATGCTAGTTCTACTAGGATGATGGGGAATTCTGAGGCCATTGGGGCTATTGTGGATAGTTTTTCCCAACATTATTCAAATTAGGTTGATGATATTGTGGAGGACCTTGGGGGTTACAATTTTTCCATTGATTACCATATGAATTTAAATTTTGCAAAGGGTCCTGAGGCATATCTTGATGTTGGGCCCATGGCCTATGTTGAGCAACCAAAAATACATGCTCATCATCTCCATCTATCTTAAAGTAATCAATTGGAAGATGCTGGTTCTCCATACTTGCAACCAATTTGCATTGACAATTCTTCTTTTGCTTCTAGCAATTAGGGTAGTATTCAACTAGCTGTAATTTAGCTTATGCATGCTTCTTCTTGGTAGTCATTGTTAGATATGCTTTAGAATAATTGAGAGGGGGGGGGGGGTGAATCAATTTTTCAAGGTCCAAATATCCAACTCAAACTTTTCATCAAGTAAAGTGTGCCCATCAAACTGTTCATTCATCCAAGCTTAAACATTCCTACTTAACAAGTTACTATAAATCAACATGCAAGCATAACACATGAAGAATCAACACATAACACAATGATTTATGTGGAAACCCAATTTGGGAAAAAACTACTAGTAACATGCTACTCAATTCTTAGTCTTTTGAAGTGATGCCCTATGAAAGGCTTGCCCTGTTAAAGGCTAAAACAAACTATTAAATGTGACATGGTTAAAGGATTTATCCACCTTGTTAGAAGTGGGCCTGGTTAGATGACTTTAAAACATTCTCTTCAAATGACACCCTATCAAATAATTTACAAATGACTATTAAACCAACCTAAGTGCATAGGATTTTACCCTAACTAATAAAACTGCTAGAGAGTAACAACAAGGGGTTTTGACCTGATTGCAATTCACAACTTATCTTATAGATTTTAGATCACTCTTTAGCTCATAACACTTTGCCTATTTTTCAATCTCTTCAGCCTTGACATCTTGTTCTCCTCTCAAGCTTTGTCTCCTTGAGTCTTCATGCTCAATGTACTAGTGCAATCATCTCTCTTTGACCACTTATCGAAGCAGAGTCTCTATGCTCTATTCTTCCTTCTCCTTGATGTCTTCTCCTTGACACCCTTCAACCACTTTACAATTTTCCACACCAGAAACTCTTTCTTTTTGGTTTGTGACTCTTTAAATAGAAGTCTAGAATTTCTTTTCCTACTCAATTCTACTCAATTCTTCCCTCCTTTAATTTTAGTTTGAATGGATTAGCTAGGATTCATTGAATCTAACCCACATTTTGTTTCTTCTAGAAACATCATGAAGAATCCTCTTGAATTTGCTCAAAAATGGTTTACATAGAATTTTGTGCCAACAACTCATCATCATTATCCTCTAACTATTTCACAAAATTCAAGATAACAACTCTGTTAGCTCAGATTTGGTGAATCTTTGATTTTTTAAATAATGCAACAACTCGACACTATTGAAATTTTGGTGCTTGACACACACTGTATTTCTTGACATCAACTACATTTCACTGATGCTTGGAACCTATAGTGGATTCACTCAACATCCACTAAGTTTTCTATTTGCTTGACTCCTTCTATATCACTTGGCACTTGAACTTCGCTCGGCACCTAAAGTTTACTTGACACACACTAGATTTTGCATTTGCTCAGCTTCGACTAAAAATTTGCTCGACATGAACTAGCTTGCTCGAAACTCACTAATGAACTTAGTTAAGCTTTGTAGTCAACCTTGTTACAATTTATTCTTCTTCCGTTTTTAAGTGTGGCCAACATTTGTATCTTCCAGTATACTATCAATACATCATTTTACCATTGTCTTAACTGATCCTTGTACTTCATTACAAAACCATAACTCAACCTTTCCCTTAGGTGCTCTTGTTATATCATGTTGATTAAATCCTCTTCATCAATCAATCAAGTGATAGTACTTGGATCTTATAAGCAATTATCATTCTAGTAAATAGCAGGTTTGACATCAATGATAAAACAATAATTGAAAACATTTTTTATCAACCAACTTCCTTCTTTGCAACAATCTCCCTCTTTGATCTTCAATAATGATATTTTCAATAAGATTTCAAACAATTTCCCTCTTTGGCATTAGTGGAAAAGAAAATTGATCAACAATTAGACCAAACTGTTCAACCAAGTTATCAAAATGCTATTTAGGTTAAAATAGTAAGTCAAATACCAAAAAGATCTCCTTCTTTGATCTAAATCTTGATTATTTTAGTTCTACTTCTCCCTCCTAGTTGCTGTATCCTTTCCTCTTTTCTATGGCTTACCACTTGTTTAGTTTGATCATGTTCTGCCATTTTGGTATCAACTACTTCTAATTTTGTCCATTAGATCCTATAGATCAGATCAGTTTTTGCATTTTCTCCCTCTTTGACAACAATGCCAAAGACACATTATTTCAACATCTTATCATACAAGTAAAGAATTTTTTGGAACCTCCAATTTCTCCCTCTATCACCTTGCTTGTGATTGATTTTGTAGCTTCTATAATTTTATTACTTCAAGCATGAATCCTAAAGTAAGTATCCTTTGCATCAATTCATAATATTTCAACAATCAACTCATTTGATGCAAGAAAATCTTTGTTGTTGCTTAAGTAGCCTTGGCTAGGGGTATCGCCCCTAACTTACCTCTGAGATATTCAAAAGAATCTTTGGGTAAAGCTTTTGTAAAGATGTTAGCAATCTGTTCCTTTGAACTAACATATTCCATTCTCACTTGCTTATCTTCCACTAATTCTCTTACATAGTGATACTTAATTGCAATATGCTTAGTTTTGGCATGTATCACATGATTCTTTGATATGTTGATGGCACTTATGTTACCACAATAGAGTATCATAGGTTCAATTACCTCTTCCTTCATACCTTGTAATAGATGTTTGATCCATACAATATTAGCACAATTGATAGTAGCTACAATATATTCAGCTTCTGCTGTGGACTATGAGGTACAACTTTTCTTTTTGCTGGTCCAAGTAACCAATCTTGTCCCTAACAAAAGTGCTCCTCCACTAGCGCTTTTTCTATCATCAATGTTACCTCCCCAATCTACATTAGTGCGGGATCTTAGCTCAAACTTTTCACTTTTCTTGTAGTACAAACCAAAGTCATTAGTTCCTTTTAGATACCTCAGTATTCTCTTTACTACTATAAAATGATTTTCTTTTGGATTTGTAGAAAATCTTGCTACTATTCCAACTGCTAATGCAATTTTTGGTCTACTATGTATAATATACTGTAACTTTTCAATCATTGATCTATATAATGTGTGGTTCATTTCAACAGATTCATCATTCTTGGATAGCTTATGTCCTATTACCATTGGTGTACTGACTGGTTGTGGATCTTTTAATCCAAATGTCTTGAGTCTCTCCTTGATATATTTGGATTGAGTTACAAATATGCCATGCTTCATTTGATGTACATGCAATCCAACAAAGAATTTTATTTCTCTAATCATTGACATCTCAAACTCATGTTTCATTTGATCAACAAAATCTTTGCATAGAACATCTTTTCTTCCAAATATTATATCATCAATAAAGATTTCAGATATCAAAATATTTTTACCTTTTTCTACCTTGATATACATGTTGCTATTGTCATTTTTTCTCTCAAATCCTATCTTCACAAGATATTTGTGCAATCTCTCATACCATGCTCTACGTGCTTGCTTTAGACCGTAGAGTGCTTTGTGCAATTTGCAAACCATATCCTTGTTGTTGTCATCAACAAATCCCTTTCGTTGTTCTATGTAGACTTCTTCTTCCAATATACCATTTAGAAAAGTAGACTTTACATCCATTTGGTAAACTTTGAAACCTTTGTAAGCAGCATATGCAAGTAGTGTTCTGACTCCTTCTATTCTTGCAATAGGGGCAAATGTTTCCCCATAATCTAGTCCTTCTTCTTGTGCATAACCTTTGCAGACTAGTCTAACCTTATTTCTTTTTATCTTACCATTCTCATCAAGTTTGTTCCTAACTACCCATTTGATTCCAATCACATTCTTATCAGCTAGTCTAGGAACTAAAGTCTAGGTTTTGTACTTCTCAATTTGGTCTATCTCCTCTTTCATAGCTTTATACTAGTCATCATCTTGTAGTACATCTTTCACTATTTTGAGTTCAATATTTCTCATTAGACATGATTCATTTCTTAGTTTGTTCCTTGTCATTGGTCTTGCATCCTTGCCACCAATGATTTGCTTTATAGGGTGATATCTTCTCACATATCTAGATAGTCTTGGTTCTATTCTTCTTTCCATGTTTGATCTTTCAGCTTTAGAGTCACTATATACATCTCTTTCTAGTATATCATCACCTCTTTCATGTGTATTGGTTTTTGAGTTAGAATGTGCATTATCTTCATTTTGTAGCTTGGCTTCTGAATGCAACTCAAAATTCACTAGTTGTGACTCGATTGATACTAAAATTTTTTGCTAGTTTCCAACTTGATTGGTAGCATCATCTTCAATATACATTCGTTAATAGATGTATACAAAGGATCTGTATTCTTCTGGTTCTTAGATTCGTCAACTTGGAATTTTGCATGCTCATCAAAATTTACATTTACACTCTCCACAATCTTGTTAGTGTTAGTGCTCAAACATTTATATGCCTTACTTCTAGTGGATTATCCAAGGAATATGCCTTCATCACTCTTTGCATTAAGCTTTCCATTTGTAGTATCTTTAAGAATATAGCATTTAGAACCAAATATTTTGAAATTTTTTACATTAGGTGAGTGACCATACCATAGTTCAAAAGGTGTTGCATTTGTATCTTTCTTGACTTGAACTCGATTTAGAGTGTAAATAGCAATGCTTATAGCTTCTCTCTAGTACTTTAGAGCAACATTTTTCTCTATTAACAATGTTCTAACATAGTCTATCACTGATCTATTCCTTCTTTTAGCAATGTCCTTCTAAGGTGGAGTTCTTGGTGCTAATGTTTGTCTCTTAATACCTTTGTCATTGCAAAATGTTTCAAATTCTTTTGATGTAAACTCACCTCCTCTGTCTGATCTTAGGCACTTCATACTCTTTCTTGTTTGCTTCTCAACTCTATCGAAATACCACTTAAACATTTGAAATTCATTAGATTTTTGTTTCAAAAACATGGCAGTCATCATCCTAGAGTAGTCATCCACAAATAATATTATGTATCTGTCTCCCTGGTAGCTTTGTATTTCTATTGGACCATATAAGTCTATATGGACTAGTTCTAGTACTTCCTTGGAAGTGTATGTTTTTCTTTTGAAACTAGATTTAGTAATCTTTCCTAGTTGACATTTTTTACACATTGTATTTTCAAGTTTCTTTAGTTTAGGCAAACCTCTTACTTTCTTCTTTTTGTTGATGCTAATTAGATTATCACAGTTAACATGACATAGTCTTTTATGCCATAGCCACACATCATCAAGTCTAACAACAAGATAAGTTGCATCTTCCATATTTGGGTAAAACAAATTAATCCTAGTTTGTTCACCTTTTCCTATTAGATTTCCATCAATGTCATAGATTTTGGTAGTTTTATTTCCAAATTCTATTGTGCAACCTACATTGCCTAGCTATGATACACTCAAAAAATTGTAGTTCAATCCTTCAACATAGTATGCATTATCACATGAGATTTTCTTTGTAATTTTAATGGAATGTTTTCCTTTGATTTGGCATGGAGCATCATTTCCAAATCTAACACTATTTCCATCATATTGAGTAAAGGTAATAAACTTACTTTTATCTCCTGTCATGTGATGTGAGCATCCACTATTTATGATCCACTTGTCATTTTTGTTCACACATGTTACTAGTGTTGTTGCTTCATCTTCATCTGATTCATCCTTCAAGGCCACATAGACTACTTCATCATCATTCTCATCAAAATCTTCTTCAACAATGTAGCATCTTTTCCCTTTGTCCTTGTAATCTTTGCTACCATCTTCTCTCTTATTCTTGTACTTGTTTCCTTCTTTATAGTTCTTCTTCTGTGTACACCTTGTAGCAATATGTCCTACTTTATTACAATTAAAACAAATGATAGGTAGCTTACCTTTGAATTTACCTTTGCCTCTATGGAATCTTCTAGCCAGTAGTGCTTCCAACTATTCCACATCTTCCTCATCTGTGTTACTATCACTGGATGCATGTTTTCCTTTTCTATTCTTCTTCTTTGATTTCACCTCCTTAGTGTCTTTCAATGTTAGGTTGGTCTTGAAAGAAAATAGATTCAAGGTTCTCAAGTTTGTAGTTATCGAAATTGGATAGTTCAAATGCAGTAAGTCTTCCCACTATTCATTTAAAGGTTAGTGTGTTTCCTTGTACATACCTTAGCTCTTGGATGGCTAAAACTCTAATAGCATAGATAGGGAGCACGGTTCTCAAGTATTTGCTATTGATAGTCTCTTCTTCCAATTGACCACCCAGACTTCTTATTGTGCTTACCACTTCTTTCATTCGGGCATCATATTGAGTAGCATTTTCATCTTCCTCCATTTTCAAGTCATCAAACTTTCCACTGAGGCTTTCTCTTTTTTCTCTTTGAATATTTTGATCTCCTCTATAGATATCTATTAATGCTCTCCACATCTTTAATGCAGTGTTACATCCTTTGATGTCATCAAATTCAACATTGTTGAGTGCAGAGGAAATCTCCAACATTTCATGATTGTGCTCCTTCCTTTTGTTCAGATCATCTGTAGAAAGGGGTCCAGCTGGGTCTACATGTTCCACTATAATTGAGGTTTTTTCAGTCACCTATTGATCCAAGGTGTAGCTTCATTAGAATTTTCCATGTAGTGAATTTATCTCTCTTGAGTGTGGGAACTTCTCTTTTGGACATCTTGATCTTCCTGCTTCTAGTACCTTTAAACTAAATCAACAGATGGCTCTGATACCTATTGTTAGAAATTCTTTAGAAAAACTAAGAGGAGGGGTGAATCAATTATTCAGGGTCCAAATGTCCAACTCAAACTTTTCCTCAAGTAAGTGTGCCCATCAAACTATTCATTCATCCAAGCTTAAAAATTCATATTTAATAAGTTACTATAAATTAACGTGTAAGCATAACACATGAAGAACCAACACATAACATGGTGATTTATGTGGAAACCCAATTTCGAAAAAACCACCAGTAACATGCTACTTAATTCTCACTCTTCTGAAGTGATGCCATGTGAAAGGCATACCTTGTTAAAGGCTACAACACATTGTTAAATGTGACCTAGTTAAAGGATTTATCCACCCTGTTAGAAGTAGGCTTGGTTAGAGGACTTTAGAAAATTCACTTAGAATGACACACTGTTAAAGGATTTACAAATGGCTATTAAACCAACCTAAGTCCATAAGATTTTACCCTAACTAATACAATTTCTAGAGAGTAACGATAAGGGGTTTTGACCTGATTACAATTCACAACTTATCTTGCAAATTTTAGATCATTCTTCAGCTCATAACACTTTGCCTAGCTTTCAATCTCTTCAACCTTGATATCTTGTCCTCCTCTCAAGCTTTGTCTCCTTGATTCTTCATGCTCAATGTACTTGTGCAAATCATCTCTCTCTAACCACTTATCGAAGCAAAGTCTCTGTGCTTTGTTCTTCCTCGACAACCTTCAACCACTTTAAAATTTGCCACACTAGCAACTCTTTCTTTTTGGTCTATGACTCTTTAAATAAAAGTATGGAATTTCTTTTCCCACTCGATTCTTCCCTCCTTTAATTTCAATTCGAATGGATTAGGTAGAATTAATTGAATCTAACCAACATTTTGTTTCTTTTAGAAACGTCATGAAGAATCATCTTGAATTCACTCAAAAATAGTTTACATAGAATTCTATTCCACCACCTCATCATCCTTATCCTCTAACTATTTCACAAAATTCAAGATAACAACTTTGTCAACTTAGATTTGGTGAATCTTTGATTTTTCAAATAATGCAACAACTCGGCACAATTAAAATTTTGGTGCTCGACACACACTATGTTACTCAACATCAATTACATTTTACTAATGCTCAACACTTATTATGGATTCACTTGGTATCCACTAAGTTTTCTATTTCCTTGGCTCCTTCTATATCACTCGGCACCTGAAGTTTACTTGGCACACACTAGATTTTACATTTGCTTGACTCCATCTAAAAATTTGCTCGACTTGAACTAGCTTGTTCAACACTCACTAATAAACTTAGTTAAGCTTTGTATTCAACCTTGTTACAACTTATTCTTCTTAGGTTTTTAAGTGTGGCCAACATTTGTATCTTCTAGTATACTATCAATACATCATTTTACCATTGTCTTAACTGATCCTTGTACTTTATTACAAAACCATAACTTAACCTTTCCCTTAGGTGCTCTTCTTACATCTTATTGATTAAATCCTCTTCATCAATCAACTAAGTCATAGTACTTGGATCTTATAAATAATTGCCATTCTAGAAAATAGTAGATTTGACATCAATGACAAAATAATGATTGAAAACATTCTTTATCAACCAACTTCATTCTTTGCAACAATCTCCCTCTTTGATCTTAAACAATGATCTTTTCAATCAGATTTTCAATAGTCATTGTGTCAAGATGTTTAGCAACATCATTTATAATATCCTACTTAAAATTTGACAATAGGTTAGATATTTCAAGCTTTGAAATACCTTGATTGATTCCTTTAGTGATTGTGCACTACTACATTTGACATCATTTTACTACCAAGATTTTCGACCATCAACTAAAAAAGTTTAGTTTGGTCAAAATGTAGAAGGCAAATTTTTTATTTATTTTAAAACTAAGCCCCATGTTGGTCAAAATTTTGACCAACACATGTTGGTCAAAATGGGGGGCTTAGATGTAAAAAATAAAAACATTTCATGTTTGTTGGTTTTCGCGCGCATGGGATGTTTTGTTGGAGTTGGATACTTGATGCGCCATCACCAGCTAAAAAACTGGATGCCCTGGTTCTGCCATAGCTTGCTCACGGTTGGAGTTGGAAACTTGATATTTTTAAAAGGAGGTGATTGGTCTTTTGGAAGTTTAGATTTGGAAACAGAAAGGTTGAATGCATAAGGTAGAGTTTCAATTGTTTTCTCTTTAGATTCATTACCTTTACATTTGCCATAAGTGATTTCTTATTCTTTCATCTCTTCATTATCATTTGTTCCATGATTGTATTCAATGTAGTTGTATAGCTTGTACATGGCTGCTTCTTTTCAATCCAAGGAATTATCACATCCAATTCTCTTCCATTGGTTTGATGGGCATTTTTTCCTTCTTCGTTCTTTGATGGACATTTTTTTCCCTTGTTCTTTCTTATCTTTTGAACTTGGTAGCAAGTGCAAGGGACCCATTCTTCACTTTCCTCAAATGGTATTGCTTGGCCGGTGATGCCCTCTCCTCAATGAATTCTATGTTATTTCATGCTTGAGAATATGCCTCCCTCTGAACAATCCTCAATGGACTTTGCATGAGTTGGAACAATGTTCTTTTCTATGCTAGTTTCTCGATGTCAAAAGTTAAAATTAATCTCTTTTATATATCAGGTTTAGACTTCATTGCTAGAAGCATGAATTCTAATTTTTGGTAGTTTTGTAGAACATCTTTTGTGGACATAATTTAATCCTTAGCCATATTGCAAACAACAAAGAAGGAACCATCTATTTTGCTGGTTTTGCTATCTTAAAACTATTTTAATCCTTTTAAAGCCTTCATATCAGATCTGTACATTTCTTGATCACATGGCTACATATATCATCGTGAAATATGGAAAAAAAGAAGAAGTATTTTTTGATAATAATTATAGACTATAGAAAGCCATATTTTGGGCATAAAAAGGGCATTGAGATCTCTGTATTCTTTGAGCATGAAGCATTAATTGAAGAAATCATCATTTTACCTTCTAATAACTTAGCATAATCATTTTCATGTGCTTAGGACTATCACAGCTCTAAATTTTAGCTTTTAAGGTCATACTAGAAAAAGATTTATGTCTCAGTTTAAAGTTGCTTCTTAACTGCACAAACAAATTAATTGATTAAGTTGCATGCCTATGGTATTTTTGAATCTTCTGCATGAACAAAAAACTAACTAATAAGAGCAGTTATGTTTTGTTATTAGTTTATTTTTTCTTGTGTTAATATTTTAATCTTAGTGGGATTTGAGTTGCCCGACAATACTAGGCAATAGAAGAAAATAGTTATTTGTTGTTGTTCAAGAGAGGATATCAGATCTGTAACTTTCAGAATTAAACTTAGCAAATACTTAATAAATTAGATTTGTGCTGATAAGTCCTGGTATGTACTGAATCTAGATAATTGATCTAAATAAAATTTTAAAAAGCTTACTTTTTGCATGTATTTATTGTTTTGTAATTATCAGCATTAGTTTATTATGTTTTCATTATTTTGCAAAGTATGCAATTGAAACTTAAAATTTTAGAATACTAAAAAATCAAAAAATCTAATTTAAGTACAAAAAAACTTCCAAAAAAATCAGAATTTTGATATTTTCAGATTGAGGATAGTTACTAAACCATCTATACTAATTGCTAGTCATAATCCAAGCCCCTTTGGAAACACTACCACTATAAACACAAATTCTGCCTACCAATTTTTTTAACTTCAATTAATAAAGGTCGCTACTTTTAGTTAACTACTACCTTAACAATTAATCATATATTGTTGCCTGAATAATGCTCTTCCTTAATAAAGTGCAATCACTATTATGTTTGGACCAGCATATTGTTTAAAGACTTACTACTGATGTATCTAAAAACTTGGGCAATGAGATGCCAAAGGTAGTCAGCTAATAATATAGTTTAAATCTTTAACTTAAACTTTCTTTAATTGCTTCCTTTGTAAAACACCAATAACTTCTCTTTGTAATTGTTTTATGTTTAGGTTGGCAAACAAATTGATGTTGCTTGAATATTCATTGATATAGCCAATATTTGATTTCTCCTCTCAATTTCCTTCTTGAAATTTATTTTCTGTGACTTCTTGTAAAATTTAGTGGCATTTGGCCTTATTCCTCTTAACTTATGAAATAGGGTTATTATAGCATGTTAGCTTATACAAATAAAAAATTAAAAAAAGAAAAAAATACAATAGAATAAAAGATATAGAAAAAATCCTAAGCACAAAAGGACTAAATGATAGCATGGAAGTGTTGATAAATATGTGTTGATTCACAAACTATAAACATTTATTCACATAGCATAAGCATTGAATTGGGATAGACCAAAAATGCTAACAAGAATAATTCTTATCCTACAAAAAGAGGATTAGAAATGATGAAAATCAATAAATAACATAAAGACCTTACAAATAAGAAAGAAAAGAAACTAGCAAGAAAATATAGTAAACAAGATTGAGAAATTTGTAAACTGTAACATTGAAATGTAACATATATTGCAAAAGTGTTAATATGAAAATCTAATTTGGAACAACAAATTTGAAAATGTGAAATTTGAAAGCCATGCTCTCATTGAAGCACATACTAGAGTCCATGCAATTTAGACTCTAATTTTATCATCTCATTAAGATACACATGTAAAAGATGCACTTCCATTTTGATTCTAACCTAGCATTTCCCTATTAAATATTGTGCTTGTCTAAGAAAATCAATTTCAAACAAAAGCTCCCTTTCAAATTCTTGGGCATGCACCTCACAACATGTAAGTGAATTTGAGATTATAAGGGAAAAAAATAACCCCATAATAGAGGTGTGAAACTATGAACAGTAAAAGATCCCTTACAAGTTAATTTGTGTAGTACTGCTATTATGTCCCCTTCTTGGGACATTAGAAATCGATTAGATAATTAAGCCTTAAGTTGTCAAATTATATCAAATTTTATGACAACTTATATCAATCATTTAATAAAGTAATAAAAGGACTTCAATTGAGTTTAGTGAAAAAAACTTATAGTCATTTTAATTTTCAAGAGACGAATAATAAAGAGACAAAGAAAAAGAATATTAAGAGACAGATAGAGGGAAAATAAAAATTCACCGAGATATGCTACTAAAGAATGAGAGGTTCATGCTTGATTATACTTGGTTTGATATCTTTATTTGGAAAAGTTTGTGAGCATTTGGCTTGCCTATTTGAAACCTGAGGGCAGAAACCTTCAGGATTTCATAGTGGATTAGATGGAAACCCAAATTCATCTTTGGTGTAGATTTATTTCAGGGTTCACCAATGTGCTTCATTGTCAGATTGTTGATAAGTTAGAAGTGAAGTAACATTATATATTGTCAAATGATATGAAATGTGGTATGGTGGGTGAAAGTATTGCAAGTTATCTGATGATTGATAAATATTATTTGTGGGCTATCATTTTGCTTCAAATAATGATTGTATGCTAAGTTTGATTTATTAATTATCATTTCAATTGATGAGATTTTGGCAATGAAATAAAAGAGAACTATTGAAGTTATAAGTTTCCTAGGTTCAGTGTAGAAGTTCATTTATATCACTAGGCAATTACTTCACTACTCATGGAGAAGATGACACAAATGAGGATTCAAGCACACTAATTCTTCTTGTTCAGTTGTACTAAGGTTGTCTTTAAAGTGAAGAATTCACAAGGAGAAATCACAAATCATTCATTGCCAGTCCATAGAGCTTGCATCACGGTAATATTTGAGTAGGATGCAAGAGTAGGTCCTCTTGCTTGAAAGAAAATTGCTAGCATTGTGCCATGAGTTCCCAATATAGGACATTTGGATTTGGGTGATTTGATTGGTGGAGTTCGAAATATTCACATCCTTTACCAATATTAACTTTGATTGACTAGTCTTTCACTTCTTATAGGCTACAATGAGCATTTTTGTGGTGGTTCTCTTGTCATTAGTGTTGCTGTTGCCATGTGATTTTTAGGGTATTCACTATGGTGGGGCTTGATTGAAGGGTTCTTTGTACCTTACTGACTCCAACTCCTTTCACTTCCTATTCCTTCATAAAATTTAAACTATGGAGTTTCCCTCCAAAATGCCCATCTAGCCATTACATTCAAGATTTGAATTTTATAAAGCAATAAACTATGTTTTTAAGGGACTTATTGAATGTTTTAACTTATTTAAGGACTTGAGATTATTATGACATCATACTAGACCCTATCACATGACTCCTCTACCTTAGAAAACTTCTAGATCCTATTCCATGCCCAATTACAACTTTTCAATATGAAAGTCTTTCAAGACATTATACAATATTATGACTCTTTATGCTTTCAAAGGCCATGATTGGTTGCAAAATCAACCAATTGATACCATGGATTCTCCATGTCCTCTATGATGACCTGGACCCTCAAGGTACCTATGATGAGTATATGATGCCCTTGCATCACCTTGCCTCCTCAACTAGTTTTATTTTTAGGTAATAGGTAACAAAATTTCTCTCATTCATTTTCTTATATGTTTCAGCTTAACTTACTTAATGTCCTTAGGATTATTTTGTGTTAAATATTATTGATACACAATCATTTGGATTGGAATGCTTAGGAATCTGGCTGCAATTCTAAAGAGGAATTATTGGAGCTTGCTTTCCTACCTTGAAATCATTCCACCTTTAGCTCTCGACATTGATGTAGAGACCTGGGTGGACTTTTAGTTATTCACAATAAGAGGGACTTTCCTAGTGTTCTCATAACACAATCAAGCTTCTTCATAGGATCACTCTCCTTGATCGAATCAACTCCAAACCTTATTAGAGTGCACAAACCATTATCTTGTGCCACCATAGGCTCTACATCTTAGAAATCATCCCATGTCCCTCAAATGGATTCACCAAGCAATCTTGTTCAACAACCATTAAATGCCCATAATGCCTCAATAGGCTCCAATCTTGACTTCACTTCAACTAGGCATTTCTATCACCTTCACACATCTAAAACAACTTCAAATAACCTATTTCCAAGGTTACCAAATGATCATCTTATTATCTAATACCAAAAACCCACTACAAGCCCTTCACTAGTCCTATTTCCCAATTAGCCTTGCCTAATCAAATTTTCACACTTTTCTCTCACTTTTCCCAAAACTCTTAGAAAACTAAGACCATATCTAGATACCATTTTGGATTCTACAGAACATACTTCAAATTCTCATGCTACTCCCTTGGACCAAATGCCCAAACTAACACTACTACCCCATAATTAACCCTCTTTTAGCCCTTTTGTTACAAAGCAACCACTAACATATCTCGTCTCACAAATCATCTAACCTTAAAAAAAGTTGTGTTGTCATCAAAAACAAAGGATTTTCAAATTCATAGGAGATTCCATCAATTTTTACACACCCAACCAACAAACCCTCCTTCCTAGGTGCCTAAACCAAGGGTTTTACCAAACTCACCTTTCCAAATGTTTCTTGATCCTTCCAATCGATCCAACACCTTCATATAGCCCTAACATGACCTTCCTTGTCATAAAATATAATCCTCCTTTAGATGGAACCTCCAGACCTATGACTATCCCAACACCTAGTAACACCTCCAGGCCTATGATTCCCACAAAATATTTATCAACACTTACCTTGTTGCTTGTAACAAAATGCTGCATTTCTAAACTCAGATCTACAAGCATTTGAACCATCCAAATATAATATTCCTTTATAAACTCTAAGTTAAACACTAAATCCATTTGAGTTTAGATATCTTGATTGCTAATTTCTTTTCCAAAATCATCCTCCAAGGTGGAACTCGCCAATCTACTCTTCTTATATGCTTATGGAATTATTTTGGATGTTCAAAAGAATTTCAACATCCAACCTTTACAGATGTTTGAGTCCTCAATTCATGTCCCTTGATGTTAGGCCCAAATGGTCTAAGGATTAAGTTTTTAAAAATTGTACAACCACCATGAGGCCAAACTTGCATAAGCTAATTGATTTCTAATTAAGTGAAATCTGATTTCTTCTTTTGACCCTTAGGCCAACCCACTTAGGCCTATTTTTCAACAATTTTCAATTTCAATTATTTCATGGCTGAATTTGTAATGATCTTAGGCTCACGAGTTTTTGAGATTTACCCATCTTTTGAGCTCACATGTTCTTGATTGAAGATTGCATTAATATGTTTCAATCTTTTATTCATCTTTATTAATTGATGCATTAATCACATTAGTCATTGCTATTAGGATTAGACATGACATGCTGCTGTTAGCACCTAAGTAACTTTCACCTTGTGACATCTCTTTGAGGCATTTTGCAAATAACTAAGACACATTGTCTATAAATCCACATTTTGCAAACATCTAGGCCTTCTAGAAATCATAGGATCATTTTAGTTACATTTGAAAAAATTAATAAAAAATTTCCATAACTGCAGATATAATAATTAACTACAACATGTCCAATTTATTTGCAGGTATATTTTCCTATGAAGAAAGACCAGGCCTGACAATATGAACCCACAACAAAATAATGAGACAATGGCTGCATTGTGGGCTCAGTTTAGAAGAAAACCTAATAAATATTATTGTCCTTGCAAAAAGTGTAAGGGCTTAAAGAATCAAAGAATTCTAATCACAACAACCCAGAGTCATTGTAGGAAATATGGTCATATTGAAGGGGGCCACAATTTTTTTCCATTGTTGAATGTGGATTTCCTACTGGAGGAACATGGAGGTGTGAATATCCAAGCTAAGGATAACACTCCCATGGAAGAAGATGATAATGTGCCAGAGGACACGATTGAAGAAGATGGTATTGGGGTAGGTGATGAAGAGGCTCACAATGATGGTACTAGCGAATCTGATAATGATGATGAAGATGGTCTTGATATACCTTTACTTGAGAAGGCACACGAGCCCTTATACAAAGGCTCCCAAACAACTCTACTCTCAGCTATAGTGGTTTTGGTGAACTTAAAGGTTATGAATGGTATATCCAATGTAGCAAAGTCACGTATGCTAAGGTATGTCATTTTTTTCATCTTTAGTGCTAGCATACAATTACTATTCATTATATTAATAATGCATATTTTTTGTTGTAGGTTGATTGGTGAGTTTTTGTTACCACCATCAAACATTTTGCCTTGTTTGTACCAAGAATTATCTAACATTATGGATCAGATTGGAATGAAGTATCAAACAATACATGCATGACCCAATGATCACATTCTATATCATAAACAACATGAATTTGCAATAGAATGCCCTAATTGTCATGTTAGTAGATATCAGTCAGATCAAATAACAAAAAAAGTGTCTCACAAGGTTCTTTAGTACATTCCCATTATTCCACTTCTTCAATGGTTATTTAGGTACACTAGCTTGGCACAATTTATGGATTACCATGCATGCAATAGAAGTCAGGATGATATTATGCGAATGCCTGTTGATGGTTCTACATTTAGAGAGATAGAAGAAACATGGTCACACTTTAAAGAAGAACCTCATAATTTGAAGCTTTCATTGGTGGTAGATGGTGTCAATCCATATGGAGATATGAGATCTATTTACTTAGTGTGACCTATTTTTGTTATTAACAATAACATTCCTCCTTGGAAGTCCATAAAAATGGAGCACATAATGTTGTCAATGATTGTGCTAGGTACTTTTTTATTTTATAGTTATCTAAATTAATTTATAAATAGTGCATGAAAATGGATATAATAATTACCTAATGTTTATGTTCATTCAATTGCTAGGTAAATACCAAGTTAAAGATATGAACATGTATATTGAGCCCCTAATTGATGAGTTGTTGAAGTTATGGAATGGAATCACTATGTATGACATCTCTAGACCGATAGGACATTGATAATTTCAATTCCATGCAATGCTTGTATGGACAATACATGATGCCCCTGGGCTAACTCATTTTTACGATATGTTATATTGTTAAGATCACATATTTTTGGTCTGTTATAGTGCTTATACATTACTATTGAATACTTAAGTTGCACATGATAATTGTACATGATCCAATTATACATGATCTTTTAGGTGTTTAGACAAAGGAAAAATTTGCATGTCTAGTTTGTGGTCCGAAGATGAAATGTCGTCATTCAAGAAGTTTAGGAAAGTAGGTGTTTGATTAGTTTAGACACTTTCTCCACAATAATCATAGGTATCGAATTGCCAAAAAACATCTTTTCAATGGGAAAGAAGAGAAATTATCAAGGCCATGAAGAATGACACCTCATTTATGGAAGTTGGAATACGATCGACTAGATCGTTGAGGTAATGTCCAATTTGTCATCCAAAGTTTAAAATTTGTATTTTGATATTGTCTTATATTTACTAATGCTATAATTGATGCTCGTGAATGTCGTCAAAGCATCAATGATCGACTTCCTAGAGGAATGAAAAGTTATCCTACTCAATTTAGTAGGTTACCATACTACAAGGATCTTCCAATCGCGCATTTGTTTAATGCTATGCATATTGGAAAGAATGAAATAGAGACACTATGGAAAATGTTAGATGGAAGGTGCGATAGAGAACAAATTATCAAAATTTGTACTGACATTCATGAATCCAATCATGCACTAAAATTTTTCATTGAATCAAATAGCAATGGAGACCGCATAATTACAAGTGCCATTCCTTGGTTATTAACGGAGCAACAAAGTGATGCATTAAAAGAAGTCATAAAAAAAGAAAAATTTCCAATAGGATTTGCTACAAATATAAGCACTCATCTATCAAAGAAAGGTGATTTTGGGCCAGGGTTGAAAACACATGATTGGCATACCTTCCTCAAGGTAATTCATGTTCTCTATTTACAGTATATTTGTAAGATTGAATGTAGTACCAATTGCATTATTTAATAATATATTGAAATGATCATTTCTTAATGATTGTAGTTCATCCTACCTCTATCCCTTCCACAATAGTTTGACAACAATATTAAACAAGTTATATATGATCTTGGAAAATACATGAGGTTAGAAGTGTTTTTCTTAGATTTGTAGCTTTTTATCTAAAATCTTTTGTATAATTTTATTTGTAATCTCCTTTAGGTGTTTTTGCATGTTGAATCTCTTTTAGGTGGTTATCATCTAAAGAAATTGATAAAAAAGATATAAATTATTGGAAGAAAAAAATTCCACAGCTTATGTGTGAAATACAAAAGTGTTTATCTCCAACATTTTTTAATGCTCAAGAACACTACCTCATACATCAAGTTGAGGAGATTGAATTGTGTGGACCTGTACAAGCTAGATCACTGTGGATGGTTGAGAGGCACTTGAAATTTATGAAGGGCTTGGTTTGACAAAGAGCACATCCTAGGGGTTATATGATAGAGGGATATATGATATACATGACCATGGTGTATATTAGTGAATATCTTCTAAAGTTTGCAGTAGATATCCATGTAGATTGCATTTGGGATCCCAACTGTAATGACAAATTCAAAGGGGAGTACTTGATGGGGAAAGGTATATTGAGGAGGGTGAGAGGTAATTATAAGATTTTTTTTGTAATTTAATAATTCTTATCCATCATCAATATATATATATATATATATATATATATATATATATATATATATATATATATATATAAGTTGTTTCTAACTACTGTAATTGTCTTCTTTATAGTTGGTTGTGAGTGGGATGCACTACACTTGTATATTGCAAACAATCTTGATTGGATGATAGTATGGATTGAATAGTCTCAAGAAAATGGTCTCTCATTAACATGGGATGGTGTTGCATCTTTGGTTAAAGAAGCTCATCGTAATGGAGATTCCAATGTTATACCAATGGTACTTGATCTAATATATGGCTTAAGAGATACAAAGGTATGCATAAGATTACTAATCACGAGACATAAGTTTAATATCAACTCACAAATCAATGAGAAGATTCTTGACATGTTTGAATAATTGCAGGTCAAACACCGCAAAGCTATGCACTACCATGGCTATAATTTCCATACAAAAAAGTTAGATGAAATGAAGAAAATGTGTGATTCCGAGATAAGTGTTGTCTTTCCAGTCACCAATATTTCATCTAGAACTGATATACATCCTCAACAATCTAAAAATCGATCCTATGACATTTTGGATGATATACTTGAGTGTGACTTTAATTCATTCAAAATAGTTCTATTTGTTGTCAAATGGTTCAGGTTACGACTAAATCAAAATGATCCTGATAGGACTGTTATTGAACATGATAGTGGATTTACTATGATTGATACAAGGTCATTTGAGCTAGTCAGAGATCAGCCCTATGTTCTTCCAAGCCAATGTGAGCAAGTGTTTTACTTTGGTGTTCCACACAAGCCAAGTTGGTCATTTTTTCTTAGACATGACCCAAGAGGAAGGCCGATAAAGTATAATGTGATCAAAGAAGAAGATATTGAAGAAGCATAAGAGGAAGTAAATAATTATTAGGAACAACAGTTACCTAGTGATGAAGAAGAAGAAGATGGTGATGATTTTGGTCATGCTAACAATAATGGTGATAATGATGATGATGATGCTGATGATGATCATGATCATGGTGATGAAGATTTTGATGATCATGGCAATGATGGTCATGATGATGATAGTGGTCATGATGATGATAGTGATCAAGATGATGATGAAGATGGTGGTGGTGACGACGATGATCAAAGTGACAAGTGCGATGATGGTGATGATTATGATGATGACATGGATGAAGATCATGATGATCAATGAAATGTCCAGGTAGGATCAATGTCAACTATGATGGGCTCTTGTATGACCAAATTTTTTTTTCCAAACCATATGTGCACATATAAACATTAAGTAAAACATGTCAAATATTTTTTAAGATATAAAAATTAGTTATACTAAATTTTTAAGTTAAGACAAATGATTTACATATACAATCTACTTTATTATTAATATTTTTTTTGATAAGTCTATTACTTTAATTTCACTGCTAATTTCTAAGACTTTCTAATTTTTTTCACAGAGCAATATGGATGCACCATCTCAAACACCTTCAATAGAGGTAAAAATTAATTATTATGAATTTTAATATTAATATAGAAACAAATGTCGTATTATTATGTTCTTTTCTTTATGGATTTGGAGTTATTTTGATGAAATTATACCAATATTTGATGTCACAAATGATAGAAAAAAACTAGAATGATCGCTGATCAAATGTGATTTGAAATATGAGCATCATATCTACATGAAATTGCCCTTAGTATTGACCCTGTAATCATCACCCAACAAATTAAGCAAAGATACACTGGTGAACTATTTAACATTATCATCGAGGGTGATAGAAGTGAGGAGAAAGAGGCACTAAGAATAAAATTGGACCATAGAATCCAATCTTTGAAGGTAAGCAGTAACTCGACTAAAGTAGTAATAGAAGTTCAATAGATATTAATATTTTATAGTATCTTATGGATCATGATCTCTAATTTTATGTGTTCTTTTATAGACATATGTGCTAGTTGCGACATCACATGGTGAACATGGTGAGGGTTGTTGCGTATAACCTTCATGTAAGTAACACTTTGTTTGTTTTGATCAACATTATAACACTTACCTTTTTTTTTGTGGACATTTCTTGCTTGTATCCCATTTGATCTTTATCCATTGCAAATGTCTTTGCTAACAATATTCTATTCTTTAGCTCATGATGAAGTGTGGACTCCTCCTTCAATTGGTGGTCCAGTATTGCTTGGTGCATTATTAGCAACAAGGACCATGCAAACATGCTCGTCTATGCCCACTAGAACTGGTAAAACCTTTTTTTGGTATATTTTGTAATGTGCTATTTGTAATGTATTTCTACAAGTTGATACACAATGAAGTAGCATATCAGTGCTTAAATGATGTCTATAGAAGCCTACATACACACAAACACATGCATACACACACCATGCATACATACATACATACATACATACATATATATACCCACACATAGAGAGACATGGAGATAGGCAGGGAGGTAGACCAATAGAGAGTAGTACTAGAATTTTCATTTAATTGTCATGATGTTTCAGTTGATAGACCAATAGAGAGCAGTACTACTGAAGCTAATCCATTTCCTAGAGTAGTTCATGTGATTAGTACTAGTTTGTATGAAGGGACATTATTGCTGAATAAGAAAACTATTGTTTTGTTAAAAAAATGAAAGCTTCCAGGTGCTTTAAAATTGTTATTATTTAAAGTGTAAATTTAGTTTACTTTTACATTACTCATTTTGGACTGATAAATCCTTTATGTTTTTGTAGGTAATTATGCTTTCTTTGAACATCTTTTTCATATGACATTGAGACTGTTTGGACCCACCATACGTAAAGGGTATGTAGTTTCATATCATTGCTACATAATTTTTCTTTTCTTCCATTTATTGTAATATATTAAAGTTATTGATCTAAAAATCTATTTGTTTTAAAAAAGGTGGAATGTACAAGCTGTGGAATTAAAAAATCAGCTGATTGCATCTTTTGAGGAGAAATTTTGGAAAAACATTTTTGACACTGGCCTACTTTTGAAAAGAGTAGCAAATCATATAAAGATTGTGAGGGATCAATATAGAAGTGATCTTAAGGATAACCCAAAGTACGACCGTCCTCCTATGATTCCACTGATGGAGTGGAATGAAATAATAGAAGATGCAAAGGAGAAAAGAAAGGAAAAGGAGATTTCTATTTTCGAGGCGCATAGGTGGCGTAAAAAGAAAATTAATAAAAATAGTTGTCATTCCATTAATCAAGGTGTATAGGTGGCAATTTAGAAGTTTGTGGAAAGATCCTTAAATCATGTATTTAATATTTGTTGGGTGCCTAGTTGTATTTGGGTGGGAATTTAATTTAAAGGTAGTTGTATTTACCTTTTATCCCACATTGGTTGTGTTTGTAATGTCTTGTGTTAGAAGTGCCTATTTAAGAAAGGCCTATTATCATTTGTAATCAAGTTGGAGAAATGGAAGCTCTTCTAATGGATGCTTTATGAAGCATTTTTTTTGTCATCTCTCTATCTCCATCTTGTTGCATTTTTTGTTGTTGGTTGGTACAGGTGGTGTGGCTCGTCATCAGTGGAAGATTTGCATGTTGGTTTTTCTTGTCCCTATTGAGGTCGTAGCTTGTGGTGAAGATGAAGATGGTGGTATATCATTCTTTTGGCATCAAAGTGTGGGACACACTTTTCTATCTACCAAGGGAGTCTGATGCAGGAGCATCTTACATGAGAAAATTAAATTATTAGAAAAAAAAAAAAAAAAAGAGAGGAAAAAAAAAAAAAAGGAAAAAAAAAATTAAAAAAAAATTGTGGAGGAGAGAGAAAGTGACGAAAATTAGAGGAGAAATAATAAAAAGATAAAAAGGAGAAAAGAAAGGAAAAAGATATTTCTATTTTTGAGGCACATAGGTGGCGTAAAAAGAAAAATAATAAAAATAGTTGTCATTCCATTAATCAAGGTGTATAGGTGGCAATTTAGAAGTTTGTGGAAAGATCCTTAAATCATGTATTTAATATTTGTTGGGTGCTTAGTTTTATTTGGGTGGGAATTTAATATTTATTTAAAGGTAGTTGTATTTACCTTTTATCCCACATTGCTTGTGTTTGTAATGTCTTGGGTTAGAAGTGCCTATTTAAGCAAGGCTTATAATTGTTTGTAATCAAGTTCAAGAAATGGAAGCTCTTCTACTGGAAGTTGGAGAAATGGAAGCTCTTCTAATGGATGCTTTATGAAGCATTTTTTTTTTGTCATCTCTCTATCTCCATCTTGTTGCATTTTTGGTTGTTAGTTGGTACAGATGGTGTGGCCCGTCATCAGTGGTATCAGAGCAGGAGTTCCTGAGAGTGTGGACAGATCGCCGACTATGAGGCAGTTTGCACAAGATTCTTGTGTTGCATGAGATTTGTCTTCTAAAGACTTGATTATGGAGAAGAGAAAGAAGAAGATGACTTTTGTGATTGGATGGATTCTGAGAATTCCTCGACTTGAGAAATTTAGAGCAAGAAATCAACAATCATTGCTAGTTGATTTGCAGAAGCAAGTGAATGAATTAGAAGCTGAGTTGCGGAAACGAAGAGCATGTCACCAAAAAAGAGATGTTGATAATTCCTTGGATGCAGAAAAAAAAGAGGATCCAGTGGAGTATGAGACATGTGGTACAAAAGAAGAGCAAGAGGATGTAGAGGATATTATTTGCGAACCTAAAGTTGAAGAAGATGAACGAGAAGAGGAAGAACATAAAGATGACATGACTTACGAACCTGAAGTAGATCAAGATGATTTGAAGATTGCAGCAATGGAGGAGAAGTATAGTGCCTTGGTTGGAGATCCAACAAGCGAAGTAGTTACATGCATGAAAGAGGCAAGAAAAGATGAATATGTCAAAGAGGTAAATTCTTATGAATTATATGATGCTGAATTTGAGGTGATTTTGAAAGATACTAATGATTTTTTGCATGAGGATCTTGTTAGTCATGTGTGGTATACAAAGGAAGATTGGTATAGTGTTACTGGATTTAGTACAGGTGTGATTAATTCAACAAGATTGGATGAGGATGAGAGTTATACTTGGATAGAGTTCATTGTGAGGGAGCATTTTCAGCAGCAAACAATTGTTCCAGCCAGTTGTTGGAAAAGAAGAAAGAAGGAAATATATCAGCATCAGATACTTGTTCCAGCTATGTGTTGGAGGAAGAGGAAAAAAAAAAAAAAATCTGTCAACAGTGGTTACTTCATTTTGTGAATCCATATTCACAAAATTTTTCCTACCATGGGAGTCGGATGCAGGAGCATCATGCATCAGCAAAAAAAAAAATAAAAAAAAATTTGGAAGATTTGCATGTTGGTTTTTCTTGTCCCTATTGAGGTTGTAGCTTGTGGTGAAGATGAAGATGGTGGTATATCATTCTTTTGGCATCAAAGTGTGGGACACACTTTTCTATCTACCAAGGGAGTCTGATGCAGGAGCATCTTACATGAGAAAATTAAATTATTAGAAAAAAAAAAAAAAAGAGAGGAAAAAAAAAAAATTGTGGAGGAGAGAGAAAGTGACGAAAATTAGAGGAGAAATAATAAAAAGATAAAAAGGAGAAAAGAAAGGAAAAAGATATTTCTATTTTCGAGGCACATAGGTGGCGTAAAAAGAAAAATAATAAAAATAGTTGTCATTCCATTAATCAAGGTGTATAGGTGGCAATTTAGAAGTTTGTGGAAAGATCCTTAAATCATGTATTTAATATTTGTTGGGTGCTTAGTTTTATTTGGGTGGGAATTTAATATTTATTTAAAGGTAGTTGTATTTACCTTTTATCCCACATTGCTTGTGTTTGTAATGTCTTGGGTTAGAAGTGCCTATTTAAGCAAGGCTTATAATTGTTTGTAATCAAGTTCAAGAAATGGAAGCTCTTCTAATGGGAGTTCAAGAAATGGAAGCTCTTCTAATGGAAGTTCGAGAAATAGAAGTTCTTGAATTGTAAGCTCTTCAAATGTAATCTCTTCTAATGGATTTCAAGTATTAATGGATGCTTTATGAAGCATTTTTTTGTCATCTCTCTATCTCCATCTTGTTGCATTTTTTTGTTGTTAGTTGGTACGGGTGGTGTAGCCCGTCATCACTATGTGAAGATAGAGATAATGAAGTAGCATAGGGAAAAAAGAGGTATGTCATTATAGTATTGAGTACATTGTAATCATGCACTAATTATTGATATTTGTAAATATATAATCTAAGATTTTTGAAATTGTTCATAGAATGTAGGACACATCTGTGGCTACAAAAGCAAAAGTAAAAAAGGTTGGCCAACACAAACTTGGCTCTGGTCGCTATATGAATTTCCAGTCTCGACTTGTAAGTAGAGCAATGAATTTTTTTTTTTTTTAATAGAATGTTGCAAATAGTTTTGTTTAATGAAACCATACATGGAAAACTGATGTTATCAAGCAAAAAATACAAGGCACAGAATTCAATGTGGAGGTCACAGACGAAGATAGAAAAATTGCCCTGAAGGAAGGCTATAAAGTTGTGGCTACATGCCTACATGAAGAATTTGTAAGTCTTGCCCAAGAATCTAGTGCACCAAATGATATCTCATAGGTAAATTTGTCAGATGAAAAGTAAATGAAATTGAATAGTTGAGAAGATTCTTTGTTGGTATTAGTTTTAAACATAAATTGACTACATAACAATGTGCATAACATTTTACTACAGCCTTCATATCCTACCATAGAACCTACTCGTGATGAAGGCCATGATGTGCATTATAGTGGTGGAGGTATTAATTTTCTATTGGAAATTAATTATGCAATTATGAATACAACTTAACATCTTCAATTGCAATTTGATGTGTATCCTTTTTTTGAATATTTCAAAGCATGTTGAACATCATGCTGAAGGAGTGGACCATGTTCCAAGTGTTCAACATGTTGACACAGTGGTGGATCAAAATGTTAATGTACATGATGTGGCATTGTCAAGTAAGAAAAATTCATGTTATGTTGTATTCATACTTAATTATAGACTTTTAATAGTTAGAAAAAGAAAAAGAGTATGCCAATTTATACCATTCACTTGTTCTTGCAACAGAGCCCCCTTTAGTGCAGTAGCCTTCTGCTCCTCCAAAGAGAAGGAGCCATCATAATTTGACATTACACATGCAATAAGAGGAGGAGAATGATGCAGATATGGATGCTCCTATGAAATATTTTCTTAAGAGATCTCAGAAAAACAAAAAAAAGAAATGATGTTTTAAAAATCTTCTTTGATAAACCTTCTTGGATAATGAAAGAACTTTGTTTTAAGTAATTATGTATGAATGATGCGTATTAATACAGATTTTTATTTTATGTTAATGAATATTGTTATGTGTTAATGAAGTCTTGATTAGTATTGTGTATTAATGAATTTTATATCCTATTAATGAATGTTATGTGATTGTATTGATTGAATTTTATAGTTCATAAATGGATGAATGAATGAATGAAGTATGTAATTAGATGATAATGGGTACTTTAGATTGATGTTAGGGGGAGGGGGGTGAGTCCAGATGAGCTTCCACCTTCACATGGTTGGCCTTGTTAAGTAGAGAATATTATAGTATTCTTGAAACCAAGTGAAGCTCAAACTAAGGACCCTTTTTCATTATGTTAAAGAGGGTCAGACAAGCTAAGGACCCTTTTCATTTTTGTCTAAAAAGTAAGTGTATTCTATTACAACAAGATGTATCTTTATTTTCCTATCATATTGATGTCCTCACCAGAATCCAAGGAACTTTAGAAAGTTTATATGTTAACAAATTCTACTTCTCTAGCCCATCAAGAATCCAAGGAACTTTAGGAAGGCTAGATGCTAATTGACTCCTCTCCTCTATCCATTCTCTATAATAGACATTACCAAAATGGAAAAATATAAAGAAAAGATCCCAAATTTAAGCATTAGAAAATCAGACCCTTCTCTAGCCATGGAATCTCACTTATATAATGTGAGATGCAACAAGCTACAGGCTAAGATAAATTGATAGGTGTCCTTTTCAAGAGATAATTACATACACCTATCACAAAATGACAAAAATATGGATAATAGAAGATGCCTAGATCAAACATTCCTTTTAGTGGGTCCGCTTCTATTACATTCTCTATTATTGTTGATTTGGTAACTATTCTGATCCCTCTTTTTCTGCAACTACCAAGCAAACTAATGATGAAGTTTGTTCTGATGATTGCAAGTTAGTCTCCACCAATGGGCTTTCACCATCTTTATCCTACATGGTGGGAATAACTTCTACTTTTCCCTCTTCTTTGGTTGTATCAGTGTCCTGTGGGCCCGGGTCTGCAACTAAAAGTGACTGATCATTCTTGTCTTCTTCTCCCTGTTGGCCTTGTGTTGTGATGGTGTCAATGATTTGGATCTCATCACTATGCACCTCATCACTGTCAATTTCTATTTCCTCAAACTATTCACTAGGAGCTATTTCTGCCATCCACTTGTCAAATAGTGTGTCATCTGGCCAAGTGAATTGCAAAATATCACTCTGCCTCTTGAGCACATACTTAGCCTCATTATCAATGGTAACAAATTTTTTTTTCAAAGAATCAAAGAATATTTGGGCTTTCACTATTTCTTTAGTTGTTGTGGCCCACCATGCATGCTCTATTTCATTGATAACTTGATTCATTCTTAAACAAAATAAATCATCAAGCTCCTTAGCCCATTTATCTTTGCTTTTCAAATTATTTTTCTTATCTAGGGCACAAGGAAACAAACTAAACTTTTGGCTCTTGTACTTATCTAAGTAGCCAACAATATCAAAAGTTTTCTCGATTTTATCACAAGAAACTTTTATAATAGAATAACACAAAAATGTCACCTCTTTCGTCCTTCTTAACCACTTCTTTACAATAGGTTTCAAAGCCTCATCACTTGCTTTCATTTCATCCCTGACACTGATCACCCTAGCCAACTGATCATAAACTAGTGGCCATTCAATTTTATCCCCCAAATATGTAAGAGCCTTTCTTAATCTTTCTTCATATTTCACATTCAATTACACATGCAAGGCCCATAGTTTATTCTTTTCTTCTTCAAAGTCCTCAGCAGTATAATATTCTATCCTTTGGGGTGTATCTAGTACCTCTATGAAGGGAGTGGATTTAAAAGGTTCAACTGGGGGGAAAGAGTATGTTATTCTTGGTCTTGTGGACCTCCCCATTAGCTTATTCTCAAGCTCAATTCTCTTCTTTACCTCTTTATTGTAGGCATCCACAACTGCCTCATACTTGCTCTACAACTCAATCATTTCCTTTTCCTCCCTCTCTACAGTAGCCAAGGAAAATTGAGAGTAATCTACATTCATGTGAGCTGCTTGGACATGTGAGGTATCGACAACTCTCCTCACAATGATACTCCCTATTAGTCCTAAATCATCAGGCTATGATGGAGCAGCCCTAGATCCTCTTCTCAATGACCACATGACAAGAGAAGCTTGGTCATTACTAAATACAGTTCCAAAGAATTCTTTTTTATTTGGATCTTGCAATCCCAAATTATTTGACATAGAATTGAAAATCAAGGCATCAACAATGTCCCAATTGGGCAATAATAAAATATTTGCAGCCTTTACCATCTGCCTCCCTTCTTTAGGGGTTATTTTGTAGAACTCTTGAATCATTTTTTCCTTTATTCAATTTTTCATGGAGGCTTCATCCATTTCTGGATGCTCTGTTTTCATATTCTTACATCTTTCCTCAAAATTGTGCATGTTTTCCCTCAAAGAAAACTGATGGAAAGCCCTAGACTTTACAAAACTGTCATCTGACAAAAATTGTTGACTGGGTTATTCCAAAATAGGACCCAATTCCCTTCCCCTGAAATCTGCTACAGTTAACTCAAAACTTGGCATAGGAGGCTCCTGGGGGTTCCCTTCATCAATCTCTGCTTGGGTAACAAAAAATCCCCCTTGTGATCCAATTTGTTCAATCTTCTCATTAGTGAGCCACTCCTCCTCAATTCTCATAGGGTTTGGGAAGGTGAGTAACCCTCATCTTGAGATTCCTCTTCTCTTATTATCCTTCTCATCTTAGGAGAAGGTTTAGGAGGCCTTTCCTCAAAAAAAAAAAAACTAGTAGATGCAACTATCTATTTTCCTTTATCCACCATGGGCCTTTGATTATGAATGATAGTATATCCTGGCTTCCTTTGAACAATTAATGGACCTGTCCCTATATTAGGAGTGAAGCCCAATCTCCTCATTATTTCCTTGGCTTTATCTAGAAAAGAATTAATGAAATATTAATTTTTCTCATTCATTACCTACATTATTTTAGGGAATGTATTCATAAGCTTATTAACTTTATCTACAGTAGTTACAACATTACTAAGAGGACTGTAATCTTCATCAAAACAATTAATAAAATTCAAAACTTTTGAATAGACTCTCCATTGTTTATTTCTTTGTCTCTTGCTCCTACAGAGAGTACTCATTCCTTATTACATCTTCAGGGAAATAAAACTCATGCTCAACTAGATGAAGCTTGATCCTATGCCTAAGAGCCAGGTTAAAGAAAACCTCTGCATCACAAAAATGAGGGTGAGATACAGCCATCTTATACTAGTCCAAAAATTTGTAAAGAGAAACAAATCCTTCCTTAGTTATCACAAACTAGTGGGCTACTGTGCAAGTGGGAAAAATTGATCCCATCCCTCTTTTTTGCAAAAAGGCTTCTTCTACTCCTCCCAACTGCTACAAGAATTCAGCTACTCCCACCTTTAGGGGCACCTGGTAAGCTAGCACATGGGGTGTCCCTTTGAATCCATAAATTTTGATAACAGTTGAAACTGAATATGGGATGACATCTCCCCAATTATGTGAAACTTTCAAATTATGGGGTTTATCCATAGGCCTAACAAGGTGCATTAGTGCCAAAGGGATCCTAGGATTGTCACTCAATACGAGGCACCTTAGTTTGGAGGTGAAGTACTTGTAAAATCTAACAAAACTAGCATTTTCTACTTCCCCAGTCATATCTGCACTCCATAACTAAACTGGAAATGCTTCTCCTTCTTGGTCTCTATTTAAAACCATTTCTTTACCAAAGTACATAACCCCCTTAAACAAAAACATGTGCATCAGTAGAGAGTAATGGCCCCAAGCCTTTTCCACCTTGCTCTTAGCAATCCCAACCAATCCACTATGAATCTCATCGGCCAAGTAAGAAGAAAAATGAAAAATTATTTCCACACCAAAAGAGGAGATTTGAGTAGTCATATACATGAAACTCACAGGGATAAAATCTTCTTCACCCTCTCCAAAAACTCTACATAGGGTCCTGTATATCTCTATTGCCTTGGCATTGAACCATGTTTTCTTGAAAGGTTCTTTAGAGGATGATGTTATTGCTGGTAGGGTTCCAATTCTGCCAATGTGGGCCTTCAGTGCACCTTGTCTAACTATATCCTTCTTAGACATATACACTTTTTCTAAATCTATCAAATTAATGGGCACATGATACCTAGTGAGAGGTCCCAAACAAAAAACTTCCCTAATCTCTTCTGGACTGATGGTGATTAGAATTTCACCATCTACTCTTCTCACTACCCTAGTGGCTTGATCATAATTCTTTGCCACAGCCTCAAGGAGATCATAATCCATAAAAACACTGGGGACCACTAGCTTTCCTAGGTCAAAATTCCATATATTGGCATGTGGAGCAAATAGTTTTCTCTTTGCAAACCATTTCTTAAACAAATTTAAACTAGTTTGTAAGGTTTGAGCATCCCAAACCCAATTACCCTTATTGAAAAATCCATCTACTATCCTCAACTTAGGGTTTAATCAGGTCAACTTCTTAACTTGTACTATTTGAATAGTAGACTTAGGAAGTAACTCAAGCAGATCATCATGTACATTTCTATCCAAATAATTTTCCTGACCTGAAAATCCCTTCTTTCGAGGCATCTTGGATTATGATTTGTAGTACTGAAAAAACTTACAGAGATGACAGTGTAACTACTTACTTGAATTCAACTCTCATTCTCTCTGTATTTATGCAATTTCTATGCGAACTAGCTGTTTCACAATCTTTCCAATTTCAGCACGATCTTTTCAGCATGGTCTTCTTAGTAATTACTTCTTCTCAGAAAGGCTCAAAATATTTGTTTTCATAAGGTGGAAATGAGAAAATCTTCTATATTATACTCTATTTTTCCTCACACGCAAAGCTTTCATGTCGAATTAATACACAGAGTGGCACCACCTTCTGCATTTAAGTCTGTGCTGTCGATCTTTAAAAATCCTATGATCAAGGGATGCAGAAAAAGACAACTTGGCATTCCACTTGACAAGTTGGCCAGTCAATCCAATGAAAACTAACCACGTACATAGCTCCGTCCTTGATGGAATTTCTATTTGGACCCACTGGCGATTGAGGACACATGTTGACAGGTCGCTACTTTGCTATACATAAAGAATGAGCACCTTGCCATAGCGAAGCAATGATAGCCATTGATTCGATCTTGATCTTGTGGATGACATATTACTGATTTGTTTGAAGAACAATGGTGGGCCCTTATTCGCTACCTCACTATAGATATCCTCTGAGCTATTCTTCATTGTGAGATAGTGACAACCATTGATTTGAGATCAAATCAAAGGTAGAGAAACTGCATAAAGTACCCTAAAGAGTGGTGGGTCCCATACTTGCTATGTCGCATAGAGTAAAAAACTTGCAACATTCCATAGTGAGATAGAAAGGACTATTGATTCTATTTTGATCTGACAATCAGAATCCCTAATATGCTTTATGAATGGGGTGTGGGTCTGGGGCACTGGTGACATAGGAAAATCTACACTACTGGCAACAAGCCAAACCTTTCTTAAATCTTAGTCACCTTTCCACGTTGCTTGAGGTCCCACCATGTATTCATTTCATGATGTCTCGCTATGTCACTAATGGCGAGATGCCAAATTTTTTTGATAGCAAGGTAGCGAGCTCTGGTGATTTCAACAAAACTTGACACCGAAAGAATAAAAACTAATAAAATCACCATCGCCTTTATTAACTACTTCTAACAATAGCAGTTATTACTCATCATGCCACTTGGACAAAGTATGGTTATCGAGAAACTTGAAGGTCACTATGCAAGGCATCATAAAACTTTTGTTTCGACACCATTTTCTGGCTATCTTTTACTAGGTCCCTTTTCCTGCCTAACGGTACTAATACAAAGCATGTGACTAAATTTTTGGTTGCAACACAAATCCCCAACCACCATCCCTTTATTTTATGGTCCCATTCTTTTATAATTTTTGGTGCTCGCTACTTCGCTATGCATAAAAAGTGGACATCTTTTTATAGTGAGATAGTGATAATTGTGGATCTTTCCAAATTGAACGGTGGGGAACATGAGAGAAAAGGCTACCTGGGGGTGCAGAATAAAAGGAAAACATAATATTTGCCCAAGTTCCCTTTTCAAAAGATTTCATGCCCAAAAATTTTAAAAGGACTAAGACATAGGGTTTTAATAAAATTTTTCAAAGGCTAACAAATGGATGATTAAATCAAAAACCCTAGTCACCACTAGTGGATTCCAACCTGCTTTTTATACCTAGAGAAAGGAAATTTTGTCATGCAAAAAATCATACCAACACAAGTATAATGTTATTTTGTGTCTAGGCACACAACATGCCCTTTTCCTTAAAGAGACTCATTCTCAAAGGTAGTAAAAGTCAAAATTTTGAGTAACACTTTTACCATACAGCTTCACAAATGTATAAAATGGGGCTTCTTTCTTAAAATATTGGCTCACATGAATGTTTTACCACAATTTTTGAAGTCTTGGAAAATACTTCATAATTGAGTACTAGATCATTTATTGCAATTGCTTTTACTTCACCTTCCAAAATTAGATTGTTATCTTTAGCATCAGTTTTGCCTCTTTGGTAGCAATCCTTCTAGGTTTTAATATTACTATACATTATACATTTGTTATTGAGATTTTCTTCTAATTTACTATTTTCCAACCTCTTGCAGACTTGCCTGGGAAGACACCACGGATCCTTTGTACTACCCCACCAAGGAACACTTAGAACATAGGGTCAAACATGCATGAAAAACTATTTTATTTTCTTTTAAATGGGGGATTTTTTTTGTCTTTAATTAGCATTATTGTTTGGAGATTGCAGTGTGGAAGAGTGTGCTCGTTACTTGGAGACAATCAATACATACAAGAACAAGCCAGCTGATAGTATTTTGGAGCATACTAACAACGATATCTATCATGAGTATTCTTCATACCTCTGTTGGATAAAAGTTGTGTACTGTTCATGTAGATTCAAAACTTAGAAATATTCATTTCTTTTAGCTAGGAATAATAAAGATAAAATGATTGAAAGAAGAAATAGATTTTGAAGAACCTCTTTAATTAAATATAAGACATTTGTGTTAAATTGTTTTGTGTTTTGAATAATTTGTATTGTATTTCTGAATGATCAATGGAAAAGCTTTCTTATATCTGCATCCTTGAGTGAGGAGTGCCATTGTATGGGACATGTCTCGTGTCCCTTCATTTCCTTTTCTAATCGCACCTTTTCATTATAAGTCTTCTAACAATAAGATCAGTTAGTATAGAATTTTTTAATAATGAAGATTTTATCCCTTCATGATCATTTATAGATGAACCTTTCCCTTTTTTAGATTTTCATCCTTTCATTTAATAATTAATTAGCCTTTATTTATTGATTATAATATTCTTCTTATTGGGTGCCAATAGTAATAATCTCACTAGTCAGTGTGCATGAGCTAGTATAATAATATGGTTCATTGGTTCAATAAATCTCAAAGTTTGTCATTTTTTCACTTAATCATTATCATAACATATTGTTGTTCCTCTATATCGGTATCGGTTATGAGTGTTGTATGCTTATTATTGCTCAATCATGTGTTGATTGATGTCCTCTTGATTATTTATGTTTATTGATACAACTTCTCTTGATTTGTGTATCATCATGGACCATCATTGGATATACATATGATCACTGATCAATTATCACTTGGTTTTTGGTCTTCATAGTAGCTATCATACTTATCAGCACTTGGGAACTAGAATACCCATTACAGATTCCTCATTTGCTATTCTGTATCACTCCATATTGATTTAGTAATCGGTTCATTAACCAAATCATTTCTTCTCATGATGTTGATGTGTATTAAATGCTCTTCAACTTCTTCCATGTATGATGCAAATTGATATCTTAGCTACTAGTGAAAATAGTTCTAAATGACAATTTATCAATAGTTGTGATTCTCTAATATGATGATTTATCCATAGTTGTGATTTATCCTAATGGTATCCATAGACCATTCAATTGAACTATGTATTTTTTGTAGCCTTCCTCCAAGAGGAGCATTCAATTGAACTATTCATCTAGGATTCCACATTTTGCATGCATGCCTACTAGGGCAGTTGCAACTTAAACAAATATATTCTCTCAATATATCTATTTTGTGCATATCCAGAAACCATGGCTTTTGATGAGCACATTACGTTCAGGCATCCTGTCAAATAGTTCACATGACTTATCTATGCTTCCATTTTGCAAGCATGTCTCCCAAGGAAAATTCTACTACTTCATCTACATCGTCTGACAAAATCCTTTATGCTTTGATGGATACCTATAGCTTGTCCCAAAGCTCTCATTCAACAATTATGAGATGATCAATCAAGAGGAAATAGTTGAGAGCTTAGAGTGACACAATTTTTAGATGATCATATGAAATGAAATGGGCGTGTGAGTAGAAAGAAACTAGAAAGACATTGCGTATAGATGAAGACATGAAATAGATGGTTTTGGAGCACTCAGCATAGACACTCAGCATTCAATACATCATCATTCAAGATCAAATGGGTGTGTGGATTATATGCATAGTGAATAATAAAGGAGGGAATTGAACCCTCCCCGAGGCTCACACTTGTGGAGGTCCACTTCAGTAATGGCCCTTCCTGTGAAATTGTAGTCTAAAACCTTTCTAATGAGATAATGTGTTATGAGCTCTTCATTAGTGGGATGGAACGTGAATCTAGGAGGTAGTTGTGCATCACCCATATCATGACTATAACTAAAGTTAAGAGCCTCTATTATTGAATTCTATTCCTTATTTCCCATAGCAAAGGAAATGAATATGGGTGATAGGGAAGAGAATTCAATAATAGAGGCTCTTAACTTTAGTTACAGTCATGATATGGGTGATGTACAATTGCTTCCTAGATTCACGTTCCATCCCACTGATGAAGAGCTCATAACACATTATCTCATTAGAAAGGTTTTAGACAATAATTTCACAGGAAGGGCCATTGCTAAAGTGGACCTCAACAAGTGCGAGCCTAAATTTTTTTTTGACCAAGCATTGGTCAAAATTTTGACCAATGCTTGGATGTTCTCGACCAAACATTGGTCAAAATTTTGACCAATACTTGAAGTTTTTGGCCAAGTATTGGTCAACATTTTGACAAATGTTTGGTCGAGAACATCCAAGCATTGTTCAAAATTTTGACCAATGCTTGGCAGATGTTGGGCCACCATGTTTAATAGTTCTCAACCAATGTTTGGTTGAGAGCTACCAAGTGTTGCTCAAAATTTTGACCAATGTTTGGTTGAGAACTACCAAGTGTTGGTTAAAATTTTGACCAATGTTTGGTCAAGAACTACCAAGCATTGGTTAAAATTTCAACCAATGCTTGGCAAAATTTGGGCCAACATGTTTGACAATTTTTGACAAATGTATTGGTCAAAATTTTGACCAACTAGTAGGTTGGTCAAAATTTTGACGAGAAAAAATTTGACCAATGGGTTGGTCAAATTTGGTCAAACTTTGGTCAAAATTTTGACCAATTTTGGTCAAAAAATGGCCTCAAATGTACTAGTGGTGGAATGAGGTCTGCGGCCTTTATTCATAGTTGACCTTGATTAGTTTTGATAGATCTTCTTGAGGTCATCCCAGGAAGCTTGATATACATCACCACCAACCATCAAGTCTAATGCTTCTAGACAGTTATCATTCATAGCTCTTACAAAGACTACCTTTTGTGAATCCTCAAAGAACACATGTTGAGGGTTCTTCTATAGTGTATACAAGAAATGTGAAACATAGTCTTCCAATATTTCTTCCTCCTTTTGTGATATCCTGAAGACATCATCTCCTCTTGAACCAGATGCTTTGCAATTCTCCTTATATTTATTTAGAAATAGAGTTTGCATTTCATCTCGAGTTCCTACAACATTGGCTACTAAGCCCATGAACCATCATAAAGCTGACTCTTTTAATGTTGCTGGAAATAATTTGAGCTTATGGGCATCAATGTTGTAGTCAAAACTATGATAGAGTATCTCAAACTTAAACAAGAAAGTATCAAGGTCTTCAGTTACAAGGCCATAGAGCTTTGGGAGAGTAGTTGGAGGTATATTTTTGATATTAGAATTGGTTACAAGACTTGGAAGAGGGAATGGAAAGGTAAGTTGAGCCATTACTGGAGGTATTAGATTTTGAGGTTGTTGCTAAAAAGGAACATTGGGTACTGGGTTATTAACAACTGGTGGATTTAGAGCAGTATTATCAAGGAGACAAGCCAAGTTGAAGACCACTTGTATCTATAGGTTCTACTCTTGAGGATGATTCTATAGGAAAAATAGGGCTTGTGTCTTCAAAAGGCAACTCAACTTCTTCTTCTTCTTCAATTTCTTCATTCAAATTAATAGACTCTCATGGAAGAAATCTACCATATTCATCTCGTCATCTTCCTCTTCAATGCGTGCAATTGAATTCTTCACAATGGTAAAGAAAGTTTTAGGACTAAAAATTTATAAAAAAACTTAACTAAGAACTATGACTCAAAAATGCTCCTAGCTTGACACCATCCCCAGCAATGACGCTAAAAATGGTCTGCCTCACAACAGGTGTATAATAATCATGCTCATGGTCATGCTTAGTAATAGTGTATTCAATCTAAGGATTTTTTTCCCCACCATGAGGTGCATTTAATCTTATCAACTCAGGGACATATACTTGAAATGGTTCGCACAATATTTGCACTAGGTCTCTTAATGAGTCATTACATTTATGCTGGAGGAACGTAAAATGCAAGGAAAGAACCTACACTAATGCTGCAGGAAACTAACACACTTAACTCTTTATTGAAACAAATACTAGAAATGTAATGAAATGTTAACATATATTCCAACTCAGTTCATCTACTATAACTATTCTTACAGATGCTGTAGGAACATTCACAAAGTATGATGCTACATGAAGCAACTTACAAATTCTAATTGCAAAACTAAGAAACAAAACAAATCTACACTACTCTAATCTAATCCACCTCCCAAGTGAGCCCCCTTGGTTGGCTTTTGCTAATCTACTAGCACAAAATGTAAGCCAAGAACTATTTCATTACATTTCAGAAATTCATTACATGGGAACAATACATAGAACTATAAAAATAGCTCACTGCAAGAGTTAATAGTTTCTTGTCATAAAATTTCTTCTTCTAACTTCTAACAGAATTTGTCTTAAATAGAAGATCGACACTTATTTTGAAACAGAAAAGCAAAAAAACTAGATATAAATCCATAGGAGAGAAAGAAGGAAAGATAACAACTCAAGGTGGGAATAAAAGATAACGGCCAAGGTGGGAATAATAAAGTCTAGACAACTACTTTGACATAATAATAAATGTAGAGAATATAGCAAGTCTTCATAGCTCCTCCATACTCATAGCCATGTCCTTTGGTACCATTATAACTTTTCCACTGTGACTAAACCTCAATATCTTTCTCCTTGAATGCTATTCGCTGTCTTTAACGTTCATCTTTGAATTCTTCCAATCATCTTCAGCTTCATTGCTAACAGGTTAGTTATAATGCAGATATATTTGCAAATAAGCACTATCAAATTAAATTCAAATATTAGGACACACATTCTAATGGTTATATAAAATACTGCATTATATATATAATATTTGCAAAAGATGACATACTATCTACCCATAGGTTAATCATTGGTTTATGTTGGTGTAAATTAGTATTCACTATTTACATTTACTTAAGTTTACTTAGGTTAATGCATTATTTTATTATTTTGCATTATTTTATTATTTTTATTTGTGAGACACTTAGGAGTTTGCGCACCTTTTTGAGTTGTCATGACAATACAAGAGTACACAACTCTATTTAAGCACATGGTGTCTACAACATTGTTTTGTGTGTCACACCCTTATAGGCTTATCCTCTCATCATCGCATATACTTCTGTGCTTAATGGAGGATAACCCATATCTAGTGGACATGTGCCTGGTTGTATGACATATCATGATACTTATTACCAGGCATTCTAGATGTATCTCAGAGGCCTTTATATACAAGCACTCCTAGTGTACTCTTATAATGGCATATTGAATATATCATCATTCTAATCATACTATCTCTCTTGGTCTATAGTTGTGCTTGTGTTTGAGTTCTTAGTTCTTGGGTGAATTTTTCCCTTATGCAAATTCTTACATAGTATAAGAGCTTGGAGATTTTCTCATCACATAGTCATTCAAGACCACTGTTGCTTTAGCACCTTAGCCTGAATCTAGAGTACTACAAAAATTGGTAGCATCTAGAGCCAAATTTGACCTCGCGATTGCATCCAAAACATTGAACCGGTGAAAATCAACTATAAACTTGGCTACCTTGGCCTAAAGTCGACCGTCAGGAAAATTTTTTTGCAAATTGGAACCTAGGGCCCCAATTTGCATTATGGGTATGGTCATTATTTTTAGATCTATGATTTAATTTTAATTTGGATCTATATTTTCTCTTTATTTCCATCATATTTTTGTGCAAATTTGCAAAATTTATTTCCTGGCAAAATTTTTTTTTTGTAGAACCGAGCTATTAGATCTTGGCTCTACACAGTATTTTTTTTTCGTGTCAAGAGGAATATATTTTTAATTGTAGCAATTGTACATATTTTGTTAATTCATAGCGAGCATCTAAGTAGAATATTTGAGAGAATATTCTATTAGCTAGACTACCCACGGGCATATGCACCGAGTTATGGTGCCAAAAAGGTCACAAGGAATTTTTTTTTTCCTATTTTAAAAAGCGCATATGCCCTTTAAAAGAATAAAAAGTATATATGATGGGCTGCAAACCCGCATCCCATCATTTTCATCAGCATTTTCTTCTACTCCTAAAGTGAGCAGCGCGTACGCGAGTTGAAGACTCAACATTTGCACCACCATTTTCCAAAATGCCTCCTCGTCGACAAAATCCAAGACCACAAGTGCACCCACGACGACGTCGTAAGTGATATAAACCTAACTTTGCATTGTTTGATATATTTTTCATATTGTTTTGTAAGTTTTTTATATTCTTTTGTAGGGTTTTTACAAATTTCATTTAGATTTGTTTATTTATTTGAATTTCAATTGATTTTTTATCAGGAAATGTTCATAATCAAACAAAAAATCCAAAAGAACATCAAAACCCTCAAGAACCCCAAAACCAAAACCCTCCTCAAGAAGAAGAACAAATTCCACAACCCGAACCAATTGCAAGACCTCCACCAGGCACACAAGAAAATATAAGAAATGAAATAGAGAGAGGCAAAACTGAATTAGAAGGAATCATTACTCAGTTGAAAGAATCTGGACAAACCAATCCAACGAGGGCTCAATTGGCATCATCCCTCGAATCCATTAACACTCAGATAGCCTCAGTTAGTGGTCAGTTAGATATTTGGCAGGCTAAGAGGGATGAACAAAAAAGATTTTATGCAAATAAATTGTCATATGAAGATGTTAGAAAAAAGGAAATACCAAAAGGTAGTATATGTGCATTATTTAGAAAACCCAATGAGAAAAATACTATTAGAGAGGGTACTAAACGATTCCCCATCCATTGGTGCATACATGATGCTATTAGAAATAATTTTTGGGATAGATGGTGGATGGTTTTTGATGCCCCTCCTTGCAACAATCACGAGGTCCCCATGTATTTTTTGAAGAAATTATATTGTGAGTTTGTCCTTGGGGAGATCCCCGATTATTTTGATATGTTAGACTCCTAGGGTAGAGGTGGGGGGTCATCATTTGAGAGGCTAGGAGCACGTCGTGACCCTAATGTAGTTAGGGCAGCCGTGGTCCATCCACAGTGCGAGCATGTGATTATTCCTTCAGTTGTGAAGGAACATGTAGAGGCCAGCACTCTAGGACCATTAATGCTTTGACGCAGACCCTCATCCATTCCATGAGCCCATTAGTTGAGGGGGAGCCTTCTATACATCGTGGTCACATGTGCATTTCATGTGGATCCCTATGCACATTTGGCACTCATGTCGGAGATGGTGCAGATGATGGGCTTGTCACCGATTAGTTCCTGAACGAGACATTTGGCATTGACACACAGGTAAATTACTAATTTGATCACATTTCATACGTATAGTGAATGATTAATTAATTAGGATTTATTGACATTGTTAAAAATTTAGGGTCAAAGTGTTCTTGGGCCTAGCAGCGATCCTCCAGGCCCATTTTTTGTCCCTTCGACGAGTCCTGAGGTATGTATCAATTTAATCATTTTAATTAATACATATATTTATTCCGTAATCATATTAAGGATTGACCAAAAAAAATATGCATGTGCATCAGTTCTCCACAAGACCCTCAACCTTTACCACAGACGCAGAGCAGAGACATCATACGAGCTTCACACAGGTACAGCTATTTCATGTTAATTTAATTCATTTGATTATATTTATTCCATGTTTCATGTTAGATATAACGTGTATTGTATGACATGCAGCTCATGATGTCGGACACACCTCCTCATCTGCGATAGTCTGGTGATAGTGGAGTGGCCACATCTGTGGCTAGCTCACAGCCACTGACGGAGGTATGAAAGAATTTTCTTCATTTTAGTTGTTGTTTATAATAGTTAATCTCAAAATTTCTAATGTTATTTATAAGTGATTATATTTATTGAATTGTTGTAGGGTCTTGTCACGCCTGATCGTCCACGAGCATTTGAGGTGGACTTACAGAGTGACTATTTGTTGGTGGTAAGAAAATAATTGATTTTGTGAGTACATATATTTGATTTCAACGTATAATAAATATTGATTCATATCTACTTTCTTTGTATCTTTTGGACCTGGAGAAGAGCCTCAACAAGAGGTCAAGTGAGCGTGTCAGGAGGGCCCTGTCATCTCCACTATCTCCCTCCACACGATGGCAGAGGACGTCGAGAGACTTGTTTCCTTCCCCTCGTGGGAAGGAAAAGATGTAGTTGACATATTTGATACATATATATAGAGACTTGTTTCCTTCCCCATGTATATATATAGGCATCTGAGAGACATATTCGATACACATTTGATGTACATATGACATTCTATATTTGATGTATGACATTATTGGTTAATATATGATATGTTTGTTCATACACGACATTATTGGTTATCATAATATATTATGTGTTTGTTAATGTATATGACATTATTGGTTATCATTTTATATTATATGTTTGTTCATGTATGACGTTAAATTAGATATATTCGTGTATGACATTAAATTAGATATGTACATGTATGAAATTAAATTCAATTTCTAGAGAGTTTCCATTATGTCTACCAACTAGTAGATGTTCTTTTTTGATTTATTAGTATTTCTCAAAAACTGCAAAGAAGCTATTTCTGGTGAATAGTTGTAAACAATTGTGATCATCGACTTCATGTACTCATGGCTTTGGCTGCGAACACTTGTAACTTTGGCTATAAGCATCCATAGCTTTGGCTATGTGCACTAGTGGCTTTGGTTGTGAGCATTTATGGCTTTGGTTGTAGGCACAATATAGCCTTGGCTGTAGGTTGTCTTTCTTGCTGCATGTCGAAGTTACCTTCAAGAATATCATTAGTCTAAGATCATTACAATTAAAATACTATGACATAATACCTTGGAAATAATAGTCTTTAATCCATTACTTTATTTTTTAAAACATCATGTAGTATCTACTGTAGTCCTTCTACTCAAATATGTTTTCAAAAATACTTAGTATGGCAAACAAATGTCTATGGAAAGCTTGTCAAATAGGATATTGAAGAACTAAATGTGGATAGTCATTAGTACCCATCAATAAGAACACAAACATCTTTCTCAAGCAAGCCATATGACATTAGCAAGTAATTTATAAATTTTCTTTGCAAATAACTAGAAGATGCTATGAATCTTAATACAGAGTTAATCACGAACTCATTATTCCATCCAAGAAGCATATATCACCCTAAGCCAATTAACCGATAGGATAAAAATTAATTTAATTTCAACAAAATTTTGAGTATAACAAGCATCTTAGGGATTCTTACAAGAATTAACACGATGTTCACAAGAGCATTACAAGTTCTTGTAATGCTATTTCACATATTGTAATCATATTCAGTTTTGAATGGCCATTTGTGTTACAAGCATAAATGTTCTTTAAGGTCTTTTAACTCTAGACATGAGTTTTATTATGAAGTTTTTTTATGACAACCCATTCAATGCATATATTGTTGTTCCACATTATGCTAATTTGACTTTCATTGGTTGATTTGGGTCTAGACATGACGTTATTCACTACCATTTTTATATATTATTTTTTTGTAGTGAGGTTCTGGCTTGAATGAATGTATTAATCATCGAAGTTGTGAACCTTGGTTGAGATCCTTACAAATATATTTTCAAATTGGACCTCAAATAGTTTTCTTAGTCACCCCTTGTACCCAGATACTGAAATTGTAGTTAATTACAAAATTAATACTGAATTAACACAAGTTTAATTGAGAAGTATTATGTTCCTCAATAGGCTAGATTATTATTGACCGAGAAGCTTTATCTTAGAGCAGTTGGTTTCCTAAATCTTTAGCGCAATAACAATCTTATGGAATGTGGAATTAGGTCTGCTAGCTAAGGAATGTTCTTTAAAAGGTAGAGGAAACTCAAGACTCACGTGTATCCAATCAATATAAATGTTTAAATCGCTTCTCTAATTTTTTCTATTTATGATCTTCTTAAAACTTAACTTTCTAAATGCATTGATGGGGAAATAAAGATCTTCTAGGAACTAAACGCTAATCATGTTTAATACTTACAATTCTCTGTTTTTATCTAATAATTTAAAAAAGATTGTACAAGTGTTTTCAAAGAGCAACACTTGTCACTAACATCATAAGAAGGAATATCCAAGGAGACTTACCACTGATCCCCCACCACCAAATTCAAGAGAAAAAAAAATTCCACTGCTAAAGAGATAGTAAAAATGATCATCCCTAGTCTCTCCCTTATCAAAAAATGATTACCATCAAAATTTGCATTTCTAATTGCGTCATGTGCATTGAAGCGATAGTAACATTTTCACTCTCTTACCTAATGTCTCCCATTTCTGAAACTCCTGGGGAAGGGCAAGGCCGTCTTCTCAGTACTTAAAAATACAACAAGTTCCATTTTTTCACATATTGATAATCGTTGACTTAAAGTATAGTCGAAGTATTGACAGCCCATAGATATGCCCTGTCAAAGATCGCAGCCCTATGGCATTTAGTGACCCTTAGGGACATTCTGGTTCAGCGTGCCTGAGAACGTTTGAGCACTGAAGGGGATAGGAAGAGGTTGGGGATAGGGTTTACCCAGCCACCCGGAGCTAATGGAGCAGACAGTTTGATCCCACGATGAAAGATGAGAGAGATTTGGCAGTTGGCAACTTTGTACTGGCCAACACTACAAGTTTCAGCATCACCCGAGATGGCATTGTAGAATGAAAATAGAATGTGATCTCCAAAAAGTGAGAGAGGTTATTGTAGGTCTCTGCAACACAGTCCTGTAGGAATTGGAATCTCATCCATATCTCGCATGAGCTCTGAGATATGCCCCGTCAAAGATCGCAGCCCTGTGGCATTTAGTGACCCTTAGGGACATTCTGGTTCGGCGTGCCTAAGAACATTTGAGCACTGAAGGGGACAAGAAAAGGTTGGGGATAGGGTTTACCCAGCCACCCAAAGCTAATGGAGTAGATAGTTTGATCCCACAATGAAAGATGAGAGAGATTTGGCAGTTGGCAACTTTGTACTGGCCAACACTACAAGTTTCAGCATCACCCGAGATGACGTTGTAAAATGAAAATGGAATGTGATCTCCAAAAAGAGAGAGAGGTTATTGTAGGTCTCTACAACATGGTCCTGTAGGAACTAGAATCGCATCCATACCTCGCACGAGCTCCGAGATATGCCCTATCAAAGATCGCAGCCCTATGGCATTTAGTGACCCTTAGGGACATTCTGGTTTAGCGTGCCTAAGAATGTTCGAGCACTGAAGGGGATAGGAAGAGGTTGGGGATAGGGTTTACCCAGCCACCTGGAGCTAATGGAGTAGACAGTTTGATCCCACGATGAAAGATGAGAGAGATTTGGTAGTTGGCAACTTTGTACTGGTCAACACTACAAGTTTCAACATCACCTAAGATGGCATTGTAGAATGAAAACAAAATGTGATCTCCAAAAAGTGAGAGAGGTTATTGTAGGCCTCTGTAACATGGTCCTGTAGGAATTGCAATCTCATCCATATCTTGCACAAGCTCCGAGATATGCCCTGTCAAAGATCACAACCCTGTGGCATTTAGTGAACCTTAGGGACATTCGGGTTCGGCGTGCCTGAGAACGTTCAAGCATTGAAGGGGACAAGACAAGGTTGGGGATAGGGTTTACTCGACCACTCAGAGCTAATGGAGCAGACAGTTTGATCCCACGACGAAAGATGAGAGAGATTTGGCAGTTGGCAACTTTGTACTGGCCAACACTACAAGTTTTAGCATCACCCGAGATGGCGTTGTAAAATGAAAATAGAATGTGATCCCCAAAAAGCAAGAGAGGTTATTGTAGGTCTCTGCAACATGGTCCTATAAGAACTAGAATTGCATCCATACCTTGCACGAGCTCTGAGATATGCCCTATCAAAGATCGCAGCCCTATGGCATTTAGTGACCCTTGGGGACATTCCAGATTGGCGTGCCTAAGAACGTTCAAGCATCGAAGGGGATAGAAAAAGGTTGGAGATAGGGTTTACCCAGCCACCCAGAGCTAACGGAGTAGACAGTTCGATCCCATGACGAAAGGTGAGAGAGATTTGGTAGTTGGCAACTTTGTACTGGCCCATACTGCAAGTTTCAGCATCACCCGAGATGGCATTGTAAAACAAAAATGGAGTGTGATCTCCAAAAAGTGAGAGAGGTTATTATAGGTCTCTGCAACATGGTCCTGTAGGAACTAGAATCACATCCATACCTCGCACGAGCTTCGAGATATGCCCCGTCAAAGATCGCAGCCCTATGGCATTTAGTGACCCTTGGGGACATTCTAGATTGGCATGCCTGAGAATGTTTGAGCACTGAAGGGGATAGGACAAGGTTGGGGATAGGGTTTACCCAGCCACATGGAGCTAACAGAGGAGACAGTTCGATCCCATGAGGAATGGTGAGAGAGATTTGGCAATTGGCAACTTTGTACTAGCCGACATTGCAAGTTTCAGCATCACCCGAGATGGTGTTGTAAAATGAAAACGGAGTGTGATCTCCAAAAAGTGAGAGAGGTTATTTTAGTCTCCAAAAAGAGTGTTTAAAAATTCAAAAACAGCAGGGGGTCCTTTGTATGGTTTGGGAGTTTGACCGTTAAAACTAGAAATTGTCCTAGTAGTAAGTGCTGGTAACAGTTTTGAAATTTGATTGTTGAGTGTTGAGAAACCTCAAGTTTGGGATTTTTCTTGTTGGTTTGAGTCTATAATAACCATTTCCATCTGAAAAGTCAAGTGTTGAAACCATTTAAGAAGTATTTGCATAGTTTTCCCTAAAATTTGAGTGCATAAAAAAGGGTATATGATTGCTCCCAAGGTGGATTTAGTGTTTTCTCCAAACAAGAGTTGAATTTTATGTTTGAATTCATCTAATATAACCAAACTGAAGGTGTTTGAACCATTTTGGGGTTCTAGAGACGTTGCAAAGTAAGAGTTTTAGAAAGCCCTAGGGTAAAGGGGCTAGAAAGGAGGGTTTTGTAAAAACCATTGTAAAGTTGATCATGAGACCAAAAAAATAGAAGAATCCTTGCATTTGAGTCATTTATTAAGACTTTTTTGGGTCATGGGAGTTCCAAAAGTCAAGGGATTGTGAGTTGCTTTGTAAATGGCCTCAAACTAGGCCTAGTTGGCAGGCTGAAATAGCTAGTTTTGAGTGATATTTTACAAAACAAGTGTAGTTGGTTTTGGAGTATATTTTAGAGTGATGAAAAGGGTATTTTAATCACCCAATAGTTTAGGAAGTTCTGTGGAAAATTTTGGAGAAAACAACAAATTAGTGACTGGCAAGGGCTAGTTGGAACAAGCCTAGAAGAGGCAAAATTGAGAAAGTGTAAGAGATGAGTTGCTGAGAGTGTGCAAGGAGTTGGAACATGTTAGATGAGATGTTTTGAGATGATCCAAGGTGTTGAGGCCATGATACGATGCCAAGGATGAGTTTTGGTACTTGCATAGGGTGTTCCAACCAAGCTACAAATGCATAGGATAGGACCTTATAAGGTACTTGCAAATTATGGTTCTAATGCTAACAAAATAGAACTCCCACCAAACTTGGAAATTTACCTTATCTTTAATGTCAAGGACTAAGTTCAATATAAAGGGCCTACATTCATAGAAGGACAAACAAAATCAAAGGTTGAAGAAGTCACTATCCCATTATAATCTCAGCCAAAAGCTGAAAAGGTTATGGATTCAAGAATCAAGAAGAAGACTTGTCATGGCACCTATATGGATCATCTTATCAAATGGAAGGATCAACCAGAATCTGAAGTAACATGGATAGATGAGAGTGATTTTGGAAAGAAAGGTATTCCTACGAAATTCCTTCAGATTTATCCACCATGAGTTCTTTGTCACATGGGGAGAATGGTGCAAGAGCACCTAGTGAGTTTGAAAATTTTGGCCTAATTGGGGCTCTAGACCTAGTAGGTCAAGTAAGAAAGAAAAGGACATCTATGATTTGGGTTGGTGAGTGGAGTCTTGTGATGATTAGGAGAGTTTGGAAATATCAAGTTGAGGACCATATAATAACCCTAGATATTGCATTGGGGTTTGTACCCAATTTTTCCTAGTAGAGAGAAAATGCCTTCATTTGAATATTGGGGTGATTGAAGTTGACATAGTCAATTGGTGTGCATAGATCCTAGGGAAGGGGATAGTTGGGAGATATCCTCTTGGGAATAGGGTCAGGAAGAAATCCTATAGGATCAGAAGAAGTCATTGGTTAATTTGGGCATAGTAGCCTAAACTAGCAGGGTGGGTCTCCTTACATTACTGTTGGTTAGAGAATTCAGATTTTTATTTGTTCAAGGCTAAGAGACATATAAAAAACTACATTTTCAATTATGATCTCAAGGCCTGCATGGTAGTCCAAGTACGTGGATGGATGATGAAATAATTATTCTTGAATTGGCTAGACCACTTTGTAAGAACAATTCCATGTGGGGTGTTTCTCTCAAAAAGGTGTCTTCTAGTATTTGATGATCATGGAATCCATATGACATGGAAAATAATTGATAAAGCAAAGAAGTTGGGCATAGATTGTGTGTCACTTGTAGCGTATACCATCTATAGGTTTCAATCATTAGATGTTAGTTTTTTCTCACCATTAAAATCTTACTTAAAACATATTTGGAATGTGTGGTTGGCTAGGAACCCTCAAATCAATATTGGTCGTGAGGAGTTAGGAATGTTATCCAGCAAAGCCTCCAATTTGGCACTTACACCCGATAATATAATGAGTGGTTTCCATAGGATAGGGATATGGTCTTTGAATAGGGAGGTTTTAGTGAATGATATAGGCCCAAGAAAGTGCTTCATTGTTGATGAGGATGGAAAATAGGGATCTAAACCACAACCCACAAGCAGTCGATCAGAAGAAACAACTACTATAGATGATGCAAATATTGATGAGTTGTAAAGTGAGGGGGAAGAAATCACTATTGAATCCTTCCTAAAAATCAATGGCTTATTAGATGAACCAATTAACACTTTTTTGAGGAGTTATGGACAAAATATGAAGGGACTAGGTACAATTGCACCTAAAAATACCCAACCAGAAAACCTGAACCAGCCAGTGGACTATTATAGGAGATAAAACCTTGAGAATACAACAAACATTGATATTAGATTAAGCTTGCTAATGCAAGATTCACAACCAGATTGGTTGTAGGAGGTTGTCACAAACCTTGGGTAACCAAATACTTGTGGGGATGAACATGTTTCCCTTTTAAGTCCATCCCCACCACATGTTGACCCCAAGGACGTCATCTAATGCTTTGCAAATGGTGGCAACCATGATGAAATAAATAGTTAACAATTTTTTGATACCCAAGCCCAAAATGACTATGATGGAGATGTTGATTTTATACGTTACATGCCACTAGACAGAAAACAACATAGTGGTTTACCCAGTAGATTCTTATAGCTACCAAAGAAAAGGATACAAAATTCTAAGGAACAAGAGAGACTAAGAAGTTATTTGAGGCTAATGTACTTTACATGAAGGAAATATTTTGATATACCTTTACATGAAGAAATATTTGAGGCTAATGCCCAACATACCTCTTCTCCCATAGCATAAATCACATTCTTCTATGTTCAATGCTCTAATCCCTAGATTAGGAAATATTCTTACTTAATAAGTGTAACCCCAAGCATTGTCACCATAGTTGGCAACAAATGGTGAGAGTCTCAATCAACTAGTGAAAAAAATGACTAAGTTGATGGAGCTGAATCCTAAATTACACACATCTCCTAGTAGTGGATAGGAGGATGTTGGGATTGGGAGCATAGCACCTATTCCCTTTCCCAGTTTTATGGACAATTGATGGGAACTCAAGTAGATGGGAGAAATTCCAATTTTTCTGAAGCGATAAAGTTTTGTGATGTATTTAGAATATCCAAGATAGACTTATTTTTTATGTGAACTAAACCATTCTTACATTACTATTTAAATGTATTTGTATTGTTATAATAGTTTGATTGTTGGTCATGGTGTGCTACTAGCATACCTAAAATTTTAATTAATTTTTTTGGTAAATTAAGTCGAGAGATATCTAATTTAAAATATGTAAATTTTAGAAATATAAATAGTTCATCATAGAGATATTATAGAATTAATTTATTTTAAATAATAGAAATAATCATAACAAATAGATAGAGATAAAAAATAATAATTTTATACAAAAAGTTTTAATTTATTTTAAATAATTAAATAATAGAAACATCATAGAATTAATAATTCAATATAATCATAACAAATAGACACTAAACAATCCCAAATTCAAACATACGGAGGTCCAACTAGAATAATGACTTTAAATAACCAAATACCAAAGCCAAACAAAGGAAATGAGACTTTTACCTTAAATGAATAAATTACATGAAGAAGGGTGGCTGGCTATTTGGAAATCTACTTATTTTTCTTCTCTCCCTCCTGTCATCCAAGAGAACATGCAATGAAAGAAAAATATCATCACAATAAGAAAATATGAAAAATATTGTTCTAGCTTTAAAAAAAATTGGAGACATCAAAACATAAAATCTAGATTCTAAACAAATCAAAACATAAAATCTATGATTTAAACTAAATCTCATCACTTACGCATCATAACAATACGGTCCACCTTAGTCATGTGGATAGTCTTGGGGAAGAGGTTGCAACAATGTATTTGGATCCAGTTGATCACTCTTTCTCTCTCTCCCTCTCTCTGTATTCAATCTAATGAGCCAACTGGATCTGCTCGACATTTTAATGTCTCAAGTATTGCCTTGTGGTCTGACTCGCGAACTTTCCAAAGATTCTTATTATGTGGTTTTCCACCATATTTTATCAAGTGGACATTTGATGCGACAACAAGATTTGAATAATGAAGAATCTTCCTCTCTGTTTGCCAATCCTCGAATAACCACAAGTTAGGGTTCTTCATAGAATATCGTCTAAGCCATGTGTCGGTTACAACCACCGCACCGACATGGTACTCTAAACCTTCACCATCTATAACCGAGTGATCCAATTTTTTTTTGGCTTGAACACAACGAAAAAAATAATAATCTGTCCCTTCTTCATTGTCTTTAGGCGAAATAACAACAAAAACATGGCCTGTAGTGACAAATGTACAAAATGCGGTCATTAATTCAGAAAATACTTGCATAAAAGTTATAAAGTTACATATTGAAATTACAAAGATATATAAATATATATATTACTAGGTTGCACTAGATCAGACAAGCGGTCAAAGTCAATAGACGATTTCATCTGTACCATTTCCAGTGCTTGTGGGGGATGATAGGTGTCAATTGGGTCCAAAACCCATATATCCCATTTGTCCACCCATTCAATCGACTCACAGTCATCCCAATTTTTCTTTGCACATGATGGATAATAGCATGCCATTTTTCATGTGTGGATACTCCATGAACCTACATTAGAGCTTCTAAAAGAGTGCAACTCATTGTATCCTGTTAGTGTGCAACAATCCTGATATGGCGCAATGTTAGTATTATCTATCAACCAAAAAAATCTATGAACCGTAGACTCACCTTCCTTACCTGGACCCATTGTAGCGTTACACCACTGGACGATGGATTTTGCATCTGTCAATATTGCTCCATCTTTGTACTTTAGTTCTTCATGAGCTAAGGCTCTTTTGATGCATGCGCTTGCACCATCGTGCTCTCCCTTTCCATGACTAGCCTCTGTGAAATTCCACATGTATTGAATTCTACACAACTTGTGCATCCTGTTCAACCAATAGAACATCTGTGCATTCCTAAATTGAGATGCACAATTGTTTGACCAAATAATGTGCTGATGATATGTGATACCCCTGTTAGCCAAATCTCCATAAAATAGTTGAAAACAACCACGTACGAACTCTGTAGAATGTGATCGATCATCGATGATGTAAAAATAGTACTCCCTCAAAATCTTCCTGTCATCCTCTGTACTTGTAGGTGAATGCATGATTGTTATGTGAACAAATATGGAAACCTGTTGAGAAGTATAATACTTTGCTTGCACCTCATTTTGTGGTTGTAGTGTGTAGTTTTTTGCGAAATCTACAACCAGAACAATGGTATCCAGTGGAAACGTATCCTTGCACAACTTGAATTGCAAATCTAGCGATCGAGCTCTATGGGTATGCCTTGCATACTCGTAAATAATGTTTTCACGAAAAATCTTCATGAACTCATACACTGGAATCTTTTCAATGACTAAATCACATCTTTTACCATGTTTCCCATCTTTTAGAGCATATGTCACTGTCTTAAATTTTCCGTAATCTACTATTTCATTTCCAATTGCATGTGTACTATCCATATGTTGACAAGTTGATAAAAGTTGCAAAGAACCACAAAATAAGCACGTACCATCCAAGCATGATGTCTTGTAAAATTGTTGGCCGTCCCTTATTTCACATAAAATGTTGGATATGAATTCTCTTGAAGATCTTGGTGGCTCATTTATGTCACAATCCTGCAAAACAAACTGAGAATGCAAAATTACGTATATATGCCTAAAAACATCAAAATGGTTAGAAAATTCAATATGTATCCTACAACAACAAGTTGTGCGTGTGTGATTTATCTTCACATAAAAAGGTTTACCCATCTCAAAAAATCTTTGACTTATTCGAATTTGAGGATACATACCAATAAATTTTGCAAAAAATTGTGTTTGAGTTATGTCCAAAAAATGTTTCGCATGTGGCTCGCGATTTTGGCTACCAATCCTCCTTCTTACAACATCTCTTTGATTAGGGGAAACATGTGTGTTATTTTTCCAAAAATCTTCAATCAATGATTTCAAGGCTTCACTAATTTCTTTATCCTTTTGCGGTAGTCTACTGGTAAATGTCCATAACTCATTTTTTGTTGGATCTTCCAATCTCTCATGCCTTAGCATGGCTCTCCTTAGAGTACCTCTACCAATTTTTAATGTTTTGCTTATCTTTCTCATGAGTTGAGCTTTCTTCATTTGGCTACTTACTATTGTCGATGTAAGTACTCGTCTTGCGATATTACTATCTTTGGTGTGTGATTTAGAACCCACTTTGTCATAAGCATTCATTAGATTCTTTACAATGTTTTTTTCATTTGAATCATCCATCGTTCTTAGCCCAAGAATCTTCATGATAGGCCTAAATTTTAAATTCCTCATCATTTCAACAAATAATTGGCATTAACCTGTAATATTTAATTTATCAAAAAATAATCTCCACATACGATTAACTTTTCTTTGACAAGTACGCTTGCTAATTTTGTCAGGCATTGATTTCAAAATGTTACTATCAATATCAATCAAATATTTTGGTCTTCTAAAATGAATTCTAGAAGGTGTTATAATCTCTTCAATTCTCTCAAAATTTTGAACATCAACATAAGGTTGAGTGTATTGCGTACCTTGAACCGAAGATGATGTGCCTTGGCAATAAGATGCAAAAGATGGAATATCACCTACTTGATGTATTGATGTTGTGCCTTCAACATGACATGATGGAGTGTGTATATTGTCGGATCTACAAATCGGTGTCTCTTCAACATGAGAGGACGATATGAATTCAACATTGGAAGATGGTGTAGCGGACGATATGACTCCAACATTAGAAGATGGTGTAGCTTCACAATTCAATTGTCTTCTTGAGCGTAACAGTCTCATTTGTTCTCTTTGTCTTTCCAATTCTTCCTCTTTGTTTCTTGGTACCGGTGGTTCTTGATCCTCTTCGAAAGTCAATTCTTCATTATTGCTTTGCAATTTTCTTTGCTCACATAGTAATTTCATTTTATCTCTTTTAATTGCCAAATCTCTCTCCCTATCTTCATTTGTTTGATTTTTTGGTTTCTTCCTTGGCATGATGATGATTTCTACATGTCAAATTATTCAAACATTTGAATTACTTAAAATGTGTAAATTACAAATTATTCAAATAAATATAAAAATTATAATTATTTGAATGAATACACAATATATATATATATATATAAAATGACTTGTCAAATTTCTAACCATCTCAAAATAACATTTCATTGAAACATAAAAATTTCAATGAATTCACTATATATTAAACAACATGTCAAATTATAATCAAATTTGTATCTATATATCAACAAACAATATTTAAAATAGATTGCACTAACCTTTTCTATACAAGGAATATTCAAAAAGTCTTCAAATCGTGTATCCAATGATTGAATTTGGTGTTTGCTATCTTCCAAAAGTGTTTGCCAACTTGAAATAGTGTTTGTTAGCTTGAAATAGTGTTTGCCACCTTGAAAGAGTGTTTGCTATGTTGAAACCCGCAATTTCTGTCGGCATAACAGAGTGCAGAATAGAACAAAAGCAAAGAATGAATGAAACGGGCCCCAAAGTTGCTTTTTGACCATTTTTAGGTGATTTCACATAGTGCATACGCACTATGTGAGAACACATCACTCTCCACCCTCCCTACACTCTCTCTCTCCCTACTCTCTCTCTCTCTTCCTACTCTCTCTCCCCTCTCCCATCCCCTACACTCTCTCTCTCTCCCCTCTCTCATCCTTTACTCTCTCTCGCTCTCCCTCTCCCACTGCCTACTCTCTCTATCTCTCTCACCCTCTCTCCTCTCCCATCCCCTACTCTTTAGATCTCTCACACACACTCCCATCGTCCCTCTCCCACTTCTTACTCTCTCTCTCTCTCTCTCTCCCCCATCTCCCTACTCTCTCTCACACTCTCACATCTGCTACTCTCTCTCTCCCATCCCCTAAACTCTCTCTTTTATAGACACACACTCCCATCCCCCTCTCTCTCTCCTCTCCCATCCCCTACTCTCTACTCTCTCTCTCCCATCCCCTACTCTCTCTCACACACTCTCCCATCCCCTACTCTCACTCTCTCTCTCTCTCTCCCGTCCCATTCTCTCTCTCTGCCACCTCCTACTCTCTCTCACACTCTCTCCCATCCCCTACTCTCTCTTACACACACTCCCATCGGCCCCTCTCTCCCATCCGCTACTCTCTCTATCTCTTGGGCTGCTCTCTCTCTCTCTCTCTCTCTCTCTCTCTCCCCTCTCCCACCACCTACTATCTCTCTCCCTCTCTACTCTCTCTCTCCCATCCCCTTCTCTTACTCTCTCTCTCTCTCCAATCCCCAACTCTCTCTCACACTCTCTCCCATCCCCAACTCTCTCTCACTCTCTCTCTCATCCTTTCACTCTGTCTCTCTCATCTTGTACTCTCTCTCTCTCTGCCACCTCCTACTCTCTCTCACACTCTTTCCCATCCTTTCACTCTGTCTCTCCCATCTCGTACTCTCTCTTTGCCACCCCCTACTCTCTCTCACACTCTCACACTCTCTCCCATCCCCTACTCTCTCTCTTTCATAGACACACACACACACACACACACACTCCCATCCCCCTTCTCTCTTCTCTCCCATCCCCTACTCCCTCTCTCACGCTCTCTCCCATCCCCTACTCTCACTCTCTCTCTCTCCCCCATCCCATTCTCTCTCTCTGCCACCTCCTACTCTCTCTCACACTCTCTCCCATCCCCTACTCTCTCTTACACACACTCCCATCCGCCCCTCTCTCCCATCTGCTACTCTCTCTCTCTCTTGGGCTACTCTCTCTCTCCCCCTCTCCCATCCCCTAAACTCTCTCTTTTGCAGATACACACTCCCATCCCCCTCTCTCTCTCCCCTCTCCCATCCCTTACTCTCTAGATCGCTCACACGCACTCCCATCCCTCTCTCTCCTCCTCTCCCACTCCCTCTCCCACCACCTACTATCTCTCTCTCTCTCTCAAGTTCTCTCTCTCCCTCTCTACTCTCTCTCTCTCTCCCATCCCCTACTCTTACTCTCTCTCTCTCTCTCTAATCCCCAACTCTCTCTCACACTCTCTCCCATCCCCTACTCTCTTTGACACTCTCTCTCATCCTTTCTCTCTGTCTCTCTCATCTCATACTCTCTCTCTCTCTTTGCCACCTCCTACTCTCTCTCACACTCTTTTCCATCCTTTCACTCTATCTCTCCCATCTCGTACCCTCTCTTTGTCATCCCCTACTCTCTCTCACACTCTCACACTCTCTCCTATCCCCTACTCTCTCTCTTTCACAGACACACACACAGACACACACAGACACTCCCATCCCCCCTCTCTCTTCTCTCCCATCCCCTACTCTCTAGATTTGTCACACGCACTCCCATCCCTCTCTCTCCTCCTCTCCCACTCCCTCTCCCAGGTCACCTACTATCTCTCTCTCTCTCAAGTTCTCTCTCTACCTCTCTACTCTCTCTCTCCCATCCCCTACTCTTACTCTCTCTCTCTCTCCCATTCCCAACTCTCTCTCACACTCTCTCCCATCCCCTACTCTCTCTCACATTATCTCCCATCCTTTCACTCTATCTCTCCCATCCTATACTCTCTCTCTCTCTCTGCCTCCCCCTACTCTCTCTCTCATTCTCTCCCATCCTTTCACTCACTCTCTCCCATCCTTTCACTTTGTCTCTTCCATCTCGTACTCTCTCTTTGCCACCCCTTACTCTCTCTCACACTCTCACACTCTCTCCCATCCCCTACTCTCTCTCTTTCACAGACACACACACTCTTATGCCCCCAGTCTCTTCTCTCCCATCCCCTACTCTCTACATCTGTCATGCACACTCCCATCCCCCTTATCTCTCTCCCTCTCCCTCTCCTACTGCCTACTAGATCTCTCTCTCTCTCATCCCATCCCTTACTCTCACACTCTCTCTCTCCCATCCCCTACTCTCCCTCACACTCCCATCCCCTAATCTCACTCTCTCTATCCCATCCCGTACGAGCTCTCTCTACCACCACCTACTCTCTCTCAAACTCTCACACTCTCTCCCATCCCCTACTCTGTCTCTCTTACACACATTCCCATTCCCCCCCTCTCTCTCTCCCTCTCCCACTCCCTCTCCCACTGCCTACTTTCTCTCCCCCATCCCCTACTCTCTCTCTCCCCTCTCCCATCCCCTACTCTCTCTCTTTCATAGATACACACTCCCATCCCCCCCCTCTCTCTCCTCTCCCATCCCCTACTCTCTAGATTTGTCACACACACTCCCATCCCCCCTCTCTCTCCCTCTCCCACTCCCTCTTGCACCACCTACTATCTCTCTCTCTCTCTCAAGTACTCTCTTTCCCTCTTTACTTTCTCTCTCCCATCCCCTACTCTCACTCTCTCTCTTCCATCCCCTACTCTCTCTCACACTCTCTCCCATCCCCTACTCTCTCTCTCTCTCTCTCTCTCTCTCTCTCTCTCTCTCTCTCTCTCTCTCACCCCCATCCTATACAAGCTCTCTCTACCACCCCCTACTCTCTCTCAAACTCTCACACTCTCTCCCATCCCCTACTCTATCTCTCTTATACACATTCCCATTCCCCCCCCCCTCTCTCTCTCTCACACTCCCTCTCCCATTGCCTACTCTCTCCCATCCCCAATTCTATCTCTCTTACACACTTCCATTCCCCCTCTCTCTCTCCCTCCCACTCCCTCTCCCATCGCCTACTATCTCTCTCTCTCTCACTCTCTCCCTCTCTCTCCCATCCCCTACTCTCACTCTCTCTCTTTGCCACCCCTACTCTCTCTCACACTCTCACACTCTCTCCCATCCCCCCTCTTTCTCCCTCTCCCACTCCTCTGCCATTGCCTAATCTCTTTCTCTTCCATCCCCCTCTCTCTCTCCCTCTCCCACTCCCTCTGCCATTGCCTACTCTCTTTCTATCCCATCCCCTACTCTCTCTATCTCTCTCTCCCCTCTCTCATTCCCTACTCTCTCTCTTTCACACACACCCATCCCCCCTCTCTCCTCTCCCATCCTCTACTTTTTCTCTCACTCTCTCTCCCTCTCCCACTGCCTACTCTCACTCTCTCTCACACACACACACACTCTCTCTCTCTATGACTCTCACTCTCTCCCTCTCTACTCTCTCTTTGCTACCCCCTACCCTCTCTCACATTTTCACACTCTCTCTCTTTCTCTCTTACACACATTTCCATCCCCCCTCTCTCTCTCCCTCTCCCATTCCCTCTCCCATCGCCTACTCTCTCTTCCATCCCATACTCTCTCTCAAGCTACTCTATCTTCCCCCTCTCCCATTCCCTACTCTCTCTCTTTCACACACATGCACTCCCATCCTCCTCTCTCTCGCTCTTCCTCTCCCACTTTGTCTCCCACCACCTACTCTCTCTCTCCCCCATCCCCTACTCTCAATCTCTCTCTCCCAACTTGTACTCTCTCTCACACTTCCTCTCTCTCCCATCCCCTACTTTCAATCTCTCTCCCCCATCCCGTACTCTCTCTTTTCCACCTCTACTCTCTCTCTCACACTTCCTCTCTCTTGCATCTTGTACTCTCTTTGCCACCCCTACTCTCTCACATTTCCTCTATCTCCCATCCTATACTCTCTCTGCCACCCCTAGTCTTTCTCACTTCCTCTCTCCCCTCTCCCATCCCCTACTTTCTCTCTATCTCTCTCACACACACAAATAGCCATTCGCTCGCCCCACCCCCCCTAGCTCTCTCTTGGTTTTGGTTTGCAATTTAGGTCTCAATAGTGTGTGCGCACTACCTCGAATTCAATAGCATTTTAATAGCGTGTGCACACTATAGGGCGCATGCGCTATTCAAAGCTTTGCATTAAAACCAAGCCTAAGGCTTGGTTTTGCCTTGGAGATCCAACCCAAAGGTTTGGAGTTTATAAACAGGTCTGAGACATGTTTTCCAGCAAACATTAAAAAAATGATTGATTTTTCTTGTGTGCTCCCCTTCAAGATTCCTCGTGGTTGGGTATCGATAAGATTAGGTTACATAACATTATAGGTCTCTGTGTTAGCTATCTAACCATATAATTTATTTTTAATTTGAACTATTTTAAGTCTTTCATCTATAATTTCTTTTGAATGTATGTTCATTTTTTGTCAAAAACCACCATGTACTAATTGGGCTATAGATTTTAGCTCATTCATCGAATTTTGTAACAACTTAGTTTTTTAGAAACTAGACTCCATTCTACACACTTTGAAAAAAAGAAGTTTTGATTTTAGATTAGTTTTCAATCATTTCTAGGGGGAGCACACAGATATTTCACATTTTTGGGACGAGTCTAATTAAAAAATTCATTAAAAAAAAAATACATATTATAAAATTACCAAAAAAATCTGGGATAAACTACATAGTGTTAGGTAACTTTTGACTGGAGCGATTAAAGAATTTAAAAAAAAAAGTTAAAATTTTAGGGGGGCCACACTTTGTACTATGTTATGTTTTTTTGGAATAAACAGTACCACTTTCTATGGCCCCCTTTTTTGAGGACCTAAAACTAAACCATTTTGAAAAAAAATTAGTAGTTTAGAAACTAGATTCAAAGGACTACGACTTTTGTTTTTGTCATATCTTAAAATTTTGAGCGTAACTATCTTCAAATTCTTGTTGAAGTCCAGAATTTGCTGATTTCAGGAAAAAGGTGTCCACTTATACCCCCCTTTTGGCACCACAACTTTGTGCACTTACCCCCACCGTCCCCCCCCCCCCCCCCCCCCCCCCCCCTCCACACTCTCCACCGGTGGTAACATTCATAGTCCCTGGCGGCTTGTTTATTTCCTTGTCCACAACCCTACACATTTAAACACAAATAGCATTTACCCCACAATACATGTGGGACTAAAACCCTTGCAAACCCAACAAATCCAACCTTTTTTAGGAGCACACATGGAAAAAAACTCCCTAACAACACTAATGTACTTGGCTCTAGCAGTGTTTGATCAAACTTTGGCCATGCCTAAATTGGTTCTGGTGAAGTGTTGCCCGCAGTGACAATTTTAAGAAATTTGGTAATTGTCGGCATAGGCCTCTGCCTGCTATTTCATTTTTTCGGTGATGAAAAGGTCTCCCAACACATGGAAATATAATTTGGTGCCTGAAAGTCTTCCTGCCCAGTGTCTAAACTTTTATTTTCCTGCATAAATACATTCCCAAGATCGGCAATTTAAACTCAGCGGTAATATTGACTTTTTCAGTTGTAGTTTTCAATTCTCCCACCTACACCAAGTTAGACACATGGCCCCATCATGCATTTCCATATGGCCAATAATAGAGAACTCCCCATAGCCATGTATTTTGACACGTTGTTAGAAAATATTGAGCCACGCAAGATAATGAGGTGATAGCTCACTTGCCATGCAGATTCCTCCTCCAATTTTCTTCTTGCCATGTGTCCACTTGCCACATCAAATTTGGGACTACCACACCACCTGTTGAACCTAGCTTGTAATGCCACATCAGCATCCATACATTCTGTACAGTATGGTTAGTGCCTTGCCTAGTCACTTGAAACGTCAGCATAGGTGTTATTTTTTTGTTGACATCATCTTTTACTATGTTAAAATTGACAATCATTTGAATGTCATAATAGGGCATTTTACAACTGTTGTGATAGCCATTTGATCGTCAAATTTAGCATTGCAATTTTTGCTTCAGATCCCTCTTCAGATTGCTTTTTAGTTTGGCACCCTGACTTTGCGAGCCCATAACTCGGACATTTGAACTCCAATTCAGGTGTAATTTTTTTTGAAATTGGATCAAATTTTCTAAATTTTCTAGTAGTGGTATTTTTATTTTAGTTTTGGTGCACAAATTTTGTAGAAATTGCATTTTCTGGTGATTGTACTGCATAATCTTACATTTTGCAACTTCAAATGCTCCATACAGGCACATCTGGTCACTTTTTAAGGTTCTATTTTCTTTGAAAGTACCAATTTTTTCATCTACTTTCTAGATTTAAAGTCAAATTCTATAGTTGTGTGGACCAATTTCTCACTTTTAGAATTAGGCCTTTTTTAGCATTGTAAAGCTTTGATTCTTTTTCAGAATTATTGTAAATTTGAGCTACAGTACTTAAGTGATAGACTTAAGCCTTATAAGGTAGTTGTAAAAGAAAAATTAGAAAGTCCACTTTGTTCATTTTGACAAGTGGCCCATTGTAAACACATTACTTATAAAGTGCCAACAACATCTATTTTGGGGGGGGGGGTGTCTTTTGATTGAGTGAAAAGGGGGTGGGGTGTGTATTGTGTTTTTGTGTCTCTTTATTGTGCTCTTTTCATTTTTTGCATCATGGGTTTTAAATGTCCTCCTCTAACTTCACACAACTATTCTACATGGAAAGATATTGCATGGAGTAGATTAATGGAAAAAAGATATAGTCTTTATGTTGATGGTACAATTCCTAAACCTACTGATGCTAAAGAACTCATTGATTTGGAAAATCAAGACCAATATACTTTAGGAGTTATCAAGAGTTCTGTACATGCGGATCTTCTCTTTCACATTAAAAATTGTTCAGAATCCAAAGAAGATTAGGATAAACTTGAATAGTTGTATGGTAAGGTGGATGAAGAAAAGGGATTTCAGATTGAAGATGATCTACTTCTCTTAGATCCAAAGAATTTGGACATAATTTAGGATTACATCATTAAAGTCAATGAGTATAGGGCACTTTTGAAAAGTTGTAGAAATCCCATGAAGGATGACAGGTTGTTTCATCACATCTTGAAGTGGCTACCTTCTGAGTATGCTAACTTTGTTTCGAGTTTTAATACTCATAGGTTGACCATGAGATCTGCTTACCACAAGCCTTCCTTTGATGCATTTGTAGAGATGTTTATTTTTGAACAATCTCACTTGATGGATTTAGGACTTCTCAAGTCATCAAAGACCAAAGCCTTGGTGGCTAATGATGAGCACAAATCAAGTCAAGGAGGGAAAAGCACCAAGAACAAGAAGTAGTGGAAGTAGAAAACACAATTTGAGACACAACAATCCTCCTCTCAACAAGGCAATTATTCTTCCAACAAGAAGGGAAGTAATGAAAAGAAGGACAAACTCTTTTGTGCATACTGCAAAAGGCCAAATCATGATGGGCATCATTGCAAGTCAAAATGAATTGATGAGTTAGAAAACCTACTCAGGAAGAACAAGATTCAAGTGCCAGGTACTTCCAAGGATTCTACTCCAACCTCTTCAAAGGGTAAAGGGCAAGCACTTATGGAAAACACATGTTCTTCTTTGGAATGGATACTTGATTTAGGTGCCTCTTACCATATGGGCTCTTCAAAGGAATATTTTTCTTGATTGAAGCAGTCAATTGTACCACACATCTTCATGGAAGATGATACCAAAATGGAAGTTGAAGGGAAAGGACATGTGGAAATGAAAAATGGAGAATTCAAATATTTTCTCTATGTTCCAAACCTTAGCTCCAATCTCCTATCAATTTACCAAATCACTCACCTTGGAGATGGTCACAAAGTTGAGCTCCTTCTAGATTCAGTGATGGTGCAAAGTCTTTGAGATGATTCATTGATTGTAGTGAGGAAAGTCAATGATGAAAAGAGGCTTTATTCCTTCTCCCTTTTTGTGCCTAAGAGTCCTTCTCAAGCCTTGTTGACTCACTCTACTTCATGCATCAACTTATGGCATGAGCCATTTGGTCACCTTGACTTTCACTCTCCTCAACAACTTTGCTCTGAACGCATGGTTAAAGGTCTACCTAATATCAACTTTTCTGAGGGACATTGTTCATCTTGTTGAGTGGATATGAATCTTAAGGAGAAGTATGATAAAAGGAAGTCTTCTCAAGCTCTAGTTGTTCTTCAGCTAGTTCACATGGTTTTAGCAAGACCCTTTCTAGTGACTTCAGTTAGCCAAGGCCACTACATACTCACATTTGTTGATGACTTTTTGAGATTCACTTGGGTCTACTTCCTTCATCACAAGAATGAAGTGGTTCATAAGCTTCAAGATTTTAAGACTCATATTGAATACAAGTTAAGGAAAGCCATCAAGGTACTAAGGGTGGACAATGAGAATATATATGTAGACAAAAGACTTAAGAGCTTTTGCAGAATTAAGGGGATTGATCTTTAGAACCCACTAGCATTTAGTTCACACAAGAAAGATGTTGTAGCTATGAGGATTAGGACTCTCAAAACCATGGCAAGTTGCATGATAACAACCAAGTCTCTTGATCCTACATTAGAAGTCGAAGCCATTAGCAGTGGTACTCACATACTTAATAGGTCTCCTCATAATGCCTTAGACAAGAAGACTCCTTTTGAGGCATGGTGCGGTAGAAAACCAGTTGTGAGTCACTTTCGAGTCTTCGGTTGTCTAGCATGGGCAAACCTATCTTCCAGGAGTTGCAAGGCACTGACACCTAGGCCTTCTACCTTCATCGACTATGAAGAAAATGTGAAGGCTTACAAACTTATGGATCTAGAGACTCACAAAATCTTTGTGGAGAAGGATGTTCATTTTGAGGAAAGTTCCCCTAGCTTATCCTCTAATCCTCTCTGTATATCATACATAGTGGAAACTGATGGTGACACCAGTGATAGTGCTTCAATAGGTTTAGACACATGGGGTTTTATTGATAGTTGTAGTGAGAGGTCACATCAATCCTATCCACATGCTTATATTGCCACAGTGAAAGGTCCAGCACAACATGGTACATCTTGTCTTCTAGTTCCAACTTCAGTTGACTTGGGAGATAGACTTGAGAACTTACATCTTCTCATTGATGACAATGATCCTTCTACAGTTTTTGCGAGGGCTCACTCTAAACCTCATGTCCATTCTCTACATAATCAATCTCCACAAGTTGGTGTGCTTCTGGATCCTTATGAACAACAATTAGTGGAGGTCTCTTTGTTAGTTGAGGAGACAAATGGTTTAGTGGAACAGGTTCAATAGACATCTTTGTTTGATTTGCACTCATTTTTTTTAGCACAGTTGGAAGAGGTGACCATTAGCATTAGTACAAGGATACCTAAGCAAGTTTTTGGGCCACCATATATCTTTAGGGTTGTACCTTTGACATTGTTTCTTCCTAATGGGAGGAACACCATTCTACAGTCTTGGATCAACTTCTTCATCAATGTAGTCACCGTTTGACATTCTTCTTTGGAGTGGGGAGCCTATCTTGTCTCTCTTCCTCTTCTCATCATTCTCTTATGTATATATTGGATGTATTTAATAATGGGGGGGTCTTGATTACTCCATCCATCCATGCATCCCTATTTATCTTTCTTTTTGGGGGAGGAGTTTTCCCATGAGGTTTTCCCTCTTTCTCCGCTTTATGAGAGATTGCATTTTCATTATGTACATGGGTACCTAACATGGCCTAGTAGCTATGACCCATTATGCATCTTCATCCTAGTTTTTATAAGCTTAAGGATATTCCCCTAAGTTGCACTTAAGGGGGGGTGTTGGTGTAAATTAGTATTCACAATTTACACTTACTTAAGTTTACTTAGGTTAATGCATTATTTTATTATTTTTATTTGTGAGACACTTAAGAGTTTGTGCACCTTTTTGAGTTGTCATGTAGACAACACAGGAGTATGCAACTCTATTTAAGCACATGGTGTCTACAACACTATTTTGCATGTCACACCCTTGTAGGCTTATACTTTCATCATCACACATACTTTCATGCTTAATGGAGGATAACCCATATCTAGTGGACATGTGCCTAGTTGTATGACATATCATGATGTTGATTATGAGGCATTCTAGATATTTCTCAGAGGCCTTTATATACAGGCACTCCTAGTGTACTCTTATAATGGCATATTGAATATATCATCATTCTTATCATACTCTCTCTCTTGGTCTACAGTTATGCTTGTGTTTGAGTTCTTAGTTCTCTGGTAAATTTTGCTCTTAGGCAAATTCTTACAATTTAGGTAAACATAAGTTCACAAATTTCTTAATAAAAATAAAATAGAGTGTAAACAAAGTGTTTAAAACTATCATAAAATAGAGGCAATAATTAGCCTCATCAAGGGTTCCCCATTTTGTGACTCAAACTGGGGTGTGCATTGTGAAGCCAAAATAAGACTGTCAGCATCTAAACCCTATGTATCTTGATTCAAATTCTCCAAGGTTTCTCTAGGGTTCTCATCCAGGGAGTTTTTTTTTCACTAATGAGGCATCTTTAATTTCATCCTTGGTCTCCATTCCCTCTTCAATACCTTCCTAGTAGTTGATCGAAACCTTATCATCTTTCAATTCATTAGATATCAAATCCTCTTCCTCCTCACCAGCTCTTATATCATCCCCACTGTCAATGAAAATATTTTTCTTATTTGACCCAGTGGATTTGGCCTTAATCATAGGGGTTTAGTTTTTCCTTATTTTTTAATCTTTAGACTAGGTGATAGGATATGAGCCTTGTAGTAGTCTGTAAAAACAAGGATGATCACTTGATGTAACACAAGGTGACAAGCCTTCTTCTTGTGATTGGTTAAGCTACGATATAAAAAATTTAAAATTTGGTAGGGGAAGATAATGTTGTGTCCATACCAAAAGTGGTTTAAGAAACAAAATTAAAGCAGTGAACAATTTTCTTCCTACCATCTAGGGTTATGTAGGCTCTAACACAACTAAACACCGAGTGCCAAATAGACTTAATTTTCTTATTAGAAAAGGAATTTACTACCTTGATTAGCACTTTCTTATCATATTCCTCCTTAGGAAAAATGTTGAGATCCTCCTTGGTGATAATATTTTATTATTTTAAGTGTTCAAAATTTGTAGTTTAACTCGATTATTTTATTTGGTTTTATATTCTAGCTAGTAACCAATAGAAACTTATACTATTGTAATATTTCAATTAAAATAAAGAATACTATTAAACCATTAATTTTTACTAAAGAATAAATTAATTGAAACTAATCTATTTTATAAGCTACATATTCAATTCCTAGACTTTGCATTCTTTATTCTTGTATCATGCTAATTTTTTGTAATCTAATTGACCGCTAATTAAATAAAATACCATTAAATTCTTAACTAGAAGAAAGGTATGAGAGTTGTTTTATTTACTCTACTCATTGATATGAAAAAAAGAGAATATGAGTTAATTATAACTTACAATTCATATAACTGAAAGGTAACTAACATTTAAACTCCTAGGTTCACATCAAAATTAGTTATAAGTACCATATCATTTGCATTTCAATTCATCACAACAAAACAATAGAAATTGAATGCATATTTAATCATATACATATACATCAAGTGGAATATAAAAACAAAAAATAGATACCTAAGAAAATGCAGATATTATCTCTGAGTTTCTGCAAGCCTTGACATTTGCAAGAGAGGAGAAGCATTTCTATGGGCATAACCTCCCAACTATGGACCTTTAAAAATCCCCACACAATATGTACCAAGAAAGGTCCTCCCTAAAAATAGTCTTGGAACACTACTATCCTACAACTGAGTATCCAAGCGTTAGAGTTTTGGCTAGTCAACTAATGAGGTTGTGGACAACTTCCATAAACCTATCTTCTAACTACTAGAACTTTGACCAATAGTGATCACAATGAAATTCATATCACTAAACTAAATTGGCAAAGGATTTTAAATGAGCATCATGTATATCCAATCCCCCATTACTTGACTTGAAAATATCAATATACACATATTATGACAATGAGCTAACTTAATTATTGTAGATTTGATTAATTGTTATAGATTCATGGCTACTTAATCTTCCAGGGACATTCCCATTTACACCCTTCATCTCGACCATGAAAATCCTCATAGATAAATTGCTAGGTGATTCCATAGATGATATCTAGCTCTTGGAAATATAAATTATTGCCATCTTATCATGCCCATACAGGTCTATGGAATTATAAATAAGATTTACAATCTCCTTTCGAATTAATCCATTACTATGTAAGTGTTTCTCTCATCTTAGAGGCAATACTAACAATACCCCTATACAAGAGATGACACTTTGAATGCGATTTATTAGGATAGCTAAAATCATATTCAATAAACATAACTTTCTATTATCGTGTAGGATCCTTAATTATATCACTTCTAGAAAGAAAAATAAAGGAATACTAAAGCTATAAATATTTCAATTTTGCAATAAAGAGAATAATGGAGAATTACCTAACAAAATTTTGATTTTTTCAAAAACATATTTTAGGAAGGATGCAAATAAATTCAGATTATAAATGCATGACATGATGAAATCTTGACTTGCAAAATATTCAACAGAGTTGAGTGGATTGACTCTCCCATGTACTTCAAACTTATGGTATTGCCATGTATGTTGATCTTGGGTAGCTAATCTGAAATCAACTCATATAGAGAAATGATCATGATCAATTAATGTTTGACATAGAATTAAAAAAAGGTGAAAATACATTAATGGATCTTGACAAAATAATGCTTGAGTGTAGCAGACCAAAGTGAAGTGATTGTAAGAACCCATCATGTGGGTGAGTGGAGACATACAAGAAAAGATCCCACGTGCTTTCTTAGATACACAAAAAAGTTCTAAGGTGGAAAGGTGCTCATAAGACCATTAGTTCAAATATTAGTATTTTATGATGAGCCATCCTCAAATATAAGTTTTGATGGAATAAGGGGAATATTTTGAGGTAGTCTCTCAAGGGAAAAACATTAAAGCTATTGCCAAGATGAAAGGGTAATAATAACTCAATCTCTTAATGTTTTAATACAAGGGAATCTTCATACTTAGCTATACTCATAAGTATATATACACATGCATGCATATATGCATAAATCCCAAACACATTTATTTATATGTATACTTTTCAAAAGAATTGATGTATAAATCATAATTGACTTATGCATATGTACACATACATATATGAGTATACCTAGGTATTATGGTGTTGTTCTACTGAAAAATTGCATAAGCAACAAAAGGCTCACAATTTAAAAAGATAACAATTTTCTATGCTTAGTGATTCTCCTTATTCATTTAATGTTTCATGATATCTAGTTGGGTTATGGTCATCCTTTGTACATTCTTGCTTGTTTAGTCAATCCATCCTTGATCAAGGTGGTTAGATTTCATACTTAATAGTTGAAAGTTGATTCTGGTGCCCCATTCCTAACTCCCATTTGGGAAACACTTCCCCCCTTTATTGTGCTTCTAGAAAAGAAAATATTATAGAGTAATAATATAATTCCATAATCCAAAATATTAATAAATAATCATTTCCAAAATAATCATTTTTCAATTTCTATAATATTCATTTTCATTTTCTATCATAATGAATAACTAACATGTCATATGAAATATTAACTAATAACTAAAATTACATTTCAAATGACCAAATATATCAACAACTTTAAGTAACTTTACATGAATTCTCAATGACTAGAAGATTATTTTCATTTAAGAAAAAATTGGGATGTAACATACCCACCTGTGTTTTATTTTATCATCCTTGATGAACTTTAAAAAAAAAATTCTAACTAAAACATAAATCCACAACATATTTAATCTAATGTTCTTTCAATGTTCAAGTTCTAGGAAAAAGATGAGGAAACTTCTGGAAGATCTTGTCATAATCTTCTCAAGTGTCATTTTCTTTAGTATACAAATCCCACTAGACCTTTTACTAACTAATGTCTTGATTCTAAAAGTGAAGCTTATGAACCTGAATTATTTTGTGTGGTTCTATTTCCACTACCCTAAGGTCTCAGACCTATAAGAGATTCTTGCCAACATGGTCATGATGGGTTATATATTTCTTAAGGTATGACACAAGAAACACATTATGCATTTTGGAAAGTGTTAAAGGTAGAGCAATTCTTTAGGTTGTACTAGGTTTATGATATCTAAAACTAAAAAAAACTCCCACATATCTTGGGGATAGTTTAGAGTTTCTACCAATTTTGATAGTGCTTTTCCATGGTTTAAACTTTAGGAGAACCTTTTCTCTTAATGAGAATTATCTAGGGGTCCTCTTAGCATATGCATAACATTTTTGCCAATCAGTTTTCTCCTTTAGCCTCTATTAGATATGAACTATTTGTTCCTCCATCTCTAGAACCATCTCAGGCCCAACAATGATTTGATCTTCAATCTTGTTCCAACTCAAAGGGGTTATGCATTTATTCTTGTATAGAGCTTCGAAGCACACCATTCTAATACAAGATTGGTAAGAATTGTTATGTGAAAACTTCACCAATGGAAGATAATATCCCATAGGTACTACCAATCCATACAATATACTCTTAGGATATCCTCCAATACTTGTTTCACCCTTTTAGTTTGACCATCAGTCTTAGGGTGGTAGGTGGAACTGAAATTCAATCTGGTTCCCAAGGTTGAGAATGTGATTTTCCAAAATCAAGATACTATTCTAGTATCTCTATCTATCAGGATGCCAAAATTTTTGAGTGATTTTTTGTGCTCCATTTGCTAGGTTACCTGGTATAAAATGAGCCACCTTGGTTAGCATGTTCGCAATTACTAGGATGGTATTATGTCTATTTTGAGTCATGGATAGCCCTTGAATAAAGTCCATGGTAATTATTTTCTATTTCTATTTTGGAGCTTAATTTGGGTGTGGTAGCACAACTAGGTAATGATGTTCTGTCTTAACCCTCTAACATTTGAGGCACCCTACCGCATATTATGTTGTTTCTCTCTTCATCCCTTTCTAAAATTACAAAGGCTTCATATCGACCAACATCTTAGTCACCCTTAGGTGTCCTGAATATGGAGTAACATGTTCATCTCACATAATATCATCCTTCAAATCTTTGGATCCTTGGGTACATACATTCTACCAATATATCTCAAAATTTCATCCTCTTCTAGCTAGTATCCTCCATATCTAGGGTCTTGAGGATCCCTCTAAAGTGCTTGATGGATCTAATTATAAGGTTTGTCTCTCAATAGATATTGTAGTACTTTCTACATAAGCCTGGTATTTAATGCCACCATAGTTGATATATGCCTTTGCTAGGTCAAAGCATATGTTACCTTTGATATAATTGATCTCAAAATTGTAATCTTCTACAAACTCTAACAATCTTCTTTGATATACATTGAGGTTATGTTGGGTAAATATGTACTTTAGTCCATGACGATATGACCCGAGTTCAAAAGGTTTCCTAATTAGATAATGTTTCTACATTTGTAGAGCATGAAAAATGGTTGCTAATTCCAAATCATGTGGTACATAGTTTTGCTCATAATTTTTCAATTTTTTAGATTCATAATAAATAACCTTTTCTTCTTGAATCAATACCCCTCCCTATCATTCTCTTGATGCATTTTTTGAAATGGTGAATTGACCTTCAGGATCAGGTACCTTAAGTACTAGTATAGTGGTTAATTATTCTTCAAGTATTCAAAGGTTTCTTGGCATTTTTGGGACCAGATAAAATTCCACCCTTTTCTTTGAAGCAAGGTAATGGGGTTTGAAATTATGGAGAAGTTCTTGAAAAAATTCTTGTAAAATTCTACTACACCCATATAAAGCTTCTGGCCTCTAACACATTCTTAAGTACCAACCACTCTATGATTTCCTAGATCTTCGAAGGGTCTACTACTAGTCCTTGGGTTGATATAATATGCCCTAGATATTGAATTCCTTTCTAGTAAAATGAGTATTTGGATAGCTTCCCATACAACTTATGATCTTGTAACCTTTGTAATATCATCTCTAGATGGTTTTGGTGTTCTTCCTCATTTCAAGAGTAGATGAGAATATCTTCAATAAAAACTAACACAAATTTCTCTAGGAAATCTTGGAATATGCTATTTATGAGATTCATATTTAAGTCGTCAAGGCCTTCGTTAGTTTGAAGGTTAAAAATATGAAGTCATAATGTCCTTAATGGGTTCTAAAGGTAGCTTTGTGAATGTCTTCTTCCTTGATCCAAATTTGTTGATATCCTAATCTTAAATTAATCTTGGAAGATATATTTTCTTTCCTCATTTGATCAAATAGGTTATCAATTCTAGGAATTGAGTACCTATTCTTTATGGTGACCTTATTAAGCATACTATAATCTATGCACAACCTCATAGTACCATATCTCTTCTTGACAAACAATACTAGAGCTCCCCAAGGTGGGAAACTTGGTTGAATGAGTTTCTTATCCAATATATTTTCTCATTGCACTTATAATTCCATTAATTCGATAGTGGTCATACGACAAGGTGCTCTTGATATGGGTTCTGCCACACACACCAAATCTATTGTGAAATCAAATACTCTAGAAGGAGGTAGGCCAGAGAGTTCCCTTAGAAATACATCCTGGATTTCTTTTAGGGTATGGATTTTTTCTTCAAAAAGTTCCTTCATCCTTTCTCCAATCTCCCCATCTTCAAAGATGTAGTCATCTTGATAAGTGGTTTCTAGGGATTCTTTCATGTCTTATATCTTTAAGGAGAACATTTTGCACCTCTTTCTTCAAAATCTTTTAAGTTGTATGGTTGATATGTTTCAAGGTTTTTCCTCATGCATTACTCCTTGAATGTTTATGGGGTTGCCTCAATCATCTAGACACTCTACTATCATGGCAAGACAATCCACTTTTTCTTTGTTCTCACTTAACCGTTTTATCCCTATGATGATGTACATCACAAGACCCAAAAGGTGCTACATACATATTGACCATAGTAGAGAAGTTGGTAAAGTCTACTTGAGCCTCAAATAGAAAGAGCTCTACCTTAGCCCTTATCTAGTTTGCATACTCGACTATCTAGGGTTATGCCATAAATCTGGTTCTTATAGGAAATCTATTAAAAAATTTTGGGGAGATAAAAGAATTTTGTTACTCTTGTATCAATTAATATAGAAATGAGGTTTCCGTATATCTTATCCAAATTTCTATAGGACCCAATTGATGTTTGGCCTAACTATTGTTTAGCTCTACATGAATCCTTTGCTGATAAATAACCTTCCAAGGGAGTAGTAGGGGTTGTGGATATGTTTTAGTATTAAACTTGTTGGGGGGGATTGATTGGTGTAATGGTCCCCAACACATGTAAAATAACCTTTAGGTAGTCCTTTCTTTTAATTCCCTTTGTCACTGCCATTGTTACTTGAGTTACCTTTAAACTCATTTCCACTCTTTCCCTTGAAATATGTTTTATTTTTCTTTAAGTTATAAACTCTCTTTTTATGAGGTCTCATTTCTAAACTATCAACATTCTATAAATTGTTCCTTTTATATTCTCATATAGAATAACTCCTTTTGATTTTTTTTCTCTTTTTGGATGGCTCTTTCAAGAGCTTGCTCCATGGTTCATGGGGTGAGGAAGTTCATAGCTTCCCCAATGCTATTATTTAAGCCCATGATGAGCTTCCTAAATTTTAGGTTTTTTTCTTGTTGATAAGGGGGAACATACTCTAGTAAGAAGGTGAGCTTCTCCTAGTACTTATGCACAATTAAAACCCCTTGCTTGAGATTTAGGAAGTCTAACAATTTCTTATCGTAATTTTTTTGGGCAACCATCAATTTTTAAAAATAGAGATGAATCTATCTCAAGTGATTTCACTAGTCTTAATATTGAGATCTATTGTGATGTTTCCCCACCAGGAGTCTTCTTCTCTAGAGAGATGATATATTCCCCATACTGCTTTGAATATTTTAAAAAACTTCTGATTTTGAAATATTTGTTCCATTTTAGTTAACCAGGCCTCAACACCTTCTCTTGACTAGGAGCCTAAGAACCTATGGGGCTTGATTTTATTTATGTTGGTAGATATGTCACTGACTATCTCTTTTTTTTTTTTTCTTCAGATGGATGTAATGAAGCTTCGTTTTCCTTCATTATGGCTAGAGTTCTTAGGTTGTTTTCCTAGAAGGGAGTGATAAGTGAGTCTACTCCTAACCTTGCCCAATCTAGGCTACTATTTTATTCATTCTATTTTCCACATTTTCTAACTTTGTTTGTGTATCTTTCAAAACCTAGAACAATAGATTAGAGGATTTTTGATGATTGGCCCTGTTGGTCACCTCATCCTCTATACACTTTTCATTGCTAGCCATATTTTAAGTTTGAGTTTCCTAAAATATAAAATTGTTCTTAATCAATATCATGCTCACATTTGTTTTGAAAGAGAAAGAGAAAAAATAAATATTTGTTTTCTTTAAGAGTGTAAGTACAACAAAAGAGAAGAATTTCCATTTTCTCACTTTATTGGTTTTGAATAATTTTATTGTTGGAGTTGCAACTACATTGTTTACAAAATTTCTTCTTTTGAGGGCACAACATAAATATCTTAACATAGATTAGACACCCTATTCCTAGGTATTATATCCATTTTCACTTTAGGCTTACCCTTCCCTTTACATGGTTTATGATAGCTCAGAAGAGGATCAATTTGCTTAGCATTCCAAGCCTTAATAAGTCTATTTATCAGTAACACTTTCTTGTCAGGAGTCTAGTTGAACTTCTCTTTCTTGATTCATTACAAAGCTTGTGCTAAGGTTTTGTTATACCTAGGTATGGAGTAACAAGAGTAGTCATGTTTTAACATGTTCTTAATCAGGTAGAAGAATATGGGCTGTCAGGGTTTCTTCCAAGGGGTGGTTCAGATATACATCATGTTTCACATTAAGAATTATATTTTCAGTTTCCCTGCCAGTTAAAAGTGTGATGACTTCAAGGTGTAGATTCGAACCTAGAGCTCTGATACCAATGTAATATGTTAATTTTCCATAATCTAATCAACCATTAATTAAATGAAATACCATTGCAATCTTAACTCAAACAAAGGTATAACAATTATTTTAGTTACTCTACTCATTCACATGAAAAGGAAAATAGAGTTAAATAACTTGCAATTCATATAACTAAAAGGTAACTAACATTTCAAAATCTAGGGTTTTGGATCCCCTGCAAAAAACATTTTTTAATGCCGAGAATTGAAAACATTTCAACATCTAGGTTGACATAAAAATCAGTTATGACTACCATATCCTTTGCATTTCCATGAATCATAACAAAATAACATAAATTGAATACATGTTTAATCATATACATATACATCAAGTGAAATGCAAAAAGATGAAATAAATACTTGATAAAATGTAGATATTGTCTCTGAGTTTGTGCAAACCTTGGCATTTGTAGAAGAGGAGAAGCATTTCCATGGGCTTAACCTACCAATGTGGAGATTTAAGTATCCCTACAAATTATCCCTCCCTACCCTAGGAAATTGGCTTGGGACACCAGTGTCCTACCACTAAGCATTCATGTGTTAGAGTTTTTACTAGTCAACTAGTGAGTTTGTGGACACCTTCCATCAACCTGTCTTCTAAATGCTATCACTTTGACCATTGGTGATCAAAGTGACATTCATGCTTCTGACCTACATTGGCCAAGGATTTTAGATGAGCATCATGTATGCCTAATCACCCACCACTCAACTTGACAACAAGAATATAGACAAAGGATTACCATGAAATGACTTAGTTATTAAAGATTTAATTAATTGTCATTGATTCATGCTTACTTTAACTTGCAGGGATATTTCCATTTACACCCTTCATCTTTACCATGTTGGTCCTCATGGATAAATTCCAAGGTGATTCCTTAGATGATATCTAGTTCTTGGAAATATAAAGCATTGACATCTTATCATGCCCATATTGGTCCATGGTATTATAAATGAGATTTGCATTCTCCTTTTCAGATGAATCCATTACTATACATGTGTTGCTCTCATCTTAGAGGCTATACTAATAATACCCTTGTATGAGAGATGACTTTTTGACTGAGATTTATTAGGATAACTAAAATCATATTCGATAAACATAACTTTCTATTATCATGTAGGTTTCCTAATTATATCAGTTTTAGAATGAAAAATAAAGGAATACTTAGGCTAAAAATATTTCAATTCTACAATAAAAAGAATAATGGAGTAATCCTTGAGAAAAAAAGATTTATTCAAAAATATATTTTAGGAAGGATGAAAAGAAATTTAGATTATAAATGCATGATGTGATGAAAGCTTGACTTGCAAAATAATTAGGCAGAGCTAAGTGGGTCAACTCTCCCATCTATTCTAGACTTATGGTATTGCCATGTATGTTGATGTTGGATAGCTAATCCGAAATCAGCTCACATAGATTAATGATAATGATCAATTATTGGATGAGATAGAATAGAACCTAATGTGAAAATACATGAATAGATATCATCAAATAAATGCTTGAGTGTTGCTGGCCAAAGTGAAGCAATTATAATAATCCATCCAAAGGGTGAGCATAGATATGCAAGAAAGGATGTCACATACATGCTCAATAAGAAAAGAAACTTCCAAGGTGACAACCACTCACAAGTCCATCAGTTGAAATATGAAGGTTTTATGATGAGCCATCTTCAAATATAAGTTTGTTTTTTAATACAAGGACATCTTCATACTTAGCTATACTCATAAGTATATATACACATACATGCATGTTCATATCTCAGTATACCTAGGTATTATGGTGTCATTCTATTAAAACATGTCATATGCAATAGAAGGATCACAAATAAAGAAAGGTAATAATTTTATGCTTAGTGATTCTTCTTAATAATTTAATGTTTTATGATAATTGGTTAGCTCATGGTGATCCTTTGTACATTCTTTCTGGTCAAGTCATTTCATTCTTGATCAAGGCCGTTTGATTTCATACCCATGGATTTAGGTGCCCCATTCCTAACTCCAATTTCGGCAAAACTCCCCCCCTTCATTGTACTTCTACAAAAGAAAAATTTCCAAAGTAATAAAACATTTATATAATCAACATATTTTTTCTACAATGACTGGAAGCGAGAGCGCAGGGAGAGAAGATAGAGCTTTTGGTGCCAAGGAGGCCAATGATGGCAGCAAAAAGGAGATTGAGGATGACAATCCTGATGATTGGTGGGTCCTCCCCATGCCTGTGCCTCCTTGGAGTGGTGTTTTCTGCAATGATGGGGGGTGTTTATTTTCTTCTTGGGGTTTTTTTGGGCTAGGGGATGTTCTCTATTTTGAGGGGTTTTTTTCTCTCTATTGGGTGGGGATTTCCTATGGTGGCTTTTTGGATTGTCTCCATAGTTTTGATGTTACTATAGACACTTTTATAGGCTTGATAAGGTGTGGAGATTTTGGTTGACATTATTTTTCGCTAGCACCCCTGTTCACCATGTTTGGCTTTAGATGTGTTGGGTTTTTTAGCTTAGATGTAGTGTTAGTCTCTACCTCTAGTGGTCTCTCTTGTATTTGGAGTTTGTTGGAGATAAAAACACAAATGGGTTTGGTTTGTATGGCTATGTGTTGTGGCTCCAATGGCAATGCTTCTCTTTGGTGAATCCTATTATGGCTCATGGGGCTCTTGTGATTCCTATGGTCTACAGGAACTTGGACATTGATAGTTTGGTCTAGAGGGGAAATATTATCCCTGTCCCTATTACTAGTTCTATTGATGGATTTTTTCCCTAGATAGGTCTTCACTTTCATGGGTTTTCTTGTTAGTGGACCCCCTTGGTTGGGCACTATTGTGGAGTGTACTTTTTTTCATCATTTGGGGATTCTCTTGCCTCTGATGCTTGCTTCTTTGGGGTTTCCTTCGGTTCCTTGTGCTTTGAGGTGATGAATTCCTCTGTTTGGTGGTGGAATTTGGTTGAGGCTGTCATTTTGGGGTTTCTGATGTTTGTGTAGTTGAAATGTCCTTTGTTCTATTCTTTCACTTTCCTTCTTTCTATGGAGGTGGAGGACCATATTGAGGTGGGGGAAAAGCTTATGGAGGTAGTTGGTTCCTTGGGGAAAGTGGTGGTGAATGGGTTCAATCGGTACTCTCCTTCTATTGTTTGTAGGTATCTCTTTCTTATTATTAAAGATCTCTATCTAGAAAGAACATGTTTGGACACTGTACTTCATGCAGTGAAGGGATGGCTTCATAGCTAAATGCTTTGATGCAAAGAGGTGTGTTATTGTCCTTAAGGATGGGTTGGGTCTTCCTATTTTCTTCTACATTCACAACTTCTATGGAGGTGGATAAATCTATTATTGAGAGAGAGATCATATTTGGGTGTTGTGAAGCAGAGGAGATTCCTATTGAGATTTTGTGTACTTGTGCTACTTTTAGTATTCTTCTTAGCAGAAGAAGGGGGAGAAAATGTTATCTCTGGGGTTTGTTCTTCCTCCTCCCCACTCCTCTCATAGGTATTATGGTGCTATGGGAGTTTATGGGGGGATGTAAGACTTTTGACTACATTTTCCAATGTTGGAGGTTGAGCCTTTCTAGGACCCATGGTTGGAAGATATATACTATGTTTTCCAAGGCTGAAGGTATAGGCTTGTTTGGTCCTATATTTTGCTTAGTGTTTTGATAGGCACAGATGGCTTGAGTTTTCTCCCTTGTTTTTATGGTGATTTCTTGTTTTAGTTTTACTTTTCCCAGTGATCAAGTGATTGCTAGTAGTTCTAGAGGGTACACTCTAATCCTTTGTTGTTGTTTTTTCTTTAAGCTTGCAACTATTGTGGGGGCTTGTCCTAAGTCATTCATTGAAAGTTTTGACCATGATTGGTGGGTTAGTCACTCGTGGACCTTTGTCTTTGACAAAGGGAGATCTAATTTCAACACTAGTGTTGTTCTATTATTAGTGTCTATAGTTTTGATTGTACTTCCGGTCAGCACCCATTAATTGCCATTTTTCTTAATCAAAAACATATTTCTATAATCCAAAATATCAATAAATAATCATTTCCAAAATAATCATTTTTGAATTTTTATTATATTCACTAACTAACATGCCATATGAAATATTAACTAATAACCAAAATTCTATTTCACATGATCAAATATCTCTACAACTTTAACTAACTTCACATGAATTGACCATGCTAAAAGATTATTTTAATTTAAGCAAAATTTAGAATATAACAATTCTCCTCAATTATACTTCTTATTGAAAACAACCAACAATATTAGAAAATGGTGTATTTGTCACCTTTATTTATATTTTAATCTATACCGGGGACTTAATTTTAATTTACTAGTAAATCTATGTCTCAGTTTGTTCATAATGAATGTGTAATTAATGTGCTGGCTGGCTAAAAGCCTTTCTCTCTGTGTCACATTGTAGCCATTTAGGAAAATTCTAACCCGATTTTGGTTCTTTGCTTTGTTGAAGTATGTTTATTAATATTCTATATTGAATCAGAACTATATTCTATTAAAATTCTGTGTTCGTGGGTCTTTAAGATGTGCAAGATTAAGTATGGATTTCTTATGACGAATTTGCAAAATTAGTTCGTATTTTTCTGGATAAAATTAAACGAAGTAGAATACCATCACTTTGAGAAAGAAAATGGGCCAATTTGAAAAAGAAGAGAGTTTACAGAAAACCTCCGGAAAGAATATATGTAGTTTACGAGGCAAAAAAGTTCTGAACGAGTGAATATAAGTTGATTATATAAAACATAAGCTTCGTTCATAATGCTGTGAGAAGAAAGAAAGTAAAGTAGATTTGACTAAATTCTTCATTTATGACAAGAAAGAAAGTAGAGTGGATTTAACTCACATCGTCTCAGCTCAGCATTCCAATAATTCTTCAAGTTGAAGATAAAATCCGCAATCATTAAAGCGTGTGTTTCATGAAAACACTCCCCACCTTGCGGAAAATCCCCTCTCAGCAACTTTTGTAGTCAAAGTTTTGTTGTAATGGCTGATCACAACATCAACCATATTAGTGAGATTTATGACCTCGCCAATCCCAACTGGTAATATTTGCCTAGGAATTTATTCAAATTAAACTCTATATTTCTCTTCCTTTTGTCTTTTTAGTGTTCGTTTCCGTTGTCTATTAAGTTTCTCTCATATTTTTATTAGTCTCTAGCTGAAATCTGTCGCAAGCCTGACAAAAAAACTTGATAGAATACTGACAGTTTCATTTTGTAAATTGTTTTATAAATGTCCCTCTACAATTTGTTTCGTGATAGTTTTGTGAAATAGAAGAAGTTGCTAAAATGAAAAATAAGTTTATGGAGGATCTCTACTATAATTTCAATAAAGCTGATGTATCTAGACCAGCACATAATTATAAATGTTTTTACTTAACTTCTGCTGCTAAATTTAGCATTGTGTTTAGTAGAAACATTTGTATTCTTCTATCTTAAATATCTGTAATTCTAATGGTATTATATTTCTAGTAGAAAAGTTCTAAATAATTTATAATATTTGTGTTAGTGATTGGTTTCTGGATTAGATTGTGTTGTGTAGTCTAGGGGAGAGGACCCAGTAGTTGTGCGCGTTCCAATAGTTGTGACAGTAGTTGTTAACTTAATACCCATACTTGTTGATTTAATATCCAACATACAAGATTGTACCAATGGATGTGACTTTAAAGTTGTTTTTGTTAATGATGATTACCCATAAGAGAATGAAAAGTGTCCCTTTTTCCAAAAGCCAACCAATAGTGTGATGCCACATCAGCTGCACAAGTATAGGGTCTCCAATGCACTATGATTGGTCTCACTTTTTTTTGGGCTATTTTATGTTGATGTGGCATCATATTTGATGATGTGGCTCTCAAACCTTAGTTATAACCAGGAGACTTGCCAAGTAAGCTACTATCAAAAAAATGAGAGTGATTTGAAATTTCCACATACGATTTTGAGAACTGCAAAAGTTAGGGTGCACAACTACTGGGTCCTCTTCCCTAGTATAATTCGAAATGTTGATGGTAAATTTTTTCAATACAATCTAATCCAGAAGCCAATCATTATAATCATAATGGATTGTGAAAATTTGATCTCTTTATACGTATGTTAGATCAATGTAGAAATGATAGGAGAGATTCCAACGACAGGGGACGCACCGCTGCTTGCCTTGTAAATGTTGTATACCAATTTGACAGAAGCAATGAAATGGTGAACGAATGGTGCAATCTACTCAAATTTGAGATATATGAAAGAAAAACAGAGAAAATACAAGGCAGTAGTGAGAGTATTTGGGGCTGTTTTCAAGTGGGCAGGGCAAAGTAGAAGCATGACAGATGCGGAGGAACTTCAAATTCCTTCAGAAGTTGTTGCATTCAAAGGTATCATTTCTGAAGGAATTAGTGCTCTGAAAAAGGATATCAAAAACACATGGAAAGCAATCAATGCACGCCATGCTTCCATCAGTGGAGTGGATATTGGCTTACAATACTCGCAGAGGAGTGCTGAGAGGCATGGATCTCAGAATATCTGGATTGTTGGCCACTCGTTGGGAGCCGCCATTGCAATAGCAGCTGCAAGAAAAATGGATAGAGAAAAGAGAGATAAAATAGAAGCACATCTCTTCAGTCCTCCCTTTTTTCACCAATATTTCCCGAGGTGAAATTCTTTGAAATGCTTGGAAGAGCTTTAACAACCGTCCGTGATTTTTGGCGCTCCCATGATTTTTGTAAGCCTAATGCGTTTGATTATAAGATGATAGATGATGCCATATTGCATGGTTTATATAATGATTTTATTAGGGTTAGTGCTTGGATACCCAACATATATGTGGGGAAGAATGATCCCATTTGTTGCTCTTACATCCGTTGTTTCGAGAAGATGGGGGTACTATACAATCAGAACGGTCAGCCCCTTTATGAGCGCATGAAGTACCTGTTTTGTTTTGAAGTAGCCCAGGAGAGAACACCATGGCACTTGCTTCCCTCTGCTAAGCTTTTAGTAAAAGACAGCAATAATCAGCATCCTAGTCAGTGGTGGGCAAGGTGTCTGAAACTTGAGGGCAAGTTATTTGTTCCTCCTGATGAGCCTCAACTCCCTTAAAGAGGTATGACCGTGCCTGGAAATGAATGTGTTGCTATGTTATGGCTACAAATAATTTGTGCTGCATGTAGAGTTTAGGGATTCTCCTATCGGAATCAGATGCAATTTTTTTCCCGATGGGGGATAAGATATTATATTAACTGTCGAAATTAGATACATCGGTGCCATGCAGTCTTCTACTTCATTACAATCAAAAACCACATCTAATCGTCTAATCTATTCGCAATCCACTTAGAGTTCTGACTGAAATTGTAACATTGCCATATTATACTCTGGTACTCTTCACTTTATTTTTATTTTTAATTATTTTGATTTTATCTTCATCACTGGAAACTTAATTGAAGATTTCAAGCATCATTTACAGTCTCACTTTTATATGAAAAAACAGTATTCACATCTGCTTTACATCGCGGTTTGAGGTTAACGTTTAAATGGTCCATTGAAGGGACTGCGACAAACTTTCAGAAAATAGAACATAGGTTTTTTTGATCAAGAAAATATTGAAGATTATTAATCTATTTGCACACAAATTTGACAAAGTCTCGTAGTTTATATATTTTCGTTATCTGAACGAAGAAAGTAAATTAATCTAAAGAATTAAAAATTCTCATCTAGTCAAATTGAAGAAAATAGAAAAAATGTTGAGCGTTCTTATTATGATTCTTTTTCTGGGAGAAATAAAATTGGTTGAAGAAAAACTAACTTCAATTTATATTCAGAAAAACAAAATAGAAATAGACAAAATTGCAGAGAGGAAATGGAAGTAAAAATGAGGCAGATCAAGAGTCTCAAATCATTTCCTCACGCCTCTTATGTTCACATAAATATGTGATGATGAAAATTATGAGATTATGAAAATAGACGCTTAAAAGAATATCTCTTGACTTATTATATATATATATATATAAAAGCTAGTTTTAAACCAATCACAAATAACTATATTTCATATATGTTAATTATTTATTTTTATACTAATGTTTACATACTTTTTTTAAGTTTCTCAATTTATTTAATAATTTTCTTTCTTTTCATTAGATAATAGCCTTGGCATCTTATACACTCTTTTCCTGAGTGCTTTATTTTGTTTTGCTCAATTTCAAACTTTCATTTACATAACCTTGCCAAAATTCTCTAGTATGTTGCAATTATTTTTTATGAATATTTTTATTTATATGTGTTTCTACATTTTCCTCTTTGCTATTGATATATTTGCTTATGATTTTTGGCACTTTGTTTGTTGTTTGTTGATTTTGGTGGCTTTAAAGAAAACAATTGGTAACTATTTAGAGCCCTTCAGTAAATTTATATAATCTCTTTTTCAGATCAAAATGAAAATGAAAATTTTAATAATGTAAAAGTCCTTTTGAGCAAATCTTATATGAGGATAAAAATTCAAACACAATATCTTGCCCAAACTGGAATACCAATCTCCATAAAATAGGGAAAAAAAGTCTCCATAAAATAGGGAAAAAGTTCAAAACAAAGCATAAATTACCTAGAGCTATAATTATCTTTCATCATTTGTACCACTAATTTTTGACATTTGATTATCTTTCCATCTTTCCTTGTGTATTTGTACTATCCTTTTTGAAATTTCAATGCCATCATTTGGAATCAGTTGGAACAAAAATATGTTTTCGAGATTTCACTATAATTTGTTACCTGTACCAGAATGGGTTTATTACACATCTTTTGATTAGGGTTTTATAGAGTTATGAATGAATAGATTGATATGAAATTTAATAGATTGTTTTTCATTATTAATACGTTGACAGGTAGAATGATAAGGTTGGAGTATTTATTAGTTAAGTTTATATTTTATTTAAATTTAAATTTCTATTAGTTTTTTAATTCGATAATAATTTTTGTTATGTTTTAAACTATCTGTTGTATTCATGTGATTTGAAATGGAAATTTAAATCGAGCTAAACGACCACAACCTTGGTGAAGATTTGACTGAGGAGTGAATTCCTTGTTCCAAAATTCAACAAAGATTGTAACTAGGAATTATTTGAACAATAGAAATATATTCAATAGTAGCACTAGAAACTATTGTGTAGATTGTATTTTATCTCCACTTTAAAATCTTATAATTCCCAATAATAAATAGAACACTAATGTGATTCAATTTAGCTTGTGATTTCTATCTATACTCATATAAACTCTCTAAAAACCCTAGTTGTTTTTAACCCTAAATTTTCTCAATTCAAAATTTCACCAATTGTAATTTCAAAAATAGTGATAGCTATGAGTATCATCTCTATATACTCCAGCAATATCGACTAACTCATTATTTACTTCCCAAAATTGTTCTTCCACTAAAAATAGAGAAGGTTGTTCATCTCTATGCCCAATTCATTTATGTGAGAAAAGGAGGAAGCATGGAGAATCAATACACAAACATGAAATATCAAGAATTGCTAAAGTTCAGCTCTATGCAGACAATTAAAATATTTCAATCCACCGAATGTTTAGACAAATAGTCCCTTGCTTTATTTCTCTCTATAGTTTTCGAACTCTTTAATATTAATTTTTCCTTTAATTTTTACTGAAAACATTAGAAATATGTTGTAGTACAGACCCATGATTATATAGTGCGATGAATGGTTAAATGGTTTCAATATTAATCAATAACAATAATAATAAAAATGTCAGAATTCTGCGTCCTCATTCAAACCAATTCCACTATGCATGTCTTGCATTTGTTTCCAATTTTTTTTTTACTATAACCATGAATGCTGAAGAGACACATGGTAGAACAACTACCAGTGTCTCAATGGTGCAAAGAATTTAGAGCCCGAGGAACAACAACCTCTGATGGTTCCGAGCCTTTTGTGTTATGGTAACTCTATGTATTAATAAAATCTTCCTTTCACTTGGATAAATAGGTTTCTCCATGTACATGGCTTTGGTTCAAGCGGATGTGAGAAATATTAGTTGAATGATATCAACCGTAATAATGTGATCTTTATAGGCACTTCCAAATATTTCCTTCCAACTTTAATTTTTAAACTTCATAGTAATAAGCGGATGAAGCATATCAAACAATAAAACATCAAGAGAGTCTATATGCTTAGAAAAGAATAAAACACGAAAGAGAGCAAACCATGACTAAAAGAGCTCTTGAGAACAAACTGTGTAGAATTAGGGTTAGAATTATTTTATATAGAGAAGAAGCCACGATAGATTTTTATATTTTTATTTACAGTCATTTCATAATGGATTTACTGTTAGAATTCAAGGATTTGGAATAGTTTTGGGGAAATTTTATATTAAAATCATAGTAGATCTAAATTTTATATTTGTAAAGATAGTGCTTTATAATTTAAATAGGATTTATTGTTAGCTTTTAAAGTAAAAAAGAAAAATATTTAGTACTATCGGACCATTATTATTATTGATAGTTTGTTATTTTATATTAGATCATTATGCTTAATAGTCATATTTAATGGTCTATTATGAAGATTAAATTCTCATTTCTTGTAGTTCATCCCATCTCATCAATGATGACACAGAGTATAATATATTATCGAGATTCAATTCTCTTCTCTTATGATTATTCATCCTAATACAAAATCATATGATTTTCAAGTTGATAAACAATATCAACATGATCTAGTCATCCAAATATAACAAGTTAGGTTCTTCTTTACACAGTCAATATAGTTTGTGTATCCAATAATTTTTGATACCAGTGAAAAAATTAGACTTTAAAAGGAGATTTGATTCAATGAATGTGGGTATGATTTCTTGGCCTAATATGATGCAAACATATCTCATTTTGAAGGATGATGGGGTTCATTAGAGAATTTTCTTTAGATGAAAACAAATGTATTACTTAGTTTATTCACTCCTTATTTAAATAGTGTCATGATTAGAAAGTACATAAAAAACCTAAATTCCCTAGTTATAGTGGGTGAAGTATATTTCTTAACTACTCTATTAAACCTTAGTATTGTTGCATCATACACAAATTTCAAAATAAATATTTATGAGAACTACTATTACTAAACAAGTTACTATACTACTAAAATGACAAGTACCAAAGTTTTACTATGCCTATAATTAGATAGAGAATTTTGTAAATAAAGATCATGTAAATATGATGTTTAATAAACACCCATTCATTACATTTTATTTTTAGCATAAAAATTTAAAAACAGAAAATTTTATTTTATTTTAGATTTGTTGTTTGACCCTCTTGTAGTTGGAATTAAAAGAGATTACTAAAGGGAGGTTCTCAAATCTAGAAACATTAATACAAACTTTAGTAAAGATAAGTATGGATCTAGAAATTGTACTAGATATCAATAGACAACAACTGAGAAAACAAGCTACTATGCCCTTAAAATCTTCTTTAGGCTAGAACTCAAAGGTAATCGTGGGAGTCTAACCCACACTTGGACTAAGGTAAAGAAATTATCATCAAAATTCTATTTTGGCATCTATTTTCAAAAAGATAGATCCATTTTACCAAACATCCAAAGTCCACAAAGAACCATATTTCAATCTTCCTTATTAGGAAATTCAAACAAGAGAAAACCCTTGGGAAGGGTATAAATTCCCCAAAAAATACCTATGATAGTAAACTCCAAAGTCAAAATTGAAACATCCAAGTAGGGGGTCATAAATAAAGATAGAAAACTCCTGATTTTGGCACCTCACTTTGAAAATCCATTTTGCAAAGTTGCACAAAGTTGTCAAGAAACCTTTATGCAACTTTTACTCCTTACATGAAAATGACTCTAAATTAAATCCACAACCTAATGAACATGAAAATAATGATCGTTAGTCCTCATTTTATGATCTTACCCTTCTTTTACTAGTTTTACCAACATAGGGTCTTATAGGCCAAATGATCTCACTGGTCTTATGCTTAAAATTTGACAACTTAGCCCTCTCAAAATGAACTCAATAACCACATCTAGACTAAATGTGACATTGATCCAATTGTGAAATGAATGAGAGATTATAAAGGACAATTAAGGATGATGGTACATATACATTGATCTATGACACATTTAGTACGTGCATAGTTGATCATGATGGCTTTGATGTTGTTCATGATTGCTTTTATAAGTATCATACATTTTTATACATTATATTTTGATTTCAAGGACCAATGAGACATAAGAAACTATTTGGTCTCTTAAGAACTAGTGGTATAGGTTGGGTAAAAATGGTTAAACTTGTCAAACATGATGGAGACAACATACAAATATTATTTATAGTCCATGTAACTCATATAGATAATGTTTGTGGATATAATATTTATCAAATTGCAACTTTCATGCCTTTGATTTCAATTATTGGCATGCATATGTTTTGCATGATTCTATCACCCTTGGTGAAAATATGTAATTAATTAAATACATCCAAAATCTTTTTGCCAAGGATTTGCATAGTATAGATATATTCTATTTTATTGATGCTAAAGGAATGTTTGAATTATTCATCTTATATTAAATTTATTATTCATCAAAATGCATATGTAATGCTTATGATGCTCAATTGTTAGTGCTGATTACATGTATATATTTTTTGTGACTCTCCTACCCTTGGTTGAAACAAGTAATTGAGTAAAGACACCCCAATCCCTTTTTATAGTGTAGACTTTACTTAGTATCAAATTGGGCTACAAGTTGATAGAAAAAAATGGAGGAATTTAAGAAGACAAATGCGGAGGATGATAGATGAAGGTAATGTTCAAATTCTAGTAGGGAAGATTCTTCATTGTAAACTTCCTATTGGTAAGAGGTTAAAATATTTAACGATTTAGTCAATTACATCTCTTTTTTGTCACCATGTTGAAAATATAGAACATACGTTTCAAGGCTTCTTTTGGGCTAAAAATATGGAGGGAAACATCTGATCATTTCCTTGCTATTTTTTATCATATTTTACATTGTAAAGAACCTATTTTGGATTTTGCATTGCATAAAAAATATGATTGCTAATACTATAAGACAAACTATTTTAATGCATATTTGAAAGAAAAAAAATGTGTAGTTGTATTTTATAATCCAATTTTGCAAGGAAATTCAAATGCTACAATTTATATATTAATGATGTAACCTTCAAACCGTGATCTCTAGTTAAAAATAAATGAATGTAGCCAATAATTTTATAAACCTGTAGACTTTACATTTTCTCTAATATTTCAACTTTATTTTTAAAAATAATAATATTAAAGTGGTTTTAATGCATTAAGGTTAAAGTATTAAGTTAGATATTTTAGTTATGGTAGTTATTTTATAACCATTGAACTTCTATATGACTACCATGAATCTTATGAATAAGTTATTATTTTCTATTATATCATGATTCCAGGCCTAACAATAGTATCAAAGTAACCATTGTTCATTACATCATAATGACTACTTAAAAAATTTATTGTGTTTTATTTGTGGCCGAGTACAAAGAAGAACTCTGAATTTTAAGAGACATAAGGATAACATCATCCAAAACAAGTGCCATAAAATGACTTGCCTCTTTACTTATAGTAGAAATAACAACAAAAGTAATAGTTTTTAAATTAAAATGAATAAATTAGATAATTTCAACATAATATAATAAATGAATAAATATATAATATATCTTTTTTAATATAGTTGTGGCAATAGAATTTTTTTTTTGAATATTAATATTTAAATAATCATTATTTATAAATTATAATTATTATAATTTAATTTAAAAAAAAAATTATATCTTAATTTTTTATTTATTAATATATTAATTAATTATATATGATCCATGAGATCTTATGTGATATATTATTGTATTATATTATTATATTTTATATTTTATATTATTTTATATTATTATTTGTAGTATTATATATTAAAAATAATATTTACAAAATTTAATAATCTACACCTAGATTTCAAGAATATTAAAACAACTTAAAAAAATATGGATAAAAACTAGTTAAGTAAATAAGCTTTACAATAATATTTAATAATAAAAGAACTAAATTTAAAACTCATAAATGAGCCAATTAAAAACTAGAAAATTAACTTATAAAAATTATAAAGTTAAGAAATTATCATGTAGCTCTTCAAAACATAATATTAACATAAGAATTCAAAAGATATCACAATAGTACTTAGCCTATTGATAAGTACTCATAAAAAATCATAAAATTGTATTGTTTGTGGGAAAGATTTTGTATGTATCCAATAGTTAAAGAGGCTTGAGCTTTGCAATGTATAGAACAATCAAAAGAAAATTGGAGGCATATTTTTGAAGGATACGACTTGGTGGAGAAAGTATTTAACACAATTATTTACTTAGGTTTGAATATAATTTTTGAGCCAAATAATCTAAGGAATGATGAATTGTAAAGAACTCAAGAATTTATAAGTGCATATCCTTGGAAGTAAAACTTCAATTATAGAGAAGGTAAATACAGTATCTTAATGCGCTTGGTACATGCCTTGATGTGTCAGATACATGGTTAATTATCTTTTTGTCATTGATCAAGGAACAAATGATAGGTATATTTTCTTCATTACATCTTATTCTTGAGAGAAAAGGTATGCTAATGATAGTTGTAAAAGATGATGGTTATAATTTCTCTTAGCAGTTTGGGTAGTTATTTTGGTTAAATAAAAAAGATATATTTGGAAGAAGAAATTTTATATTATATTAAATTTTTTATATATTTGGTACATCCTTTCAAAATTTTCAATGACTAGTTCTTCAATATTGCAAGGTAGAAAAGTTTTCAACAATAGTGATTCCAAAACTTATCAATTAAAAAAATATCTTAAAATGAAAAATGGAGGATATTCAGTCATTTGTCCATAAAAATGGAACAATAATGGTTATGGAAACATTTGTAGAGATGATGTTTCAAAGACAACCTCTAAAATTTTATTGGTAGATCCCATCACATGTTGTCAAAATATTTCTAATTCAATAAAAAATTATTTGGATTTTACAATTGTGACACTTTTAGTAGAGTTTGAAACAAAAGCTCTCCAATAATCATGATGAAAAATTTTATTGGTGAAAATCATTTTGGAGATCATTTTTATTATTATTATGATGATTTTTGGTCCATGATAATGCATTCTACCTATTTGAAGCCATGGAGATAAATAATTTTCTTCTTATCCAATAAATCTATTTTGAAATCAAATCACGTTGTTAATATTATTCCCTCTCATCTATCAAGGAAAGAAATATTGTGTATATGTGAGATTCAAGTTAACTAAATGGTGATTTCAAATTAAGTTCAAGTGAGTGGCAATTCCAAAAATTTAATGTATACCATCCAAGTTGAAGAGAGCGACAATTACAACTTAGGTTCAAGTTCAAGTGAGTGGCAATTACAAAAATTCAATATATACCATTCAATTTGAAGAGAGTGGTGACTACAACAATTCAATGTATAACAAATGGACAAAACAAGTGCATTGCATTTGTGTTATTATCAAATTATAACAAGTTCACAATAGCTAATGTGTGCCATTGTTGAGTGATTGTGCACCAAAGTGTGCAAATTCAAAATGGGATGGACAACAAACTCAAGTATAAAAGTTTAAAAATGAAATGGGCAATAGACTCAAGTATAAAAGTTTGACCCTTGCAAGTTCAAACATATTTTAAGTAACATGATTTCAAAAGATGCTTAAGGAGTTCAAAATACTCTCCAATTTCATGACAACCTTTTTAGATTAGGGGGATGTTAATGTATTAATCATTAAGGTTAAAGAGTTAGGTTAGATATTTCAGCTGTGCTATAGTTATTCATGCTATAGTTATTGATGCCGATAGGCATTCTTGAATTATGATGGCATGAGCTTGTTAATGTTAACAATTAGTAATGAAACATAAATATTTTTGGACATAATAAATTAAATAATAAATATTTTATAATTGATATCAAAATTTACATGTAAAACTATGTCTTATAATGTTCATAATAAATAATTAATATTAATGTACTTTCTGACTAATAAGATCTTCATATATTGTAAGAATTTAGAAAAATTCAACTTGATTATAGTGCTTTGTTTTGTGGAACATCAATATGATTTATTTGATTATCCCAATAAAAAATATATTATGCTACAATCCTAAATTTTATGTTCATACGTCTTTATGAAGTGGAAGAAGTATAGATTTCTTATATACTTATTTGCAAAATGGGTTCAATTATTTTCCGGGATGAAATTAAAAGAAGTATATGCGACCAGTTTAAGAAAGAAAATACATATACAATTTGAGAAATTTTTTTAATAAAAATATCCGGAAAGAATATATGCAGTTTAAGAAGCAAGATAGTATAAATTAAGTCATGAACGGAGGAATATATGTTGATAATATAAAAGACACGCTTCGATTGTAGTGTCGTGACAAGAAAGAAAGTAAAGTGGATTTGACTAAATTCTTTATTCGTGAAAAGAAAGAAAGTAGAGTGGATTTATATGGCATCATTTCAGTTCAGAGTTTCAATAATACTTCAAGTGGAATAAAACCGGTAATTATTAAAGCGTGTGCTTCATAAAACACTTCCCACGTTGTGGAAAATCCCGTCTGCAACTAAAGTTTTGTTGTAATGGCTGATCACAACATCAACAATATCAGTGAGATTTATGACCTCGCCAATCCCAACTGGTAATGTTTTCCCAGGAATTATTTCAAATTAAACTCTACATTTAAGTTCCCTAGCTGTTTTTTGTCTTCTTAAAATGGCTGTTTTTCCGTTTTCTCTCATATATTTATTTGTCTCCGTCTCAAGGCTGAGGAAAATTACTTGTTAAGTTGATTGCTGCAATTTGGTTCCACAACAATTTGGTTATAACTTATAATAGCTCCCCAAAATGTTCCTAATACATTTGTGGAATATTAATGTTGCTGAAATAAATAAAAGTAGTTACAGGTTCTCTATTATAATTTCAATAAGGGTAATGGAGACAGACGAGCAGATAATTATAATTTTTTTTGGCTAACTTCTGCTCCTAAAGTTAGGACTGTGTTTAGCAGAAACATTTGTATTCTCCTATCTTAAATATCTGTAATGCGAATGGTATTACGTCTCTAGAAGACAAAACCTAAATAATTTGTCAAGGTTAGGTTAGATCAATATGAAAGTGACAGGTGCGTGTAATGGGTGAATGGCAGGAGGGATCCCAACGACAGGAGACGCATCGCTGCTTGCCTTGTGAATGTTGTATACCAACTTGAGAGAGACAATGAAATGGTGAACGAATGGTGCAATCTACTTAAATTCGAGGTATATGAAAGAATAACAGAGAAAATACAAGGCAGTACTGAAAGAGTATTTGGGGCTGTTTTCAAGTGGGTTGGCCAAAGTAGAAGCATGACAGATGCAGAGGAACTTCAATTCCCTTCAGAAGTTGTTGCATTTAGAGGTACAATTTCTGAGGATATCAAAAACACATGGAAAGCAATAAATGCACACCATGCTTCCATTAGTGGAGTGGATATTGGCTTACAACACTTGCAAAGGAGTATTGAGAGGCATGGATCTCACAACATCTGGATTGTTGCCCACTCGTTGGGAGCCTCCATTGCAATAGCAGCTGTAAGATTAATGGAAAGAGAAAAGAGAGATAAAATAGAGGCGCATCTCTTCAGTCCTCCCTTTGTTTCACCAAGACTTCCCGAGGTGAAATTCTTTGAGATGCTTGGAAGAGCTTTAACAACCATCCGTGATTTTTGGCGCTCCCATGGTTTCTGTAAGCCTAATGCGTTTGATTATAAGATGATAGATGATGAGATATTGAGTGGGTTATATAATGATTTTATTAGGGTTAGCGGTTGGATACCCAATATATATGTGGGGAAGGATGATCCCATTTGTTGCTCTTATATCCGTTATTTTAAGAAGATGGGAGTTCTATACAATCAGAACGGGCATACCCTTTATGAGCGCATGAAGTACCTGTTTTGTTTTGAAGTAGCCCAGGAGAGAACACCATGGCACTTGCTTCCGTCGGCTAAGCTTTTTGTGAAAGAGAGCAGTAATCAGCATCTTAGTCAGTGGTGGGCAAGGAGTTTGAAACTTGAGGGCAAGATATTTGTTCCTCCTGATGAAGCCCAACTCCCTTAACGAGATATGACCATGACTGGAAATGAATGTGTGGCCATCTTCATGACTATTAATAATTTGTGCTAAACGTAGAATTTAGGGTTTCTCCTATCCGAATTGGATGCAACTTTTTTTTGATGGGTGATAACATATTTGTATTAATTGTCAAAATTAGATAGATCGGTACCATGTACTCTTCTGCTTCATTACGTTAAAAAATCACATCTAATCCTGCTTACAGTCCTGACTGAAATTATAGCATTGCCCTAAAATCGTATGCAATTTTAATACTGCATGACATTATATATTATACTCTGGTACTGTTCCTTAATTTTTATTTTTTTGGTTTCGTCTTCTTTATGATGATCATAAAAAGTGATTGGAAACGTAATTGATCATTTATACAGTCTCACTGTTAAATGAAAAGTTAGTATCATTGACTCATAATAAAATTGTTGAATGCATGCTTTACATACGTTGATTTTTAAATGGTCCATCGAATGGAATATGCCGAACTTCGAGAAAATAGAGCATAAGATTTCATTTATTTTCATGTAGCAAATATTGGAGATTATTAATCTATTTGCACGAAATTTCCATGTATAAAGCCTTTAGTTTATATATTTTGATTATTTGAATGAAGAAAGTAAAGCTAGATAAACTGACAATTAAAAAAACTAATAGATTCCAAAATTCTCATCCAGTCAAATAAAAGAAAAGAGAAAAAGCTTAGAGTGGATTCTTATCACTGAAGATTCATAAAACTATATTTGGTGGAAGCATAAAGTAATGTCTCACTTCAGACAATTTGAAAGAATGTATTTTAGTATGGATAAAAGTATATTTATTAAATATATATTTTAGAGAACCTTTTTATTTATAAAGAAATAGTTAATTTAAGATTAATTTGAAGTACATAAAAATCTAAATCTTTTATCTTAGGAATGAAATTCTTGTTTTGAAACTCAATATAATAGGAGTCAAAACAATTCTATTTAGATAAGTCTTACAAGTCTTTTTGCAACAGCACAATAACAATAAATGAAAAATATAAATGATTGAAGACATCTTAATTATAAAAAACCAATGATCAAATAAGCATATTACAAATAGATCATAACTTGTAGAAGATATCTCAATTAAGGCTCCTTCTTAGGATGTTAGGCACCCTAATCCATCAAAAGAGCACTAAATAAAATCAAATAATCAAGGTTTGGATCATGGCATCTAGTCTCATAATTTGGCATTTGATGGTCAATTAAGTTACACATTAGATAACTAAATAATGTGGTACCATGAAGGCACAAATGAGACTAGAGCTATTTAGGATAAAATAATCTAAAGTAAGTGTTGAGTAGAATATGAAATTGTAAAACAAATATAGTTTACAATGATGAAGAATAGAAATTTGGAAACCACTATAGAGTCGTGTAGCCACATGTAGAGACATGCAAACTAATTTACTCAAACAAATATTTTTTACAAAACCTTTCAAGACCCTTTAAGTTTAAACTACTTAATTGCTATACAATGATTCTTGATAGAAATAGAAATGACAAAAAAAAATTATAGCTGTATAATTAAATTCAAAGATACACACATAAATATCATATGCTCAAGCACAACAATAGATCACACATAAATATAGGGAGGAGATTTGTTTTGCAAAAATTAGAAAATACTAGTGATAAATAGCAAACATAGAGATGTAAGATATAAATGTTGGATATAAGATCAAATAACATAATATAGGCACATTTAACACTCTTGTCTCTGAATATAGCTCTGCAACTTTCTCGCCTTCCTAGCACCTGCAACTATGATGCCATCCCCCCATTCTGCTCCCATGCCCTCTCAGTCTTGAGAGGGATAGATCACCCCACCACTCCCCCCTTTGGATCATGCCCCTGACTACCTCGATTTGGAACTGGTGGTAGAATCCCTAAATAGTCATTGTCCTCTTCAGGAGGATGTTGCTATCCTAGGGGATTTTGGCTCCATACTTGACAACTGTGCCTGCTTGGGTCCCAAACCCCTGATCGTCCCCTCAAATGATGCCAGTTCATCAGCATGCCCTAAACCAAATTGACTTGGGGTTGTTGTTGGTTCAAAGATTCCTGTGGAATCTGACGCAAAACCCACATTTTCCTCAAGTTCCACTAGACCCTAGATTTCACTCCCAAATTTAGTGGTGGATTCGATCTCCTCGGGTTTTACCCTTAGCCTTGTTGGAAAGTTTGTCTCTTTCTAGCCCACGGTGGACATGGTTCAAAAATGGTGCTCTACTAAATGGAAAATAATGGGTTCTGTTTCCATCTTTGTGATGGCGGATGCCCTTTTCTTATTCAAGTTCATAGCTGAGTTGGACCGAGATTCAATCTTGGATGGGTACTGGAGCTTTGACAAACACCATCTAATGATGGCTAAGTGGAAACTGGGATTCAATCCAAAATGCAATCTATTCAGAGCCTCCTCATCTGTATATGCCTCCCTAGGATTCCCTTGGAGTATTGGGATGAGTGTGTTTTTAGGTGGATTGGTAACTCCTTTGGGCAGTTCATAAAACCAGACTCGATGACTTGCTCAAAGATTAAGCTTGGTTTTGCTAGCATCTATATTAATGTGGGAATGAATAAACCCCTTCCCACCATGGTGGGCCTGAGATCTAAATGGGGTACCTAGTTGCAATTGCTAGCTTATGAGAACATTGCCCCTTTTGCCAGAAGTGTAACAATTTTGGACATCTTTTTGTTGACTGACCAACAAGTGAGAAACTCAAGAACAAGGTCTCAACCCTAGGTGTTGAGGTATAGTAGAAAGCTTGAAAATAGTTAAAATGGATGCTATTCCTAAAACCGTAAAAAGCATGGAACCACTTGGTTTAGGGGATGCCCCCCAATATTAAGGAGAAAACTAGCACCCCTATGAAAGCCCAAGTTGAGAGGCAAGAAGAGGAGAACACATGTAATTTGTCTGAGGTTTTGGAGATGATTATGCATGAAGAGAGGGAAATTTTGGATATCCAAACCCTGGAGTTAATGCAGCCGGGTGAGGGGTTGTTGGGAAATGATATGGCTTCGATGGGAAAAGGGAATGCATGTATCCCACTTCCTAATGTGGGAGCTAGTTCACTATTTAAAAATGGAACCCTTGTGGTTTCCCTGCCAAGCATTAATGAAGTTCTTTCACCCACTTTAGGGGACCCAAATCTTTTTAACAAGGATTTTGAATTGACGGTCTCAAAGAGGAAGAATAGAGGAGGGAATAAAGTGGATGTCGGATTTGACGAGAGGCTTGGTCGACCTTTGACCAAGATTATTTGTCAAAAGGAAATAGAAAAGGAGATTACTTAGGGAAAATAGAGAACCCTAAAGGAAACCCAGAGCCATAAAAGATGAAGGTCATATCCTGGAATGTGAGACAGTTGAATAGCCTTAGGAAAGAATACAAAATCAAACAAAATATCATTGAACTCAAAGTTGATTTGATTCTTTTGGAAGAAGTTAAAATGATTGCGTAGGTCTTGTCGGGAGTGGCTACTTATGTCTAGCCAGGTGCTAGCTACAGTTATTATGAGGCTAATGGTGCTTCTAGAGGGATTTCCATGATGTGAAATCCTGATAAGGTGTTGGGAGTGGATATCTCTTCCAACACCCATTTTGTTGCTACTAAATTCACCAACTAGTCTGGCAGCTAGTTTGCTTTCAATTTTTATGCCCTTAATACTCGTAATGGTAGGCTTGCTATTTGGGATGAGGCCACCTCTATGGATGATTCCATAAGACTAGGAAATATCTTATGTATGGGGGACTTCAACACCCCTTTGTACCCCTCTAAAAAGTTGGGGGCATTGGAGGACTTCTCAGACAGTCTGTAGGATCTGGAGGATTTCCTAAGAAGAAATGATCTAATTGATATCAACCTCTAGGGCTTGGCCTTCACCTGGTCTAACAACAGACTTGGGAAAAAGTTGATCCAGGTTAGGCTTGATAGGGCCCTCATCTCTACTAGATGGAACATTCTTCAATATACTAACCTGAAGGCTTATCCTAGGGCCATCTTAGATCATTCTATGCTTCTATTCTCTTGGAAACAAAGTCTAACTAGATGACGGCCTTTTAGATATGAGATTATCTGGCACTTGCATAATTATTTTAGAGACTATATTGCTCACTAGTGGAACAATCCAGTGGAAGGTATGACCATGTTCTGAATTTCTAGAAAACTGGAGAGAATCCATAAGGAGGTTAAGGTATGGTGCAAATTGTAATTTGGGAGTTTAGCCAAAGAAAAGAAGGATAGAGAAAAGAAGCTGGTTGAGCTCCAAAATTAAATTGACCAAAGTGGAGCACAGGTGGAGCAACAACAAGAGGAGAGGGAGTGCTGACACAAATGGAATTCTCTCCTAAATAAGGAGGAAGTCTTTTGGAAACAGTGATATAGGGTCCAATGGCTGGAGGAGGGAGACAAAAACACAATGTTCTTCCATAGATTGACCTCAAGGAGAAAAAAGAGAAACACTATAAACTTGTTATAGGATGATAATAATGAGGATGTCACTAATATGGACCAAATAGAAGAAAGAGTCAACATATATTTCCAGGATATGTATAATCCCCCACTGGCCCAAAGTGATAATAACTTATAGAGTGATATCCTACGGACCTTCCAACCCGTGATTGATGACCAGATGAATGGGGGATCACGGATAAGGCCAAAGAGGAAGAAGTCAGAGTGGGTTTTTTTAGTATGAATCAATACAAAGCTCTTGGCCCTGATGGGTTCCCCCATACCTTGTTCAAGAAATTCTGGGACATTGTTAAGTATGATGTTGTTCATGTTGTAGGGAACTTTTCAGAATGGGGATGCTAGTTAAGGAACTCAATCAAACTTTCAATGTTCTCATTCGTAACATAGAGGATCCCCAAAGGATGGAAGATTTTAGATCCATCAACCTTTGTAATACTATCTACAAGATCTTTTCTAAAGTGATGTTGAATTGCCTCAAGCTCCTCTTAGACAAATTCATTAGTCCTCATCAGAATGGCTTTGTGCCTGGAAGATAGATTCTTGATTCAATCATAACTACCCATGAGGTGATACACTCAATGTAAAAATCTAAAAACCCAAGTATGGCCCTTAAACTTGGTATTTCTAAAGCCTATGATAAGGTCAGGCGTGACTTCTTGTTTTCCATTCTCACCAAACTTGGCTTTAATGAGAGAGCCCTAGGAATTATTAAGAATGTTGTGACTTCTATTACCTTCTTGATGATTGTTAATGTTGCCTCGGGTAACTTCTTCTCTTCCTCGCAAGGTCTTTGTCAAGGTGACCCCATATCCCCTTATTTCTTTATTGTTGTAGTGAAAGTGTTAAGTAGAAATTTAGTCTCTTTATGTAACTTTGGAAAAATTAAGGGTATCAAACCTAATTTGCGATGCCTCCCCCAAGTCTTACAATAGTTTTTGGATGATACTTTTCTTTTGGTGTCTATGCTCTAGTCTCTAGCCAATGCATAAACTACCACAAAAGTAAAGTTTATTTTTTCAACACTTGTGTTAGTTTGCAGGAAAAAGGTTACTACTATCCTTGGATGCCAAGAGGTGACCCTCCCTGACACCTATCTTGGCCTACCACTCAATGTTAAGGAGATCCCAAACCATTTCTAGAATGGTCTTGTGGAATGTCTACAAAGAAAGCTGGCAGGCTGGAAAGGGAAAATATTGAGCAATGCTAGGAAAATTCAACTCCTATCAGCCTGCCTACAAGGCATCCCAATGTATTTCCTATCTATTTTCAAACTCCTAGGTAGATTTAGAGATATCATTGAGAAAATTTAGTTCAATTTTCTATGGTCCAAAACTAAAGAAAAAGAAAGAATGAGCTTGGTTAGCTGGGAGAGAGTTTGCAAACCTAAGCCTCAAGGAGGATTGAATCTAAGAAGAATTGGACACTTCAATAAGGCTCTATTAACCAAAATAGGTTGGAAGTTGGTGAATTCCTAGGGTAGTTGGAGTAACATCATAATGGCTAAATACTTTGGGGGATTGTCTTCCCACCAATTTATAGTGGTGGAGGCTTGGCCCTAGGGCTCTAAGGTCTAGAATAACATTGTTAACACCTAGAAGATCTTAAGAAAAGGGTGTCACTGGATCATGGGGAATGGTAACTCATTAGAATTCTAGGAAGATCAGTGGGTCCATGAGAACCCCCTCAAGAAAACTAAGTTTTCCCCTATACATTGTGTACTAGAATGTATGGCCCTCAAACTCAGGAGTTTATCACGCTTGACAAACAATGGATCACTTTTCAAAATCTCTAGCCAAGGGAGTTGAGTTTAACTTGGCAACTGTAGGATCTCTTGCAAATCTATAGGATTCCCCTCATCCTCGTTGAGGATTCCTTGATGCGGAAACTCACACCCTTAGGGAAGTTTACTATTAAGTCTTCTTATCTTAGCAGATTGGCATGGGAAGGGGCACAAGCTGATTGGTGAAAAGCTTGGCACCCTTCGATACTACCTAAAATAAACTTCTTTTGGTGGTCGACTCTGCATGGGTTGATCCTCACTATTAAAAACCTCCAGTGGCATGGTTTCCAACTTGCCAACTGCTGCATTTTATGCCTCGAAGATGATGAATCTATTCTACACCTGGTCATCCACTATCCCTTTTCCATGGACATCCAGAGGGAGGTTCTTTCTTTATGGGGGGTTAGTGTATCGATAATGAGTTGAAGCAATTTCCTCATTGGGAGGGCCCGACTACCCACCCTTATCTAAAAAACCTTTGGTTGATTCTCCCACTTATGTCTCATGGAAAATATGAAAGGAGAAGAACAATAGGATTTTTAGGGAGCAAGCAACAACAAGCTTGGGGGTGGCTCAACAAGTTATCTGGTTACTAAAGAACTGCAAAAAAATCTAGCGCTAGAAAATCTCCCCATCCCTTGAGTGAAATTTATAGGAACTAGGCTTCAACTTGGGATGTGGGATAGATGGTGGCACACCTTGAAAATTCCAAAATCTAGGCAAGAAAGGAGATGGTTTGGCACCCCCTGAGTCCTGGATAAAGTTAAATTTTGATGGGTTAGCCATGATGGGCAAGACCACTGTGGAGGTAATCCTCCAAAACAACATGGGAATGTTGGTGGCCACTTATTTGGGTAACTATGGTAGAGGTTCTAATAATAAAGCCAAAGCAATTACACTTCTCTAGGGTCTAAGAATGGCAAGAACTCGGGGAGTCACTAAGTTGGTCATAGAGGGGGACTCTATGTTAATTATTAAAGCCACTAAGGGAGAGGGAAAATGGAATTGGTCAATTAAAATATTTATTGATAAATTATGAAGGATGATGGAAGATTATCAAGATATCTGTGTGGCACATATATATCGAGAAGGAAATAGCATGGCAGATGACCTTGCAAAAGCTAGCCACGGTGTCATGCGGTTAATGGAATGGAATGATGTTAGTTTATTGCCATCATCAACTCAAATTATGATGGAAAGGGATCACACCTTCAATAATGACACATGAAATATCAAATTAGGTGGAAGGTCTCCTTTTCTACATGTGGTCACGAGAATTTGACACTTAGTAAAGGGTTTTTTGGCATGTTTGGATGTTGATTAAAATTTATGTTTCGACTACCATGAACATTGATGATTGCAGTAAAAGGACATAGAGGGGGGATTTGATGAGATTTAAAGAATGATTTTGTAATGATCATAAAGATAGGTTGGTTGATTCCCATAATTGGTATAGCTGGTTATGACCATTTGTAGATGGAAACAAACTGCCCACATGTACTGTTTTGGGAGATTTTTTGGTTTTTTGGGAAACATTGCGGATTCATGATAACTATGCAATGTCTTTTCATTTTCTCCATTGTGGCTTGGCATTTTATATTTTGCAACTCCAAAATTTGGTGCAAGGCTATGTTGTTGGAGGAGTTGGTTATGGACTTGGGTGATGATATGGGCACTATTGATCGTATTGAACCATTGGGTGTGGAGGAGTGTATTAGTAGTAGTGAAGCTACAATGGTCTACTTTTAGGAGGGGGGCCTTTTACCTTATATGGGGGGCATGGCTAAACACAATGACATCATCTCGATGGAGTTCTATCAAACTTGGAAGGATAGAAAAGTTACGGTTAATGACATGAGCTTTGATATTTTTGAAGAAAACATTGCAAGGGTTGGGGATTTTTTGTTGGATGGAAAGAAATAGCAGAGGCAAGCTAAGGTCAACGAGGAGGTGAGTTATCATAAATTCTTCAAATCTAAGGAGGAATCAATGAGATTGCATGGTGGGTTTGCGTGGGCTACCCTTCCTAAGCCTTGTGATACCATTTGCTACACGATTATCAGATACATTACCTTGGAGGACCACTATTAGGTACTATATTATTATCATTTTTCTATCCTAAATCATTTCAAAAATTTAGACCTTATCTCCTTTCTATTTCTGTTACTGCATTTGTTGGAGGATAGCATCTTTAAGGCTAGAAGGAAACACAAGGAGGGGAAACCCTTGTACCTTATCCGCCAAGGCCTAATGTGTTAGTTTGTGGTCACTAATCAAGGAAGTACTGTACATCATAAATTCTTTGGGGTTTGGGGCATCGACCTGAATTTTGTTTTGGCTATTATTCGCCAATAAGAGCTATTATTCACCAATTGGCTATTATTTATTTGCCAATTTATGGCTGACATGTTGTAACTAATTTTAACCCTAAAGTGGCAAAAATACTTGTATAAAAGGGCTTAGGGTTAGGGATTTTTCATAATGTGTGATGCAAAAATTACTTCTTCTAGCGATATTGAGCTATAAGGGATTATAGATTGTAATCAGTTTGTAATTAGTGGATCATAATAATATTGAACTTGTAGTTTGGTGGACGTAGCCTAGGGATTGGGTGAACCACGTTAAATCTTGGTGTCTTGTGTTCTCTTCTGTGTGATCGATTATTTTTTGATATTGTTTATATTTTCTTGTAATTGTTATTTTTATCTATGGTTTTATCCTAACAAGTTGTATTAGAGAAAGGTTATTTTTTTGTCAGATATCCTCTGCAAGAAAGTCTCACGGTTGAGTGAGAGTCTCATGGTTGAGTGGGAGAAATGGTAGACAAGGGTAAGCTAAGGGTTGACAAGTTTAATGGGCAAAACTTTCAATTATGGAAGATGCAAATGGAGGACTATCTTTATTAGAAGAATTTATTGAAGCCATTGGAAGGAAAAATTAAGAACCAGGGAACTATGACAAATGAGGACTAGGAGATTTTACACAAAAAGGCACTTGGAAGCATTCAATTATACTTGGCACCATTAGTAACATTTAACATTACAAAAGTGAAGATGATAGAAGAGTTGATGAAACTCTAGCGAAATTGTATGAAAAGCCCTCCGCTTCAAATCAGGTATTTCACATGAAACATTTATTTAATATGAAAATGATAGAAGTTAGATCTATAGTGGATCATTTAAATGAGTTTAGTACTATTAATAGCTATTTATCTTCTATTGGTATTAATTTTGATGAAGAAATTAGGGCTCTCTTGATTTTGTGTTCTTTGCCTGAAAGATGGAATGACTTGGTAATGGTTGTGAGTAATTATGTTTCAGGATCTAATACCCTTAAATATGATGATGTGATTGGTGTTATTTTGAGTGAGGAAAATCATAGGAAAACCTTAGGTGGATCTACATCAGAAAGTGCTTTGAATGCACAAAGTAGAGGCTGAATGACTGAGAGAGGAAATAATTCTAGAAATCATGGGAAATAAAGAGGATCAAATGATTGTTGGTACTATGGGAAACTAGGACACAAGAAGAAAGATTGCTAGATATGAAAGAAAAATGAAAGAGATAAACTAGAAGGGAATAAGCAGGCAAATGTGGTAAGTACCAAATCTAGAGAGGATGCTTTTCCTTTGTCTCTAGAAAGCGTTGATGATTCATGGGTTTTAGATTTTGGTGCTTCATATCATGCTACACATCATAGAGACTATTTCATTGATTATGTGCAAGGGGATTTTAGACTTGTTTATTTGGGAGATAATGAACCTTGTCAGATTATTAGAAAAGGAAAAGTTAAGATTAAGTTGCATAATGGGAATTATTGGCTACTACATGAGGTTAGACATGTTCCAAGGCTGAGTAGGAATTTAATTTCAGTAGGGCAACTCGGGGATGAGGGTTCTGTAGTTACTTTTAATGATAAAAATTGTACGGTTTCAAAAGGTTCCCTTGTAGTAGCAAAAGGTATGAAAGTAGGCACCTTATATTTTTGTACAAGTCATACCGTTCCTTATACTTTGATTGTTTTAGAGAATGAATGTTTAGGAACAATTGTTGTAGTTGAGAAGGGAGAACAAATAGCTGCTATAGATTCTGATATAGTGTTGTGGCACAATAGAGATGGGCACATGAGTGAGAAAGGTATGAAAGTACTTCATTCAAAGAAAATTTTACTAGGTCTGAAATGTGTTAATATGAATTTCTGTGAAAGTTGTGTGTATGGAAAACAAAACAGAGTGAGTTTTGTGAATACTAGGAAGGAAAATAAAAGTTAGAAATTAGAGCTTGTACATATAGATGTATGGGGACCAACTCAGGTATCTTCTCTTAGTGGCTCTCATATGATGTTACATTTATTGATGATGCAACTAGAAAAGTATGGGTTTATTTCCTTAGATAGAAATTTGATGTATTTCAAAGTTTTAAGAAATGAAAATGCTTGGTTGAAAATGAGATTGGTAGGAAATTAAAATGTCTCAGATATGATAATGGTGGTGATTATTGTGGTCATGAATTTGAAAATTATTGCTCCACTGATGGTATTTATAGGAAAAAAATTGTTCCAAGGACTCCATAGGAAAATGGAGTGGTCAAATACATGAACATGAGTATAATGGAGCATGCAAGGAGAATGAGGTTGCATACAGGGTTGCTCTTACACATGTGGGTGAAGGATGTCAATACTACTATATATTTGATCAATACAGATCTGTCTACTCCTTTGGGTTGTGGTATTCTAGAGGGAGCATGGACTGGTAAGAATGTGAGATATTCTTTTTCTCAAAACCTTTAGTTGCGAAGAATTTTCTCATATAGATTCTAAAAATAGAACCAAGGTAAAAGCTAAGTCAAAGAAATTTTTATTTTTTGAATACGAAATTGATGAATTTGGTTATAGGCTTTGGGATTTTGAAAATCATAAAATTTTAAGAAGCACGGATGTCATATTCAATGAGAAAGTGTTGTACAAAGATCTATTGCACCAACATGAGAAGAAAGAAGATGATTACATAGTGCTAGATAATACTCCAAAAGATGATATTCTAGCAATTCCTCATGATGTGCAACAACCACAACAACAAATGCCACACACAACAATGAATGTTAGACAGTCAACAAGGCTAGGTAGACCTCCAAAAAGATTTTTTCCTTTTTTGTACTCTATTTTACTAACAGATGTTGGTAAACCTGAATGTTATGATGAAGCTGTGTAGTTGGATACTAAGATTCGGTGGGAGTCTACAATTAAAGATGAAATAAACTCTTTGCTGAAAAATAAGACTTGGGATTTATGCAAGTTTACTACAAGCAAAAGGGCTTTATAGAATAAATGGGTTTAAAAGTTGAAAGAAGAGGATGGAGGTAATAAAAGGTTTAAAGCTAGGTTAGTGGTAAAAGGATTTACATAGAAAAAGGGCATTGATTTTGATGAGATATTCTCTCCTATTATTAAAATGACCTCTATTCACACTGTTTAAGTATTGTGGCTACTAAAGATTTTCATTTGGAGTAGCTTGATGTTAAAACAACCTTCTTTCATGGTGATTTGGATGAAGAGATATATATGGCACTATCATAGGGATTTGAGGTCAAAGGCAAGGAGAACTTAGTGTGTAGATTGAAGAAAAGTTTATATGGCTTGAAGCAAGCACCTCAACAATGGTATCTAAAATTTGATAGTTTTATGCATGAGCATGGATATAATACCTATGTCATTCAAATAGTTGTGTTTACTTTAAGAGGTTGGATGATGTCAGCTACATTATTTTATGTTTATATGTTGATGATATGTTTGTAGTTGGGTCTAACATGTATCACATTAATGGGCTAAAACGCTAGTTAGTGCATGCATTTAATATGAAGGATTTTGGGTCAGAAAAATAGATCCTTGGTATGAAGATTTGTAGAGATAGAAAGAACAAGAAATTGACATTATCTTAGGCTGATTATATTGCAAAGATGTTGCAATGTTTTTCTATGGAGAATGCTAAAGTTGTCAGCACACCTTTACCTAGTCATTTGGAGTTGACTAGGACATGTGTCCCAAGACACAAGATGAGGATGATAAGATGTCCAAGGTACCCTATGCTTCAGCTGTAGGAAGCTTGGTGTATGCTATGGTATGTACAAGACCAGATATTCCACATGCAGTGGGAGTTGTTAGCAAGTATATGAGTCATCCAAGAATTGAGCATTGGAATGCAGTCAAATGGATTCTCAGATATTTGAGAAGAACATCCAGTAAGTGTTTACACTTTGGGGGCTCTACTACTACTTTATAGGGCTATATTGACTTAGATTTGGTAGGGGATATTGATACCAAGTAGAATACTATAGGTTATTTATTTACTATTGGTGGGGCAGTTGTAAGTTGGGTTTCTCGATTGCAAAAGGTTAATGCTTTATCCACTATAGAGGCAGAGTATGTTGCTACTATAGAGGCAACCAAGGAGATGATATGGCTTCAGTTCTTCCTAGAAGGATTGGGACACCCTTAGAGGGATAATTATTTATTTACAGATAGTTAGAATGCCATTCATTTTGCAAAAAATTCAGCTCTGCATTCAAAGATGAAACACATTCAATTGTAGTACCATTTTATTTGGGTTTTCTTGGATGATGGACAGTTAAAGCTAGACAAGATACATATTGATGATAATCCAACATATATGTTTACAAAGGTAGTGGCAAGTGAGAAGCTAAACTCCTCTTCAGCTTTAGTTGGTCTTATAGATTGAACAAGAATAAAAGAACAATAGAGTTAAGGGTGGTTTAATCTAGTGGGAGCCCCATGTGGTAGCGGTATTGCTATAGGACCAATCTCCAAGTGGAAGATTGTTGTCTACTATGGAGTCTAATTAGTCCCTGGGTGGGAGATTATTAGTTTGTGGTGACTGATCAGAGAAGTACTGTACATACTTGATAAATTGTTTGGGGTTTGGGGCATTGACCAATTTTTTTTTGGCTATTATTTATTCACTAATTTATGGCCAGCATGTTGTAACTAATTTTAACCCTAAAGCAGAAAAAATACTTGTACAAAAAGGGCTTGGGGTTAGGGATTTTTCATAGTGTGTGATGCAAAAATTGCTTCTTATGGTAGTATTGAGCTATAAGGGATTACATATTGTAATCAGCTTGTAATCACTAGATCATAATAATATTGGCCTTGCTATTTGGTGGACATAGCCTAGGGATTGGGTGAACCATGTTAAATCTTGGTGTCTTGTGTTCTCTTCTATGTGAACTATTATTTTTTGATATTGTTTATATTTGCATGTAATTGTTACTTATGTCCATGGTTTTATCCTAACATAGTGAAAAAACTTTTCATCTAGCACCTGGCTTAGAATCCCCCTCTCATGCTTAACCCCCTAGCTTTTATCACATCTCAGACCTCCCTAGACCCCAGCCCTAGCTCTACTCTTAAGAGGTCCAAGAAAGATCATGCTACTGAGGTCAACATTAACCCTAATGTTAAAGTTAGCATTTTTGAGTCAGGCTCAGATACCAAGAAGGGCACACAATGTGCTAGGAGAACCAACAAGCATCTCCAGATGGAGAAATTTAAGACCCATCCAAAGTACAATACTTAGGGTCCATTTAGCTAGAGGCATAGGAATGCATATTAGGAATAGGAATGACTATTCCAATAACAACTATTTTTTTGAATGGACATAAGCTCATTTTATGGGTAAAATTTGAATATGTATTCATATTCCCTATTTCAATTGATGTACCATGTAACACCCCACAAGAACCCAAACTAGATAAATTTAATATGTTAAGAAGTTTATAGAACTATTTTTTAAAAGTTTAAGCAAAATCAAAGTAACAATGTAGAAATAATATACACAAACACAATATTTACACAAATGCATACAATACAAATTTCATTCCTAAATGGTTCCTTCATGTTGAGGCATGATTAAGAAGTTATATTAAATATTTTAAGTCTTAAGTACATGTTCATGGATCATAAGGAAATATTAGATACATAATCTCATAAGAAAATACATAGATACAACGAATACAAAAAGAGTACATCTAATAAATGACATCCATTACATATGTCATAGGGTATGCGAGAATAGATACAAGTACATCAAAATAAAAGATACAATGATACCACATATACATCAACTGAATAAAAATATTTGAGATAGGAATAAGATTGATAAAGGGTACAACTGCACCAATGAGCATCCAACATCTGCAAATCTAATGGGGACCCAAATGGTAAGAAGACACTACCTCCCGATCGCATGGTCACCTAGTCAGGCTTCCACTCCCACCATGTAGGGAAGATAATGTACGATCCACACAAAGATGATAATATCATAAAACAATCCTATGAAAGGAATCCTAATAGCAAAATCTACCTCAAGGGTAGCAAAAACTACTCAAGAAGAAGAGATAATCAAAATTAAAAGGATACCCATTCTAGTACCAACATCACACACCAAGTCAACATCTAGATACCAAATACAATACAATATCAAATCAAGAAAAATTCAATGAAAGATATCCACCTTAAGTCAAATGCCACATGTCTAAGAACAATAATTAATAGATAATCACTATCATCAAGAAAAGTAAATCACCAAAAATAAGAACATCCAACAATAAGTACATCAATAAATAGTTGACACTCATCAATAAAAGTCAATTGTCAACAATAAATGACTTCTAATCAACGAGTATTAACTCATAATAAATACACCATAAAGAGTAACATCCAACAAATAAACCACCAATAAAAATACCACCATAGAAAAATATAAAGAAAACGTGAAGGAGACTCAAGTTACATACTAGGGAGTGTTGTTACATGGTCAAACTACTTGAGTTACCTTGGAATAGTCTCTCACTAGACCTTGACCCCTCAAGCATTAACTTATCTTGGACTCATCACTCTGGACCCCAAACCCCCAATGCGACACATGTGGAACCAGAATACCCTCTCTTGAAGATGAGGAAAACTAGTCATACCTCTCACTAGGTACCATCCCATTCCCAACTTTAGTTGATACAAGCACTAAAGGCATGGGCGAGGAAGAACCTCTAACTCATCTTTTAATGTGTGTCTAAATATTTTAAATTACTATGCTATCACTTATTACACAACTTACAATGAGTTACCCTAGCAGCCAGTTTGGGCCCAGACCCCCATTGCAAGCCACTCCCATAGACATGCACATAAACTACCTTCTCAAAACTCACAAGCCACAATTGTGTATCATACCTCAAAAGTAATAGTGATTGTATTCAGTTCCTTAACAAGCATCTCGAAAATAACCTTGGTTCTCAAAACTCAAGTTCTCATAAATGCTCAATAGCATGATGCTCATAGAACATAAATCTCAATTCAAATCATAAAGTACATCATGACATCAAGACAAATAATCATAAAATAAATCTCAAAAATGCTTCTCGTGCACATCCTAACTTGGCCAATTAAAGAACCCACAAAGAAAACCATTATGAAAATAAACATCACAAGACTATAAATAGAATATAAGGAAACACATAGTTTTTAGTCATATGATTTAATTTCGTCAATAAGTTTTTCTTTTCAAAATCTATGACATAATTAATTATTATAGAAATTAATTTAATAAATTAATAAGTATTACTCAAGCACCAAGGAAGCCACAAAGTAGACAGATCTTTCAATAAATTTCTACAATGGTTTTCAAACCATACCTCAAAACAATAGCTAAAATCTAAGACAAGCTATGAACACATGCAAATCCAAACCCTCTAAAACTTTCAACAATTCTTTTTCTCTAATTCTAAATTTTGATCCCAAAAACCCATGTGTAGAAATGAGCTCAAATATCTTAATAAAGAGTTTAATTCTACCTAGGGTTTTCGATTTTCAAACATGCAAAAGCCTCTCCTTAAAATAAACTTTTATTATTAAATCCTTTAATGCACACTTAAAAAACTTTCTAATTAAAATATTCTTTTATTTTATTTTCCTCCACTCTATTAATTAGTGCAAGTACTATTTAAATCATAGTTCATTATTTAAATTAATAATAATAATTAAATCTCATTATTCAAAATGCAATTCTATTTTAATTATTATTAATTAAATAATTATAATAAAATCGTTTAATCCATTAATTCTCTTTTTATACAAGTTCTTAAATTAGACTTTTAAATTAAATCTTTTAAACTAAAGTATATTTTTAATTAATTAAATATCATCATATTTTAATTTCTCTTGAACCAATTTTTTAAAAATTAGACAACTAAATCAAGTCTTTTAAATTAAAGCACATATTTAATTAGTTTTTAAATTAATAAAATATTCTCATATTTTCATATTTTATTTTTAATTAAATAATAGTTAATAATTTTCAATATTATATGATTAACCTAACTATTATAATTAAATCATTTTTCCAAATAAATCACATTACCAAATCCATATAAAGCAACGTTACCAAAACTCAAAATTAAATAACATAGGCAAAGATAAACTCATGGGTTTAAAAAGGGTGGAAAGTCTATTATGAGTCCTCCTTGTAGGACAAGTATTTTAGCTATGGTTGGGATTGGACTTGAAAATTATTTCCTCATTCTTACCATTGAGTTATTGTGACAGGGCACATTCATCCTGACAATTTAGGGAAGTCAAAATACTAGCTCTTTACCACAGTGTCAAGTTGTTGATAGGTAAGGGTTTCAAAGAGTTGTTGTAGAAGGAAACATGCTAAATATTTTGAATGAAATTGTTGATGTCAGATGGACTGAGAAGGATATCATAAATAAAACAAGATAGTTACTTGTCACAATGGATGAATTGACCTTCCATCACACATACTCAGAAAGAAATCATTCAATGGAAAAGCTTGCTTTGCTGGGAAACTAAATTGAGAATTTTAAAAATTGGGAAGAGACATGTCATCTATCCCTACGGAGGCACATATGGTGATTGTGTAGGATTGCACTGATAAAATTAACAATGAAAATGCATTTATTGGGAATCAAGATGTACACTTTCTTTTTTCTTAGTTTCTGATCAGCTTATGTTTCACTCTTTTGGACAGTGAGTTTTTATATTTGCAAAGGTTGATTCTATTTAGCAACTTTCATTAGTTGTGGGTTCCTAGGCTAAGAATGTTTTGAGTTTACAGAAATAGTTTTAATGGGTTTAAGAATTTAAGAGAATGAAGGGGCGAGGTTTTGTATCAGATTAAAACATATACTTGTGAATATTATAAGAATGACCCAAAGGTCTAGGATATTATTGAATTAAGGTAGGTGGCATCCTTTGTTGAAGGCACAAAAGGTTATAACCTTGAACTCTCTCAAAGAATTGTGATTTCCTAGGATCAGGGGAAGGTCATTGTAGTGAGTCTATCATTTTTAACTATCCTAGAGATGATTGTGGTTATTACTAGTTTGAGCATGGAGGGATTTCAAATCCATCGTAACACCAAGATGTCCTCCATGGAGGACTTTAAGATATTTGTGGAGCCTAGGGAGAAACATATCATATTGTAAATAGGTTTCAATAGAGAGTAGCTATTGGGTGTCTAGAAAATTATAGCTATGATCTTCATCGAGTTTGTCATTTGTAGAGGAAGATATAAAAGAATTCTCTCATTTTTTCCCATGCTCAATCATTAGGAATGATAATTTTCTCTTTCTATATTGGATTTTCTCTTTTTTTCCTTGTCTATTAGAAAATCTAAGGTTAAGGGTTGCCTTCCTCTCCACCATGACTTTCTCTTTTGGTTATATAAATTTCATAGGGACCATGTTCCTAAAAATGCCACTAATCTGATTGTGGAACTTAACAACCCAAAGTTTCTCCCTATTTTGTCCTCTATGAAGAAATAAAAATCCCCCAAATGACTCTTATAAACTCTTATATCTTAGGTACTAGGGTGCTTCCGAAACAAAAATCTAAGCACACAAAAGAGAACCAATTAGATTAGGTTGAAGAAATGGTTGATGTCTTTAATGACTCCACTATGGGGTCTTTTTGGGCCATGCATTATTCTTATACTCTTAAATTATACACCCATTTCTCTTCTCCTAACTCCATCATAATTCCCTACTCCCCCTCCCCACACCTCTTGCCCCCTTCCCAAGAGATTAATCTAAGTTATCTAGGGGACCCAAAAATTTCTTTCTCTAGCTCTTCCTCCATTATTTCTAGAAAGAAGGCATGAAGGTGTTGATTTGGAAGATCTTATATGTTGAAGGTAGATTTTTGAGTCTTTCATGGGAGGGATCAAGGATAATTCTGAAGAAAGGAAACTCAAAACTATGAGGAGGGAGCAAGTTCAAAGTTAGGATGAGGTTATGTAGATGGATACTAAAGAGGTCTCTAGGTCAAGTGATACTACTTCATCCCATCCAACCAAATAGTCCTCCTTCATGGATAAGCTCAAGGAGCTACAAAGGTTGTTGGGTGTGTTGGGTTTGTTGTTGGTCATCTATGTATTGATCATTGTTGCTATCTTTCTAGTGCATTGATGCTATTGTGGCCTTGAAGGTCTGTGATGGTATAAGGTTTTTTTGGTTCAAAGTTTCTAGCTTACTGGTTCATGGTTTATGGTTTGAGGTTTGTCATTACTGGTCATTAGTTGGTGCTCTAGTATAATTTTGGGAAATAAATGACTACATGACGAAAAATTTTAGTCACAAGACTAAAAATCTTAGTCACATGACTTAAAATGATCAAATTCAAGTAGTGTTTTGTAATTTATAAGTATAAGTGACTGAATTTAAATGACTAATTTGGTCATAGGGTAAAATCACAAAGTTAGACAGAGATACATGAATAAACAGATTATAAAATAATTTATTAATAATAATTAGTTACCCAAACAAAAGTCTAAATGAAGAATCCATCTTTTTTTTTTATCATATAAATACATTCTTTAACTTTTTATAACTTTTATTACTCATCGATGGAGTTACACACACACACACACACACACACACACACACACACACACACACACACACACACACACACACACACACACACACACAGACACACACACACACACACACACACACACACACACACCCATCATTATTAGTTAACTTCCTTGAATGTCATCTCAACTAATATTGAACTAGAAATAAACTCAAAATCACCCCAATCTATAGTCAAACTTGTCAAAACCTATTTATGAACACCTAAAAATAAAAATCCAGGTCTATCTCTACATATCAAGAAGATTAATTACCAATTACGTATTTTATAATTGCAAAATCGAATTTCTATTAATCACATTAAAGTGATGTAATGGCTAACCATCTTTATAAAATGTAACATTATTGTGTTATCATTATATTTAATATATTTTTCTATTTTATAAATAGTAAGAATCACTATTTAATAATAGAAATACTAAATATTTATGATTTAAATTATATATTTATCAATAATATAAGGAAAACTATTTAATAAGCATAATTTTAAATACAACCAATGTTCATATTATACATATGACCCATTGGGATTTGTTTGAAAAAAAAGGAGTTAATTAAAAATAAAAATAACTTTACTTTGATTAATTATATATATATATATGGAAGTATTTTAACAATTATAAATGATAATAATTATAGTGTGGAAATATTTATTTAAAAATTTGATTAAAAATATATGAAAATATGTGTATATGAAATCCCAAATCAAAATTGTAATTTGAGTATGAAAATAAGTGCAAATCATGAACACTGTTAAACTATTTCTCGCATTCTTTTATTTTGTTTGAGAACAAATTGGGTTTCATATAATACAAGCTTTATTTTTAATTAGAAGTCACTTGTATATTCTTTTATGGTGTTTAAGTTCAAATTAAATTTCTTAAAATAACATGTTTATTATTTTTAATTAGGAGTCAATGATTTGATGTACATGGACTATTTGAAAGACACTAGTATTTTAGAGATTCTACATCAATGATTGTGTTGAGCTTTCACATATTTGTTGTTAACATAAAATATTACTTGCATCTTGCTTGATGGTGTGTATGGATTAGCCAAATTATACTTTATCTAACAAATTTTTACATTTATTAATTAAATTTAAAACTATAATAAAATTAATTTAGAATTTTAATTTATTTTATAAATGCAAATAAAGTGCAATTTGGTTTTTGCATAGCCATTTTGATCTTCCTCTTCCTTAAGTGAAAATAAAGACAAATTGAGTTAAAAGTGAACGGTCTTGTTTACTAAGAGTGCATTAAAATCAGGCCAAGCTCCCTATCAAACTACACCTAAAACATCCATTGATTTATACTAGTCACTCAATTTTTCTCCATAGTTATGTTAGGTGCTTATGAATTTGATAGATATCTCTACTTATCAAGATATGATGTACCTAGTACCAAATATAGCATGCATTAGCTGATCTAGTGTGTACATTGATGTGAGTGAAGAACAAACTCTCTATTTTCTTTAGCTTCCATATTTTTTGATAGCAATGGAAATTTTTTAATTTAGAAAATATTTGAAAGATCAAAGATAGATGAAGTTATATTGTGAGCTCACATCGACACTTTGTATCTAGACTCCAAATATGAGTTTGTGTTATGATTCCATTAGTAAAATATCAATAAGATATCTGATTTTAGAGATACTTTGGACCTCTTACCTCTTCTAACCACAAGTTTTTTGGGATATTCTTTCTATTGCATTCCAAAATCAAAATAGAGGGAGATGGGAAAAGAGAGACTCTAAGAAAGAGGGGGGATATGGAGACATAGGGAGTGAACACATATAGTACACAAATTTATGAAAAAGATAGACCAATTTTTTTTTTTGTTGACCTCCTTTAGCTTTTCAACATACCCATTAGGGGTGCAATCTCTAGTAGTAATTTCAATCTTAATATAGCTCAATTGGTTGGATGGGGTAGGGTACTAAAAATTGAAACCACAATCTTTGCGCAAAGCTCTTGTGATGGCTCTAATGATAGAGGACACAAAAAAATTAAGTGCATGGTTAGATGAATTTGCAAGCCATCATATTCTCACTAAATTTCCTCTTTAAGAAGAAATTTCCTCATCTCTTCTCCCTTTCAGATGGAGGTGGCTTAGGAATCGTTTGCAATTTTTCCCAATTTAGAAGACCTCTCCATTAATGCTTGATATTTTATGGTAAGTAATTTGTTAACATGATTGGCGTTTGTTAAGTCCAATTCAATTTTTTTTATTTTCATAAATATTAAATTCACATGCATATACACAATTCCTTTAAATAGCCAATTGGATTTTCTTGAAATTCTTTAAACCTTTACATAAAATCCATTGTGTGCATATGTTGTGATTGGTGTTATCCACAAGTCTTGGTTTCTTTGCAATATTTTGTCAAATATTTCAAATTCCTTATTTATGCATCTACATTTTTCATACATGTCTATCAGATCATTTAAAACTATACAACATCTAGAAAAAATAAAACCTTCTTCAATTATGCTTCGACGAATGTCCATGTCATGTTCCAAAGCTCTCATTTTGGCATAGATAGGAAGAATAATGACAAAGGTTATGGATTTTGGATTTGCAATCGTCAATTGAATTTTCTTAAAAGCTTCTAAAATATTTTCAAGAAATCCATTTTGTGTATACCCTATACTCATGCCATTATAGGAATTCACATTTACTTTAGCCATTTTGTCAAACAATTATTGTGCTCTATGTATGCTTCTGCATTTTTCATACATGTCAATAAGGGAAGTTACAACTTCTATATCTTAAAATAATTCCCCTTCATTAATACTATGATGGATTAATGTACCCTGTACCAAATCTCTTATTTAAGCATAGGCTACAATGTCTCTAAAAAAGGATGTGGAGTTTGGTTTTGTCAAAATCCAAACTACCAAACACCTTGTCTAGGCTTCCTCATTTTGCATACATGTCTACTGGGGTGCTTGCAACAACAACTTCTGACAAAAAAATCTATGAGTTGAGAATATGGTGGAATTTTAAACCCAAATAATGTGGATTGAGATATGTGCCTATCAAAATTAATAGTAGATGTGATAAGATTAGATATAACCCTTACATGGAGAATTTTGGACTTGGGTTATATGAACATGATCAAAATTAAACAATTTTTTTTTTCTAACTTTCTAATAATAATTGAAAGCCCTTGATTATGTACCTTGTAGATACAAATGATTGCAACTAGTAGTATCTCACTGCCAGATTATTGCTATCTAATTACCAACTTGCAGCCATCTAACAAGCTTCGATGTTAAGTACATGTAAGTACATTCAAGTTCTCCACCATTTAAGGATGTTATAAACATTTTTGATTCTTTGAATTAGCTATCATAACTACATATGAAAATAAATTCAAACATATCTAGAATAAATGAAACAATTCTTATCACTAATCATTGTGGACAACATTGACTACTTGCAATAAGAAACCTATATGATTGAATAAGAACATTGAGTCAATTCAACTAATAAGAATAATCACTTAATCACATGTTTACATTATCAAACCAAAGCATAGTTGTTGGAGTTCATTCATTTTGAGGGATAGTCTAAGGGGTATATTAGTAATTAGAATACAAACTAGATTAGAGGAGACTAGGAACAATGAAAGTTGAATGTTATATGATCAATACTTTACAATATTTTTGTAGATGGGGATATTTTGGTAAAATTTTGTTACTGATATAAGATAAGAATGTTAAAGACTGGATGCATTTTTTCCTTTTATTCTCTATTATTGACATTACTTACATTTGAAAGGGTAAGGAAAAACATTGAACAAAGTATATTTTCAAGTCTAATTTGGAGGTTCTTAGAATATGGACCAAATTAACTTCTCTTTATGTACTTCTTCAATATTCATTTTGGTTATCCTCACAAAAGGAATATATCGAGCCATATGATGCAAGAGAATGAATATCCATCTAACTAGACATCAACCACCCTCCATACTAATTGCATTTTTGTTATCTTTTCTATGGAACTCCAAGAATTTATTTTATTTTATTCAAGTGTAGGAGGAGGAACAGTGTGAGTTTTCTCATAACATATTTGAGAGTTTTTGAAACACTTTAACTTGTTGATGCCTTGGATTTCTCCTCTTGATTCTATAAGACAATCTTCAATATATAAAAATTTCAAACATTATTAATGTCTCAATTAGTTTATTAAATATAGCACTTGTGCTCTTTAGTAAATATTATAATTTTCTTAAGAAAATAAATGAAGTTATTAATAGAAGTAGGAATCTAGGATTGAAAGTGTAGGGTAACATACATTTTCATCCTAAAGTACAATAAATTAGGGAATAACCATGTCCCCTTCTATTGTTTTCCAAGAGAAATTATGCATTCTTGGTAATATTTTTCATATAATGGACATAATTAATGTTTGAGAGTTCACAAAGATATGTAGCTGGCCTAAGTTATTTCCTTCAAAATACATGAATAGGAAAGAATGCATGGAGATTGACTATAAATGTTAACAATCATATAGAAAATAATATTGAACCCATTGTAATGATAGATAATAATATCTTTATCAATAAAGCATATTTTGATTTGGGTTCAATATGATAAAAGGAGATGAATGATGTTGATGACACCTAAAAAAGGATACAATTGCAAAATTGGTTGAACATTTGAATAATAAGATTATGCATAAATTATGACAATAAATATGTAAGACTAAGTGGGATACAAGGAGTCATAGCTCATTGGAGCATCTAATCAATAAATAAATATAAGAGTAGTAACAAAGAGGGGAGGGGTGAATCAATTACAACTGAAATAAATCCCAAATATGTAAGACTAAGTGGGATACAAGGAGTCATAGCTCATTGGAGAATCTCTATCAAAGTTTGACCCTTCACACTAGTAGTAAATAATCAATAAATAATTAGATTATAGAAACTCATATCATACAATTCAAAGTGTTGGAAATATAAGAGTAGTAACAAAGAGGGGAGGGGTGAATCAATTACAACTGAAATAAATCCCAAATATGTAAGACTAAGTGGGATACAAGGAGTCATAGCTCATTGGAGCATCTCTATCAAAGTTTGACCCTTCACACTAGTAGTAAATAATCAATAAATACTTAGATTATAGAAACTCATATCATTGAATTAGATTGATTTTATTTAATTTTGGCTCTCAATTGATTACTGTTCTTCTTAATTGTTTTAGGATTTTAAAAAATTTTCTTTGACCAAAATTTTAGAATGCACCCAACACTATATGAATAATAGAAAATTCAAGTAAAAACAAATCTCACAGATCTTTCTATTATCCAAACATTGAGGAAATATAAATCTTATATAATAGAACCTAATAAATGACAAAAACCAACATTATACAATTCAAAGTGTTGGAAATATAAGAGTAGTAACAAAGAGGGGAGGGGTGAATCAATTACAACTGAAATAAATCTGTTAGATGTTAGCAGAAAACTTAAACACTACTAAAATTATTGTTTCTTAGCAAACACATAGGCACTTGGTTAATACTAATAATATGCTCTAACTCGGTTACCATTGAAATAACAACCATAACTCAACACATTCTTAACATGCAAATATCAAGATATTATTTGTGATTAACCTTAATTAACTTAGTTGCATAGACATGAAAGAAATAGCATGAATACAAGTGACACCAAGATTTAATGTGGAAACCCAATTTGGGAAAAACCACCAATTGCAACTACTTAAGTTGATTTTCACTCTTCTAAAGTGAGCCCTGTTAGGAGCCAACCTTGTTAAAGATTACAAAAAACATCGTTAGGTGTGATCTTGTTAGAGGATTTAATCACACTATTAGGAGTGGCCTTGTTAGAGGTCTTTAGACACTTCAATCTAGAAATGCCACCTTGTTAGAGGATTTACAAATAACTATTAAGACAACTCTGTTAAGAGATTTAGATGACTACTACAATGGTTAGAGAGTAACAATAAGATGACCTAATTTCTGATGCAACTAAATTACTAATTACAGATGTCAATTCTTGCTTGAATACTTGATCCTTCCTAATAAAAGGCATCTTTGTAGTTCCTCAAGGATATTATGCTTATCCTTCTAATTCACTTCCTCTTAGCATCTTCTATTCTTCCATACACTTCCTCTCATTCATTGCTCAACTTGACCTTATAGTTATACCTTATGCATTGTAAAGTCAACTTGAATATAACTTAGAATAATTGATATTCATCTCCTCAGTCAGCTAGAACCAACAAAAAAATACATTAAACTCAATATGCCAAAACAATAAAATCCTTCATTAGCCGACCTTGCTCGATAGACACTAACTCAAAAATGTTTTTCCTATGTTAACCAAGTGAATTCAGTTAACACTGCTTCTTTACAAAGTTCCTTTGGTAACTGAGTGAGCTCGATTAATACTAATTCCATTCAACTTTTCCTTTGTTACCCAAGTGAGGTCAGTTAACACTCAACTTCTACAAACCTTTTTTTGACGCCTGAGTGAGCTCAGTAGACACTGTCTTCTAAACTTGGAAAACACCAAAATGCTTGACAGACACAAGAAACTATCTTTATTTCTCGAGTGAGCCGAGCATACACTAACTAGTAAAGATATGACATTTTGTGTAACATCAAAGACAATACACAATTCACCAAAATTTTAAAGCAATCTCCCTCTTTGGCATTGATAGGAAGACAATATGTCATAATACAATGAAATTTTATAGAAAAATAAATTAAGGAAAATATCATTAGTTTCATTCTGATTCTCATCTATGAGAACTCCCTTTATCAGTGTGAAATCCCTCTGCCTTTAGTTTCTCCCTCTGTCAAAAAACTCTCTCTTCAATATCTTCTTCTGGTAGAAAACTCCCCTTCTTTGATATCTAATCAAGTTCTTCCTCTTTGACATCTTTGCAAATTTTCCCTCTTCATAGAACTATCCCTCTTTATACAACTTCTACAAATATGACATAAAAATCTCCCTCTTTGACATCTTATGCCAAAGACAATATTTAGTGAATATCAATGTACATTATATACTGATTCATATGCAATTTTCCCTTTTCAATACTACATCAACTTGACTTATCTTCAATAGACACTGGTTGATGCATCACTAAACATCATATAGTGAGCTTCAGATAAGGGAATAACCCATAACTTTCCTCTTAGATACAAAATTTCATCCTTAGGTAATGGCTTGGTGAATATGTCTGCAATTTTTTCTTTAGTATTTACATATTCCAATCTTACATCTTTATCTTGCACCAATTCTCTTAGAAAATGATATTTTATAGCAATGTTATTGGTCTTGGTAGGCATCACAGAATTGTTTGATATATTAATTGCACTCGTGTTATCATAGAAGATAACCAATAGATCCTTGATCTCTACCTTCATACTTTCCAACAATTACTTGAACCAAACAACATTGGAACAATTAACTATTGTTGGAACATACCCTACCATTGCTATAGATTGAGAAATGTAGTTCAACTTCTTAATTTTCTAAGACACCAGTCTTTTACTAAGAAAGAACGCTCCACCACTGGTGCTCTTCCTATCATCAACACTTCTTTCCCAATTTACATCAGTGAAGGCTTTAAAATCTAAATTGCCTCCTTTCTTGTACCATAATCCATAGTCTTCAATACCCTTCAAATACCTCATGATCCTCTTGATTTCCATCATATGATTTTCTTTAGGATTTGTTGAGAATCTTTCCACCATACCAATTGATAATGCAATATCAAGCCTTGTATGCACTACATATTATAGTTTTCCAATCGTTGATCTATATGTTGTCTGATCTACCTCTCTAGAATCATCTTTCTTGGAAAGCTTATGTCTAGTAGACATAGGTGTTCCAAATGGTCTTGAATCTTCCATTCTAAACTTCTTTAATATCTCCTTGATATACTTGGATTGAGAAATGTAGATACCATCTTTCTCCTGTGAAATCTATAATCCAACAAATAATTTTATGTCTTCAAACATGGACATCTCAAATTCTTTACTCATCTCTTCTGAAGATTATTTGCATAAATCATCATTTCCAATAGATAATGTGTCATCCACAAGGATTTCTGCCAACATGATCTTATTGTCTGGTCCTTCTTTGATGTATAGGCTATTGTTATCATTTTTTCTTTGAAAACCAATCTTTATCAAGTAGTTATGAAGTCTTTCATACCAAGCTCTAGGAGCTTGCTTGAGTCCATACAATTCTTTTTGTAGCTTACAAACCCTATCTTTTTTACTAGGATCTACAAAACCTTTAGGTTGTTCTATGTAAAATTTTTCTTCAAAAAATCTATTCAAGAATGCAAATTTCAAATCCATTTGATAAACTTTAAATCCTTTATGTGCAACATAAGCAAGTAAAGGAGGGAGGAGGTCTTAGACTATTCTTAGTCTAGCTTGAGAGAGGGGATGAAGGAGAAAAAGGAGATTTCACATGTTTCGACAACCATTGGGTTGGGGTGTGTGGACTTAACTTGGGACTAGTTCCCTGAAATGGTGGATAGAGTGTTGTCCCCCATAACAATTTCCTCCCCTATTAGGGCTTTTTCCAAGGATAATGCTAACCCCCCAATTGTGTAGGAAGTTACTATGATGCAGGTAGATAGATTTCTTAGCAACATGTAGGAGGTCAACATAGAGATCATGAAGAAGGCTGGCAATGAGGTGTGGGAAAGAATTCATGTGCTAGAAGAAAGAATGCGCCTATTGACAAAGTTCACTATCAAAGTCACACACCACACTGAGCCGACTAAAAGACATAGAGGGAGATCTGCCAAAGGAGGACTCCAAAATGTTGTTTGGCTTCCTTGCAGAAGATTGGGAAGACATCCTCCTAGGGAGGAAGGAGGCTAAGAAGCCTTAATGGTTCTCTCTTTTTGGTTTTTAATGCTATTTATTTGCTGGTTGTTGAACTTGGTAGGGTTTAAGGTTGTTATACCTTTGTTTATATATTTTTGTGGCTTTTCTAGTTTTAATATAGGTAGTATGTATGTCAGGCCTATTGATACTCTTTTAATTATGGTTCCAAACTTTTTTTTTGTTTTATTAAGTGGTAGGAGGTAGTTTTTGGTTATTGGTTTTCTACTGGTAGTTGACCAATTTGACTATTTAAGGGTCAACCCCCTAGATTTGGCTACTTTTAATTCAAAAACATAAGCAAGTAAAGTCCTAATACTTTCTAATCTTGCAATAGGAGAAATTTTTTCACCATAATCAATACCTTATTCTTGAGAATAACCTTTGCATACTAACCTTGCTTTGTTTCTGGAAACTTCTCCATCTTCATTCAACTTATTTATGAAAACCCACTTTGTGCCAATTAGATTTGTATCCTTGGGTCTAGGAAAAATATTCCAAATCTTATTCCTTTTTATATATTATATCTCTTCATTCATTGCTTCAATCCCATTTTCATTATCCAAAGCATCTTTAACTGATCTAGGTTCAAATTTAGTAAGAAAATATGTACCTTTCAATTTGTTTCTTGTCATTGTTTCATCTAACTTGTCTCCAATGATCTGATTAGGTGCATGGTGCCTTCTATTGTATCTTGATAACATAGGTACTTTGGATTTAGAATTTTTCCCACTTGCCTCACCAATAATAACCATGATCTTCTACATCATGCTCGGGTCCCACTATCAATGACTTAGATTCTTCTGACTCAATTTTCTTTGGCTGTAGCTTAGTAGCTTCTGACTGTGACTTAGATCCTTCAAACTATGACTTAGGTTGCACTGGTTGCACCTCGGTAGCTTTTGGAGGTTTTGAGGACTTGAGAGGTGAAGTTTGTTTTAGATCAGGAGCTTCTGAATGCAACTTGAGTCCTTCAGATTGTGACTTAGGTTGCACTAGTTGCAACTCTATAGCTTTTGCAGATTTTGGGGACTCAAGAGGGGAAGTTCGCTTACTTACAATTATATTTGGCAATCTATTAGGTTCATAGTAGATAAACTTTCTACAGCCCTTAGATTTTTTGTTGCTCTCTTCTTCACTCTTTTCTTCAAACTATTCAATTCTCACATGTGACTTTCTATAATCTTATGAGTGGAAAAATTCAAATACTTATTTTCTTTACTTCTATAGGAATATCTTAGGAATATTCTTTCATCACCTTTGACATCAAATTAACCTTTCCTATATTCCTTCAAGATATAACATTTGATACCAAATACTTTCAAGTAACTTAAATTATGTTTGTAGCCATACCATAGTTCATAAGGAGTTTGATTTGAGTCTTTCTTTAGTTGTACTCTATCCAAGGTATGTAGTGCAATATAGATTGGTTCATCCTAGTATTTGATTGCAACATTATTTTCTATCATTAAAGTTATTACTCAATCCATGATGGATGTGTTCCTTCTTTCAGCTATACCATTTTGTTGTGGTGTAGTAGGGACTGATACTTGTCTTTTTAATTCCTCTTTTAGAAAAGAACTCATTGAATTCATTGGAATTAAATTCACCACCTCTATCTGATCTTAAACACTTCAGCTTCTTTCCTATTTCCATTTCTACTCTTGCTAGATACCACTTAAAATTTTGAAATGCTTCATAATTAACTTTCAGATACATTATAGTCATCATTCTAAAAAAATCATCAACAAAAAGAATAAAATACTTATCTCCACTATAGCTTTCAATTCCAATAGGTCTACATAAGTCTGTATAAACCAACTCCAAGACTTCTTCAAAATGATAGTTCTTTCTTTTGAAACTTGTCTGACCCATCTTACCAATTTGACAATTTTTGCAAAGGCTCATATCAAGTTTCCTCAAACTAGGAATACTTCTCAATCTTTTTTTTTTCCTTATCTTGATTAGGTTATCAAAGTTCACATGACATAACATTTTATAACATAACCAACTTTCTTCTACTTGAGAAATAAAACATGAACTTTCACTAAGATCTAGGTAGAATAAGTTACCTTTTGTTTTGTTAGCAGACCTAGCTAGATTCCCTTTTCCATCTAGTAGCTTGGCCTTCCCATTCACAAATTCTACCTTGAACCCAATATTATTCAAATGTGCCACAATAATTAGACTATGCTTTAGGCCTTCAACACAATAAGAATTATCACATCTAAGTTCATTGGTTAGTGAGATACAACATTTTCCCTTTATGCAACATGGTTCATTATTTCCAAATCTCACACTTCGACCATCATAGTGTTCCATATGTTCAAACTTTTTTTTGTCACTAGTCATATGATGTGAACAACCACTATGATTAATTCATGTATCATTTTTTCTAACATGAGAAATAAGTGCCATTTCATCTTCATCATCATTAGATTCATCTTTTACAACAATATAGACCATCTCATCATCATCACTACTATCTAAATCTTTATCCATAAAACAAGAAGTCTTACCCTTGTCTTTGTAGTCCTTGAAGTTCTTGAAATCCTTCTTTCCTTTGAACTTGTTCTTATTCTTTTCATCTTTTTCTTCTCTATTTGGACACCTTGTAACAATGTGACTAACTTCTTCACAAGAAAAGAAAATTAAAGGAATTTTACCTTTATACTTTCCTTTTCCTTTGAGATATTTTTTTGAAAGTAATGCTTGAAACACTTCAAGATCACTATCAGAACTATCTTCTTCTTTACTTTTATATTGTTTGTCTTTTGACCTTTTAGCTTTCTTCTTGCTTGACAACTTGGTTTCAAATGCAAACTCAAGATTTCTAGAACTAGGAACATAATTATCATAATTATCTAGCTCAAATGCTATCAATCTTCAAACTACTGCATCCAATGTTATATCAATCTTTGGATTGCATCTCATTTCTTGAATTACTGATACTTTGACTGCATATATAGGAAGAAGTGTGCTGAGAAACTTACTTACCACTCTCTCATCTTCAATCTTTCCTCCTGAAGCTTTGATTGCACAAACACTAGCTTTAATTCAGTCCTTGTACTTTACAATGTTCTCATCCTCTCTCATCTTTATTTGATCAAATTTTCCTTTGAGACTTTCATGTTTAGCTCTTCTTACATTATCATCTCATTCATAGATGGCTTTCAACTTGCTCCACATCTCATAAGCAATATCAAATGTATCTTTGCAGCTCCTCAAGGATATTCTGCTTATCCTTATAATTTGCTTCCCCTTAGCATCTTCTATTCTTCCATATACTTCCTCTTATTCAATCCTCAAATTGACCTTATATTTATACCTTATACATTTTCAAGCTGGCTTGAATATAACTTAGAATAATTAATATTCATCTCCTTAGTCGACTAGAGCCAACAATAACATTCATTAAACTCAATATGCCAAAACAAGGATATCTTTCATTAGTCAACCCTTCTTAGTAGACACTAACTCAAAAATATTTTTCCTCTATTAACCAAGTGAACCTGGTTAATAGTGCATCTTAAAAAATTTCCTTTGGTAACCAAGTGAGCTCAATTAACACTAGTTCCATTGAAAATTTCCTTTCTTAACCGAGTGAGCTCGGTTAAAACTCAACTTCTACGAAATTTTCTTTGACACTTGAGTGAACTCGATAGACACTATCTTCTGAACTTGGCAAACACTGGAATGCTTAGTAGACACATGAAACTATCTTCATTTCCTAAGTGAGCTTGACATACACTAACTGGTAAAGATATGAAATTTTGTGTAACATCAAAGCAATATAAAATTAACCAATTATTTTCAACACAAAGTACTATATTAAATTATAATTTATAATTTTATTACAAAAAATTAATTGATTCATAACTGAAACATTATAAAATTAGATACATCAGATTTCTAAAATCTATCATTTTTAGATTGAATTGTATAAAATCTATTTTCTCTTAATATTTGAGAAAATTAATAGAGAATTGGAATAAAAACATTTCTAAAAAAAAACCAATTGAAAACTAAATCTTACACAATTGAACCTAAATGTGTTATTGTTGTGATGATGGGTTAAAAAATATGATGAAAAAGCTTTAAAAAAATCCTTATATAGTTGAATCCCAAAACAATATGTACCAAAATCCCATAACACATGCTGGATTAGATTATAGTTATGTATTTTTACCTGAGGATTCATGGTTGCCACTCATAGGAACTAGAGCCAAATAGTCTCTATCACCTTTTTGATCCTAATTTCTTTCATAATGAGAAGTAATACTTTTACTAATAGTACGATCAAAGCCTAAAAAAGAGTCATGTTATCTCTATCTCTTCTATAGAAATTAATTTTGGTTTGATCCCCCTCATTGCTTCTAGTGGGTTCCCCCTCTCCAATGTGAGGCAAATGAGGTCTTCTTGTAGGAGAAACTTCTTCTAATATACTCCTTAAATGATCTGACTTTGTAGTAGCCTATACAAAGTTTTAATTAGAGAACAACACTTCAATAGCCATAAGTATGCCATTAAACTCCATCTTGAGACTTATGCTTTCACTATCACTAGAATTTCAAGAGGCCATGGAAGTATCTGACCAATTCTACTGACAAGGTCCTATGATAAAATGTAATATATAACTAGTAATTTTCTTTTGATAATATGAGTAATATTAGTGCTTGCCTCTATGTCTAGAATACAAATCAACCAATTATTGATATTACAAAACTACAAATCCCTATTTGTCTCTTGAGGGGAATTATGATTTTTGTGTATTTTATGGTAGATTTATTGACCATTGCTACCTAATCAAGGGTGTTGGAGTGTTGCTACTGTTGTTACTAGTTCCTTGACCATAGTTATCAAATTTCTATGAGCTATGCTTTCTTTTGTTGAAAAGGGTCCATTGTTCATAGGTGGGAATCAAAAACCCAGAGGAGGTGTCAGGAGAGGGAAAATCGTGTTAAAAATTACTAGGGAAATTTTTTATGTGAATCAGAATATATTTTTACTATTTTGTAAGTTTGTGGAAAATTGAATTTTATATTTCAGGGAACTTGGAGCTCTTGGAACATGGTGAAACCAAATAGATCAAAATGGAATAACTTAGATGAACATACTAGAATTGGTGTAGATCAACACTTTAGTTGTTGGAACTCATGGGGCCTCCCACTTTATGACCTTTCCTTGTGTCTGTCATAGGCATCAATCAATTCTAGTCATTGAGGCTTGGACATGACAATTATTGAAATGAATAAGTCATCCATCTCAAGTTTTAGATGATTCTAAGCATTACACCTAACAATTCTGTATATCTTGTGTTTCTCACAAACATGGATCTTCTTCAACCACTCAAACTTCCATTTTCCTACCCAGTGAAATCTCTCACAAGTAGTTCTCCACTTCACATGTGATTCACGAAGATTTTAATTGTGTACTCCATTTATGAATATGAAAGATTCTACTATTTACCCTGGTGCTTTACTCCTCATGACATTCAACCTTAGAACTTAGTTCATTTGTATTTTAGTCCTCACTCAATCACATCACCCATACACATTAAAACTCACTTAGTTATGCATATATACACTAACATGAATATCTAGATACCTAAATTACCATTCTAGTAGAAAGAAACTTGAATTTTGTTTGCTTTAAAATGTTGAACTGAATAATTGCAATCAATGCAAAACACTTTAAATGGCCTTATCATTTTCCCTAATCAGACTACACATACAAAATGATCTTTGTCAACAACCAACCTTGAGTAAATTAGAAAAATCAGAATAAGGAATTGGTAGCCTGCTAACTATTAGAATGATCACTATTGTGCCAAAGTGTTAAGACTGGATATTTCATTACTAAGTCCAGTTGAAACAACTCAATTATTGCTTAATTTCATTTACTGATATGCATGATGGTATAACTACACTCAACTCTATTCAAAGAAAAGTGTTGCATTGAACTACTCTTATCTTTGGATCTAACAAGTAAATATAGATTATATCAATTGTAACCACTAGCCAAATAGGTCTGTGAGACTCAACAAGGTACACACTATTATAAAAGAGAAGTGACAATTGATAATGGGGAATTAAAAAAATGTGCACCTCGAGAATCAAGGATCTTCTTGGCATTATTGGGAATATCTATCTATACTATTATAAAAAAAATTATAGCATGTTGCTACTATTTTTTATAAACATTATTGTTCCCCAAGATGCTATAGCGAGTAACTGTAAGAGTTACAACATGCTTGTAGATTAATTAAACCCTGGAACACAATAAACATTTAGAACTTAATACCTCGAAATAGAATTCTTGTTACTACAGTGTGTTAAAGGTAAGTTGATCACTTTCATTGAACAATTCAGATTCCTTTTGTGGAAAACATCAAGGCTTTCTTCAAAGGGACACAAAATATGAATGTGTGCTGAACTTTACTTTTATTAGTAAGTGAAATATTGTGGGTTTTATCAGCACTTGGCTGGTTGCTTCTTGTTGGAAATTTATTTTAATTATTGGTCTCTTTTTTGATGGGGCATCAAAAGACAAACCTAGCATTTTTGCATGGTCTAGACCTCAGCTTAAGATATTAGACTTCAACATATATGTGGGATAGGTGTCCAACAATGTTTGTGATTTTAATGACCAAAAACATTTATCTAATTTTGTTAATATGAATTTTCCCTTGTTGGGGGTCATTTTTTGTGACAAAATGAAGCAATGATTTCCTAGAATTAAAAGGCCTTCTGATAATTTTTGAAGTGAGGTGGAGAGCATACAAAGTAGTATTGTGTATTAGAAGCCAAGTTTTGATTTTTAGAAGTTTAAGAAGGGTCTGTTGGCATTGTGAAGAGTCTGTCATCACTACATTCACTTCATTTTCACCTTTGCTACCCTCATGGCTATCACTACTATTGTGATGTGGAGCCTAATCAAACTCAAAGGTTTATTTAATGTGGTTTTTTATCCCCATATTATTTATATGGGGGTTTGGGGGTAGTGCCCCCAAGATAGGGTCAAGGGGTGGTGCTCTTGTGGGGTCCTAGGGTCACAATACATGGTGGGGTTGAGGGGCAATGCCCTTGTGGATGTTTTAGTGGAAGTGCCCCTAAAGCCAAAAATGACCTTATATTGTAAAAGGCATTAGTTGCTATATTCCTATTGGATGACTTATTCTAGCCCTAATTTTGTAAGTGGTAAAAAGCTTGTATAAAAAGGCTTAGGGTTAGGGATTTCATAATGTAATGGTGATATTGTAGCTACTTGCAATGGTATTGAGCTATAAGGGATTGTGGATTATAATCACTAGATAATAATAATATTGGACTTGATGTTAGTGGATGTAGCCCAAGGATTGGGTGAGCCACATTAAATCCTAGTGTCTTGTGTTCTCTTTTGTGTGATCTATTATTTTATGAAATTGATTATATTTGCATGTAACAAGTGGTATCAGAGCTAGATGGTCATCATTTTTTAAATTTTAGCCAAACTATCATTATTTTATTTTATTTTGTTTTTTTAGTGATCCTCTACAAGAAGGTCTCACGGTTGAGTGGGAGTCTCATGATTGAGTGGGAGCAATGGCAGATGAGGGTAAGCTAAAGGTAGAGAAGTTTAATGGGCATAACATTTAGTTATAGAAAATGCAAATGTAGGACTATCTTTATCAGAAGGATTTGTGGAAGCCATTGGAAGGAAAAACTAAGAAACATGGAACTATGATAGATGAGGACTGGGAGATTTTAGAGAGAAAGACACTTGGAAGAATTTGATTATGCTTTGCACCATTAGTGATAGTTAACCTTACAAATGTAAAGATGATGGAAGAGTTAATGCAAACCCTAGCGAAATTGTATGAAAAGCCAATTACTTCAAACAATGTATTTTTCATGAAGCATTTATTTAATATGAAGATAACAAAAGGTGGATCTAGTGTAGATCATTTAAATGGGTTTAATATTATTACTAGTTAGTTATCTTCTATGGGTATTAAGTTTGATGAAGAAATTAGGGCTATCTTGATTTTGTATTCTTTGCCTGAAATTTGAAATTGGTCGGTAATGGTTGTGAGTAATTCTATTTCTTGATCTAATACCCTAAACTTTGATGATGTGATTGGTGTTATTCTAAGTGAGGAAACTCATAGGAAATACTTAATGTTTTAGCATTAGAAGAAGCAAAACATGGATTATTTGATATATTAATCTAAGCTTATGAATGAATTAAATTACTATTGATTATATCAACTAAATGTATGTAAGCATACATACATACATACATACATATATATAAATATACATATACATATATATGCTTATGTACATGTAGTATTAAGAAGTTGATTATCGGCAATCATTTAATATATTGTGATCAGGTTTCATTTGTTATCAACAACCTTTTTTATATTGTGGTTGGGCTCCTTACTATCAGCATATATATATTATCGTGCCTCATTACATGATTTATGTTTTTTGGGTTTATAACTAATCACGTAAGTTGCTTTTGTTATGAAACATGCCTCCAAAGAGGCATGCCTCTATGTGGCCTTTGGGCCACATAGAGACATGACTCTCCAGAGTCATGTGTTTTGCCCTCTTATATATATGCCTTTTGATCGTAGTGAAAAGCAATCAATTCATGACATTCCAATACCTACGATTAGAGAAAATATATTTGTTTAACATTTCATTTTGCAGATATAATAACATCAAATATATATCATCTCCATTCATTTTACTATACAGTCAAAGGAAGGCAAACTGTGATCACTGGTAAAGTAATAAAGGAGGAAATACTTTCAGCACTATTCAAGTAAGGATATTCTCTACAGTTATTAATTTTGCAATTGTTTTTATCTATTAGAGATCCACAAAATTTAACATGGTATCGGAGCTATACTAATAGTAAAACTATTGCAAAATATCTATTCAATTTAAAATTTCAAAAGCTAAAAGAAAGAGCTTTTATTACATATTATTAAAATGTTGAATCATGTAAGGATAGAGGATAGGCTAGATGGGGCATCAAATTTATCATCCTGGAAAATTATATTATTAATAGTATTAATAGAAATGGAATTAGAGAAATATATTGAATCAAATTTGCCCATGCCTGAAAAATGAATCAAAAAAGGTAACTTGGAAAAGGCATAATAATAAAGCAATGAAGATTATTATAGATTCAATAAAAGATCATATTCTTCCTTCTATAGCTAATCTTCATACTGCATTTGAAATGTTCTCCTCTCTTCAAAATACATTTGAAATCAAAAACACTAGTAGATTATTAACTTTAAAACAAGATCTACTATATGTAAAGATGAAAAATGGAGAATCTATAACTTCATATCTCTTAAGGATTAATGAATTAAAGGATCAACTCACAATTATGAATAATCAAGTTGATGACAAGGAGCTAACATGATTGCTCTTAGAGGTCTTCCTCTTTCATGGGAAACCTTCATTCAAGGTTTAAGGTCATGACCTGAACTTCCAAAATTTGATTAGTTAAAGAATGAATGTACTTAAGAAGAATCCAAACTAGCTTGAAGAGGACTAAGTACAAATCTAGAGGGAGACATCCAAGCACTGTATACTAAATCAAACAAGAAAAGAAAGTTTAAACATAACAAGAAGGAATTCAACAAAAAACACAAATCTCACAAACAACAAGACTGGTCCAAAGTTAGATGTTTTAAATGTGACAAGATTGATCACTCTTATTATGTATGTCCAGAGAAGCATAAAATTCAAGCTCAGCATTAGTGGAAGTTGAAGATGAAAATGTTGAGAAAGTAGAAAAAGAAAATTATGCATTCTATTTAGCTCTCTCAATTGAATTAAACACTAACCACAATACTTGGATCATAGAAAATGGAGCTTCTCATCACATCACTAGATTTAAGGATAAGTTTGAAACTTTCATTAATCATGCATTAGAAGAAGTAACCATTGGAGATAACTCCTCTTATCCTATTAAAGGGATTGGTTCCTATTTTATATAACTAAATTATGGAATTACACTTCAACTCAAGAATGTTTTATATGTACCAAGAATCAAGAGAAACCTTGTCTCCATCTCTGGACTTGCTGATCAAGGATACAAAATTGCATTTCAAGAAGATAGAGTTCTATCTTGGCCCAAGAACTCAAATATTAAAAAATTCGTCTCCATTGGAGTCTTTATAAGCTTTTTAATAATCAAAATTCTAACCTAAACTTAACTCTTAGTTATGATCATTCAAATTCCCCTAAAGCTTGGCATAGGAGACTAGGTCATCTTAACTATCGAGCATTATTGTCTATAGGAAAAATTATAAAAGGTCTACCTAAACTGAAAGCTAATCATTTAAGTATTTGTAAGGGATGTGCATTAGGTAAAAATACTAAACATTCCTTCCCTAAAATTGATCATAAATCCAAATCCATTCTTGAACTTATTCACACAAATCTTTGTGGCCCTATGTAAGTCCCCTCTCTTAATGGGTGTCTTTTCTATATAATCTTTATTGATGATTAATCTAGGAGAACCTGGATCTATTTTTAAAGAAAAAGGATTCATTTGAGGTCTTATCCAAATTCAAAGAATTCAAAGCCTTAGTTGAAAACCAATTAGGTCAAAAGATCAAAACCCTAAGGTCAGACAATGGGGTGAATACATATTTGATATCTTTAAAAACTTTTGCATTTCTATTGGGATTAAGAGGGAGTTTTGTGTACCTTATAATCCTCAATAGAATGGAATAGCTGAAAGAAAAAATAAATCTATAGTTGAATCAACCAGAGCTATTTTACATAATCAAAATCTTCATTATTCATTTTGGGCTGAAGCATCTAATACAACAGTCTACATTCAAAATCAATGCCCTCACTGCATATTACAAAATACCACCCTAGAGGAAGTATTTAGAGGTGTTAAACTAGATCTAAGCCACCTAAGAATATTTTGATGTCTAGTTTATATTCACATACCAAAAGAGAAAAGAACAAAATTAGAGCTTTATAGGAAGAAGGGAATATTCATTGGATATAGTGAAACTACAAAAGGATACAAGATCTACATTCTAGGGGAAAAATAATTGAAATTAGTAGAGATGTAATATTTGAAGAAGACAAAACCTTTAAATTTTTTAGTAATAGTGATGAATCCATTTCTAAAGAAGATCAACCTACAAAAATTGAGAGGGAGGATGATTCTGATCTCTCTTCCATGTCTAATCATAGAGAGCTTGAAAACATCAGTAATAATAAAAAGAGACCTCTTTGGGCTAGGAAAATGTTAGAAGAAAATCAAGTTGAACTAGATGAAGTAATTTAGGAAAGCAAAAGGATCGGAAACCAATCATGTTATGTTGCATTGCTATCTAAACTCATAAAATTTGAACCTACTAATGTTGAAGAAGCACTCTCACATCAATCATGGAAGGAAGCAATGATTGAGGAATGTAACTCTATATTAAAGAATGATGTATGGGATGTTGTACCAAGACCTAAGAAAAAATTAGTTATATATTCCAAATGGTTATTCAAGATTAAACATGCATCAAATGGCAGTATTGAAAAATACAAAGCAAGATTTGTAGGTCGAGGGTTCTCTCAGAAAGAAGGCATTGACTATGAAGAAACAATTGCCCCTATTTCCAAGTATACTTTAGTCAGAACAATCCTAACAATTGTAGCATCCAAATGATGGAAGGTAGATCAAATGGATGTCAAAACAACATTTCTCAATGGCAATATTGAAGAAGAAGTCTATATTGAACAACCAGAAGAGTTCAATACTTATAATAGAAAAACTCATGTTTTTAAATTAAAGAAAGCACTCTATGGACTCAAATAGGCTCCCAGAGCCTGGTATAAAGAATAGATAACCATCTATTGAAGTTAGGATATTCCAAAAATGAAGCCGACCCAAATCTGTATTTCAAAACTGATGGTGATGATATGATTATCCTTGTATTATATGTCAATGATTTGCTAATAATAGTTGAGGAACATCTCATAAAGATATGTAAGCAAGAACTCACAGGAGAATTTGAAATGAAAGACTTAGGGTTACTTCACTACTTTCTGGGATTAGAAGTTTGGCAACTAAAAAATTGTATTATACTAAATTAGGGAAAGTATACAATTGATATTTTATCCAAATTTGGGATGATGGAATGTAAACTAGCTACTACTCCTATGGAAATAAATCTACACAAATTGAAACATGATATGAACAAATCTACACCTATAGATCCTACTTACTATAGATAGATTATTAGATCCCTAATGTAATTTGTAAATACTCATCCTGACATATGCTATGCTACTCATGTCTTGAGTCAGTTTATGTGTGCACTTAAGAAGATACATCTACATGCAACTAAATACATATTGAGACATCTAAAGGGCACTATTGAAATGAGAATCAAATATGACAAAATCAACATTGAACTTCTTAGATATTTATATTCTGATTGGGATGGAAGCTTTGTTGAGTGGAAGAGTACTTTAGGATATTATTTCAGTCTAGGATCTAGTGTGATTTCTTGGTCTAGTCGGAAACAAACTTCAGTAGCATTGAGTTCCACTGAAGCTGAATACATTGCATCTTCCTTGGATGCTAGAGAAGTAGTATGGCTACAAAATTTGTTATCAGATCTCTTCAAAAGAAATTTGAAGCCCACTGTGATTTATTTTGATAATCAAAGTTGCATTAAAATTTCATCTAATCCAGTATTTCACAATTTCTCCAAACATATTGAAATTCTATTTGATTACAGCAGAGACATGGTGAATTGAGGAATTATTCAACTAGAATATATATGTACAAATGAGAAAACTACTGATATCCTTACCAAGCCTCTTGCTAAAGTGAATTTGAAATACTTTAGAGAAAAACTTGGTATGATTAATTGTAATAATAAAATTTGAAATAAAATGTTTATCTCATTTGAGTTTATGCTTCTATTGGTTACTTAGTAGCATTTGATATGTAATGAAAGGTGACGATATTTCATGGACATATTCATTAGAAGGAAATTATTTACAAGGTGATGATATTGTAAATAATAAACTTGTGTATATTATGAGCATCTCTAGACATTGCTTAGGTGCAAGTAGAGATTATATGGGCATCTCTAGACATTGCTTAAGTGCAAGTAGAGATTATATGGACATCTCTAAACATTTCTTAAGTGCAAGTAGAGATCATGAGAGTATTATGGGCATATCTAGAGATTGCTTAAGTGCAAGTAGAGATTATATGTGTATCATGGACATCTCTAGACATTGCTTAAGTGCAAGTAGAGATCATAGGATATACTTTATATTGTTCAAATATTTTATTACATATTGTGTTGATTACATGATGATTCTGATTCTAATCTATTGATGTTTTACTTCTCCCTTGCTAAAGAGGGAGTGTTAATGTTTTAGCATCAAAAGAAGCAATTTAACATGGATTATTTGATATACTGATCTAAGCTTATGAATGAATAAATTAATTCTGATTATATCAACTACATGTATGTAAGAATACACACACACACACACACACACACACACACACACACACACACACACACACACACACACACACACACACATACACACACATACATAGACACATATATATGCTTATGTACGTGTAGTATTATGAAGTTGATTATCGACAGTCATTTAATATATTGTGATTAGGTTTCATTTTTTATTAGCGGTATTTTATATATTGTGATCGGGCTCCTTACTATCAACAGATATATATTATCATGCCTCATTACATGACTTGTGTTTGCTGGGCTTATAACTAATCACATAAGTTGTTTTTGTTATGAAACATGCCTCCAAAGAGGCATGCCTCTACATGGCCTTTGGGCCACATGGAGACATGACTCTTCAGAGTCATGTGCTTTTCCCTCTTATATATATGCCCTCTGATCGTAGTGAAAAGCAATCAATTCACAGCATTCTAGTACCTGTGACCAGAGAAAAGACATTTGTTTAACATTTCATTTTGTAGATATAATAACATCAAATATATTTCATCTCCATTCATTTTAGTATATAGTCAAAGGAAGGAAAACTGTGAACGCTGGTAAAGTCATAAAGGAGGAAATATTTTCAGCACTATTCAAGTAAGCATATTCTCTGTAGTTATTAATTTTGGAATTGTTTTTATCTATTAGAGATCCACAAAATTTAACAAGGTGAATGCTTTGAATGCAGAAAGCAGAGCTAGAATGATTGAGAGAGGAAATAATTGAGGAAATTGTGGGAAATCAAGAGGAAATTCAAAGGGGAAGAGGTCTCAATCTAGAGGACCAAGAGATTGTTGGTACTATGGGAAACCAACGCATAAGAAGAAATATTGTTGGACTCAAAAGAACAATGAAGGAGATAAACCAGAAGGGAACAAGGAGGAAAATGTGGTAAGTAAGAAATCTAAAGAGGATTCTTTGCTTCTTTCTTTGGAAAGTATTCATTATTCATGGGTTTTAGATTTTGGTGCTTCATTTCATGCTACACCCCATAGAGTTTATTTTATTGATTATGTACAAGGGAATTTTGGGCTTGTTTATTTGGGGGATAATGAACCTTTTTAGTTTGTTGGAAAGGGAAAAGTTAAGATTAAGTTGTAGAATGGCAATCATTGGCTACTACATGAGGTTAGACATGTTCCAAGGTTGAGTAGGAATTTAATTTTAGTAGGGTAACTTGGTGATGAGGCTTGTGTAGTTACTTTTAATGAAAAAAATTGGAAGGTTTCAAAAGGTTCCCTTGTAGTAGAAAAAGGTGTGAAAGTAGGCACCTTATATCTTTGTACAGGTCATATTGTTCCTTCTACTTTGATTATTTCAAAGAAAAATTAATGTTCAGGAACAGTTGCTGGAGTTGGAAAGGGAGAACAAAAAAATGTTGTAGATTTTGATACAATGCTATGGCACCACAGACTTGGGCACATTAGTGAGAAAGGTATGAGACTACTTAATTCAAAGAGAGTTTTACTAGATTTGAAATGTGTTAATATGGATTTCTATGAAAGTTGTGTATGAAAAACAAAAGAGAGTGAGTTTTGTGAAGACTAGGAAGGAAAATAAAAGTGAGAGATTAAAGCTTGTGCATACATATGTATGGGGACCAGCTCAATTATCTTCCCTTGGTGGCTCTCATTATTATGTTACATTTATTGATGATGCAACTAGAAGAGTATGGGTTTATTTCCTTAGATAGAAATCTAATGAATTTCTAACTTTTAAGAAATGGAAATGCTTGGTTCAAAATGAGACTAGTAAGAAATTAAAATATCTTAGATATGATAATGGTGGTGAGTATTGTAGTCATGAATTTGAAGATTATTTTTCTAGTAATGGTATACATAGATAGAAAATTGTTGCAAGGAATCCATAGGAAAATGTAGCGGCTAAACACATGAATAAGACTATAATGGAGCATGAAAGGAGCATGGGGTTGCATGTAGAGTTTCCCTTAAACATGTGGGTGGAAGTTGTCAATACTACTATGTATTTGATTAAAAGAGATTTGTCTACTCATTTGGGCTATGGTATTCCAGAGGAAACACGGACTACTAAGAAGGTGAGTTATTCTTTTCTCAAAACCTTTGATTGTGAAGCATTTTCTCATATAGATTTTGGAAAATAGAACCAAGTTGGAAGCTAAGTGAAAGAAATGTGTATTTGTTGGATATGGAATTGATGAATTGGGTTATATGCTTTAGGATTTTGAAAATCAAAATATTGTCAAAAGTAGGGATGTCATATTCTATGAGAAAGTGTTGTACAATGATCTATTGCAACAACATGAGAAGAAAGAAAATGATTACGTAGTGTTGGGTGATACTCCAAAATGTGATGTTCCAACAATTTCTCATGATCTGCACCAACCGTAACAACAAATGACACATGCCCTAGTGAATGTTAGATTGTCAACAAAACTAAGTAGACCTCTAGAAAGATTTTCCCCTTCTTTGTATTCCATTTTACTTACTAATGCTAGTGAACCTGAATGTTATGATGAAGCCGTGCAGGTGGATACAAAGATTTAGTGGGAGTTTACAATGAAAGAAGAATTGAATTTTTATTGAAAAATCAGGCATAAGATTTATGCAAGTTGCCTGCAGATCAAAAGAATTTATAGAATAATTGGGTTTATAGGTTTAACGAAGCAGATGGAGGTAAGAAAATATTTAAAGCCAAGTTAGTTGTAAAAGGATTTGCACAAATAAAGGGAAATGATTTTGATGAGATATTCTCTCCTATTGTTAAAATGACTTCTATTCGCACTATTTTAAGTATTGTGGGTACTGAAGATTTCCATTTGGAGTAGCTTGATGTTAAAACAATCTTCCTTCATGGTGATTTGGATGAATATATATGGCACAACCACAAGGATTTAAGGTCAAAGATAAGGAGAACTTAGTGTGTAGATTGAATAAAAGTTTATATGGCTTGAAGCAAGCACCTCAGCAATGGTATTTGAAATTTGATAGGTTTATGCATGAGCATGGATATAGCAGGTGTCACTTATATGATTGTGTTTATTTTAAGAGGTTGGATGATAAGAACTATAATATTTTATGTTTATATGTTGATGATATGCTTGTAGCTAGGTCTAACATGGATCACATTAAGGGGTTAAAGAAACAATTAGCACACTCATTTTCTATGAAGGATTTGGGAACAAAACAAATCTAGGGTATGAATATTTGTAGAGATAGTAAGAAAAAGATACTAACATTATCTCAGGCTGATTATATTGTGAAGGTATTGCAACGTTTTTCTTTGAAGAATGCTAAAGTTGTTAGCACACCTTTACCTTGTTATTTAAAGCTGACTAAGGAGATGTGTCCAAAGGCACAAGAAGAGGAGGATAAGATGTCCAAGGTACCTTATGCTTTAGCTATAGGAAGCTTGATGTATGCTATGGTATGCACTAGGCTAGATATTGTGCATGCAGTGAGAGTTGTTAGTAGGTATATGAGTCATCCAAGAATTGAGCATTAGAACACAGTTAAATGGATTCTCAAATATTTGAGAGGAACATCTAGTAAGTGTTTACATTTTGGGGGCTCTAATACTAATTTATAGGGCTATTTTGACTTATATTTTGCAGGGGATATTAATACCAAGCGGAGTAGTATAGGTTATGTATTTACTGTTGGTAGAGCAACAACAAGCTGGGTTTCTAGGTTGCAAAAGGTTAATGTTTTATCCACTATAGAGATAGAGTATGTTGTTTCTATAGATCAAGTAGCAAAGGAGATGATATGGCTTTAGTTCTTCATGGAAGAATTGGGACACCCACATAGGGATAACTATATGTTCATAGATAGCCAGAGTGCCCTTCATCTTGCAAAGAATTCAACTTTGCATTCAAAGAAAAAACACATATAGTTGTGGTACCATTTCATTTGATCCGTTTTAGATGATGGATAATTAAAGCTAGAGAATATACATATAGATGATAATCCAGCAGATATGTTTACCAAGGTAGTAACAAGGGAGAAGATGAACTTCTCTTTAGCTTTGGTTGGTCTTCTAGACTAAACAAATTAAAAGAATAGTAGAGTCTAGGGTGGTTTCATATTCTAGTGGTAGCTATAGGTTTAGTAGCGTTATGATCAGTCTCCAAGTGGGAGATTGTTGTAATGTGGAGCTTAATTAGACTCGAAGGTTCATTCAGCCCAATTTTTTATCGCCATATTATTTTTATGGGGGTTTGGGGGCAGCTCCCCCAAGATGGGGTCAAGGGTCAGCGCCCTAGGTGTGCTCTCTATTGTAGTACAAGGTGGGGTTGAGGGACAACTCCCCCATGGGGGTTTTTGGGGTTAGCACCCTCGAAGCCAAATATGACCTTATATTGTAAAAGGTGTTGGATACTATTTTCCTATTCGATGAATTATTCTAGCCCTAATTTTCTAAGCATTAAAAATATTGTATAGAAAGGCTTAGGGTTAGGGATTTCATAATATAATGGTGATATTGTAGCTACTCGCGACAATATTGAGCTATAAGGGATTGCAGATTGTAATCAATGGATAATAATAATATTGGACTTTCTATTGGTGGACATAGCCTAGGGATTGGGAGAACCACATTAAATCCTGGTGTCCTATATTCTCTTCTATGCGATCTATTATTTTTTGATATTGGTTATATTTTTATGTAACTATTATTTATGTCTGAGGTTAATCCTAAAAACTACTATTACTTCTTGTTTTGTGGTATTTTGTTGAGTTATAGTTTGAAAAAAAGAACTAAAAGTGGTTTTCAACCTACATACTCACTAACAAAAAGAAAACTAGGTTGTTGCTTGAAATTTGCAGCTAAGGTCTTGTTTCAGACCTATAGAAAACACTAGTCAGATCAATAGCTCCTCTAATCAACGCAATCTCTCCTCTAAATCATCATTCATGCCAATCTCTTTTCCAACAAGTAAATTCTTACAATGAAGACCAAAAACTGAGCAAACAAAGGAAGACAAATGCTTGGTGAGAAGTGTTTTGTTTTCATCTTTGTGTATTTATCATTTTGGGGTTAGTAACTTGGTTGCATGCACTTGTGCACCCCCCCCCCCCCCCCCCCCCCCCCCCCACCCCCCCGCCCAACCTAGGTTTTAATGCACAAAAAAGTTATTTTTTATTGCTTTTGAATGTTGGAAGCACTCCTAGCTATGAGGGATGGGTAGTCATCTCTTAGACCAAAATCCCTTAGCTATTTTAAGCTGTAGGGGATGTTCCCCATTGTTTTAGCCACTTCCTTCTACATCAGGGATAGAAGGGGGGTGACATCCCTTGGCCATATTTAAACTGCAAGGGATGTTTCCCACTATTTTGGGCACTTCCTTCTACATTAGGGGAAAAAGGGGGATGTCTAGTTTGCATTGCACCATCTCAAAAAATACTAGGGGACAAAGAGGAGGAGTTTTGGGGTAGGAGATGTCTATGTGTATCCTTGATGAGAATCCTTAATTTACTAACCAAAGTAGTAGATAAAAATCCCTAACTTTAGCATAATTGTAAGGTGTATAATAAATATTCAATAATAATTGTCATGTATTCAAAATAATATTAAATTTTTAAATCTGAAATATATATCAAAATAATAGTGAAACACAAAGATAATATTTTTAATTATACAAGCCCTATTTTGATTGTGGGATGTTTATTTAAACCAAATATAAGAATGGGATATTTGATTAATTTTATGCTGATTATGCTTCCAAAAATCATAGTAGGTCTTTGTTAAGGCATGTTGATGAGTATTGCTAAGAGTTACATATATTTTGACTAACCATTAGTATGCATCTTGATATCAGATAAATATTGTTTAGAATCTATTAAGGGAATAGTCACTATGTGCATTCCTATGCTAATCTCATTAGGAATTAGCTGAATTATTTTCTAACCTTAGTCTCAATTTTGGTCACCCTTGTATGGTGAGAGCATGAAAGGTGGTCAACTTTTCATCCCCCAGTTTTCCTTTCCATCCTCAATCAAGCTCATGATCATGGAAGGATGATTGTCCATTCCACTCTTTTTCCCACAAGTTTGTAAGGATGGAATAACATTCCATCTTGGAGTGATGTACTTGATGAGAACATGAAGGTTGGTATTCCTTTAGACCTACTTGGAAGGTTGGTCATCCTTTAGCCCTACTTGGAAGGCTGGTCATTCTTCCTATAACAATTTGCTTCTCTAAATTCAAAAAAGTTACTTAAAACTAATTCTTAATTCTTTATAACAAATTAATAATTATAGTAAGAAAAAAAATCAAATTACTCTCAAACATCATTAATTTCAACAAATATTACTATGCCATGAACACAAATATACATAACTGTAATTTAGCTCTTTTTATAGAATTTATCTTATTTGTTGCTATTGGATATTTACTTCTACCCTTAATTTACATATGATTTCTTATTTTCTTATTTTCTTGTTCTAGTTCCATTCAAAATGCCCCTTCAAATGAGGCTTCTCCTCAAATAACCCCTCCTCAACGAATGGACACCCCTCTCAATAACTCCCTTCTCAATTTATCTTTAATCTATTTGTTGCTATGTGATGTTTACTCATGCTCTCAACTTAGTTTTGATTTCTTATTTTTATATCTTCTTGTTCTAGATATATTTAATATTCCCTTCAAATGTGGTTTCTTCTCTTGAAATATGTGGTTATCAACAAATGAATTTATATATTTAATTTAATTAATTATAATATTTGAAGTATGGTATATTTTTTAATAACCCCTTCAAGTCTCCTTATAGTCTTTATGATAGCAGTTTGTATTATTACTTTATGGATTTTTTTAATTTAAAATTGGATAATTATTTTGTTTTTATTTTCAAGGTTGAAAATACTATATTCTTTTTAGCATTTTTAAAATACATGTCAACTTCTTTTGACCTATTGTTCTAAAGCTATTTGGATAGATCGGCTATTAACTTCTTCTTTTTTATCAGTAAATGACCGAAGCCTTTGATTAATTATAAATAAAATGATACAACTTAGATTTCTCTGTTCAAATAGGCATTGGGAGGAAAGAACGGAGAAGAAAACCTCCAGTATCGCTTAGGACCTTAGTCCTTTATTGTTACATTATAAAAGGGGCAGACCCCAGTTTTACAAAAGAATATATATTACAAACGAAGTGGACTAGCATCCTTATCTGAATATGACCGCTCTAAAGAAATCTAAATCAACCAAATATAATTTGCACCAAAAGAACCTTCTAACCAAAGATTTTGATACTTAGTAGGCATCCCTTCTTTATTGTATTATTAGTTGCTCACAGAACTATTAAACATAAGAACACTTAAGAAGAAGTCATTAGTATGTTACAAAGTGAAATAGATGACAAACCTAATTATCTATTAACACTCTATGATAGCCTTGTTCAAGTCACATATTGCTAAAAGATATTGAGTGATATTAGTAGCCCTACTTGATCCTACTTATCCTTGGAATACAAATATTTAAGCCAAATCTATCTAAAATACAACATTCTTAGAACAATATAATTATCAATAAGTATTAAAATCCAAAAAATGAGGCTACAATCTAATCCAGTCACCATTAACTATCAATCTATTATATAAATGAGCTTATTAACTTATGATAGGATTAAAATTGGAGACAACTTATTAGGTTATTATATAATTTAATTAGCTTAATTAACTACATATACTAGAAAACCACAACAGGCATTGTCATATTATGTAAATTCCAAATCATTTATAATTATACGAAGCTTCAGAATTCTAAGATTAAAAAGAGAGAAATACTAGACCCCCACTAGTATAAGGAAGGAAGAAAGAATAGGACCACTAGCTTTGTAAAATTCTATATCAGTTAAACCTAATTCCTTACTTTGTGACCAGTAGGATGCAAGAGATATTCAAACTTGAAATAGTACCAAAATCCCATAAGAGTGATTTTAGTATTATAAGAGAATCTACATGTTTGAGTTTAGTGGACATTTGGATTTAATATAATATCAATATCCTATTGACATGCCTTCCTTAGAGGATTCATTATAATATGATATTGATTAGTTTACATATTAAACCTGATGTTATGTCCATTAATAGCTTCTAAATGCTGCTACCTTATTAACCAATTGAGTTAGACTTAAGTTATGTATCCTTCAATCTATGCTCACAACCATAAAAAGGCTCATTTGAACATTCATGTAGATATATCTTAAAATGGCACTAAGAGCCAGAGCAACCTTACATTGAGACAAATGGATTAATATATTAAAATAACCATTATTTATATTAATTTCAAGAAATTACATGTATACAAAAGGAGAAATCTGAGCAGAAAGCTAATAGACAAACCACCTTCAGAAAAACTCCCCAACTAAAGAAAATACCATATACATCATTACCAAAACAACCCTATACAAAACATATGACAACTAAAAACAAGCTAATCAAACCAAGATAACTCTTAGCCCTAACCATATATAGATACTGATAGAGACACTACCAGGATACCAATTACATAACATAATCGAAGAGGATAACCAGAAGAAACATAGATACCCAACTAAGAACCTAACTAGCCCTATTGTTTCCAAAAGACCATAATAATCTCAACAATTTCATTGGGGTGTTCCATCTGAAAATGCAAAGGAAATTCCAGAGAGAACTTTACCTTGTTGGGAAATTCTATATGGGGGTACAAAACTCTAGGACATCCAAGTTTTCTAGTTCTACCCCCGAGTGGACATAAGAATTGAAAAATCCAAGATAGCTTCTAAGCCATTCCCTTTTGGGATCCACCACTACCCCTCTCCAACGAAGGAGAAAATGTAAATTGGATTCTATTTTTGGCCATACCTTATTAAAGGTTGTAGGATCCCAAATTACCAATGTTCGCTAGAGGTCGGTCCATATACTCTTTAGGTAGGGGAACTCTGAGCCTCTTATCTAGACTCAAAATTTCTTCTTCCAACCCTCTACACTAAATGGGATTAGAAAAGTTTTGGAAAAGTCTCAACATGTCCCCCTTATCAATTCTAGCCTTAGCCATACATTCAATGAAGGTTCCTATGATGTCACTATTAGTCCTCCATGAGAAGTCATACTTGAAAAAACCTTCACCTATATCCCTACTCACTAAAATTCTTGTCATCCCATCTACTTGCCTGAGCACCCTGTTCCACCTTTCTGGCTTAACATTTCCACGGAAGGCCATAGTTTGAACCTCTGTGACATGAAAAATGAAGATGAAAGTATCAATCGTAGAAGTAGGGCACTAGATGCCTAGATGGGTCCTAAATTGAATATGAAGGAAAAAGAGACAACCCAAGAATGCGCTAGAAGGTCTGAGAATTTTCCTACATCAGCTGCAACATTGTCTTGACATAATCTTGAGCTTGCCATAATGAAGAGGGAAAGGATTATAAATAGAGGACAATGAAGCACTCTGAGAACAGATACTAACATAAAGCCAAACATGGCTACCCGATAGATATAAGATACTTACTGAAGTATCCTCCACTATAACTCACTATAAAACTTAAGGACCCTTAAAAATCTCATGAAAAAACCACTAAATGTTTATGAAGAAGATAATCAACTATATCCCTCTCTATTTATCTATGCAAAACCTATACATCATGATAGTCTATAATAGTTGATTACAACAACTGAGATATATTATAAACTTAATTTAGAATATCTTTTTTCCATATAACAATATAACTTAAGAGAAGTTACAGGACCTAAACTACTTAGATAATTTATAAACCATAGCTAAGGAAATCCAAACCATTACAATGGATTACTGATTTTACTTAAATTAACAACTAATTGAATAGACTAGAACTCTATACTAGACAAATGGTTATTTAATAACAAAAAATTCTTACCATTTGCTCCCTCATTTGCTAGCTAATTTGCCTTCTGGTTTCCTTCTCAAAAGATATGACAGATCCAAATATCTACAAACTGATCTAGATATTACTTTTATTTATTTATTTATGTAAGTTGTATTTGAATATTATGTGTGGTGTCATTTAAATTGATACAAGGCATATATTTGTATTGTAGAATTAAGTATAAGTGTGAGATCCAATCAATATTATTATGAGAGCATTTCAAAGACATATTGTTTGTGTTCTTATATAGATTCAACCTTGTGGAATACCATGTTTTTTGTCTTTCCCCAATGTGGGCATTGTAGCAATGCTCTACAAATGTTTGAGAAAATGTAACAAGGTGTAAAGCCAGATCACATTATGTTTATTATTGTCCATTTAGAATGGAAGGGGATCAATGATGCACTTGATAAGCATTTTCATAGCATGGACAAGTCATCACCATTGATCTCCAAAGCAGCGAGTGGTTCATTGTTTGTTCATTCTACTTGATCAAGTTAGAGAGATTCACATAGTGCTACACTTGACAAGATAAATTACATAGATGAAGGTAAGCTTTTCTCTTATTCACTTTTTTAATTTGTTTTTTTTTTTTTGTATATTCAGCACTATTCAGTTCTTTTAATAAGTTAGAGTTATAGTGTGTTATTGAACTTAGCAAAGTGCATTTAAAAAAAAATTATTTTACATTATACACCTCTTTATGTCTAGAAATAAATCCTATTCATTATTGTGCTAAATTAAAGATTTTGTGGAGGGAGATATTTGAGTTTTACTCACTAGTGGTTGTTGATGTAATTTTGGAATATATTTTTGTAAAATAACTCCATGGAAGTTTTCTTTTCTTTTCATCCATGATCATATCCCACAAGAGTGTTTTATACAAAACAAACTTAAAACATTAGCATTAGCTTTGAATAGGTTAAAAGTGAATGCCCTTCTAAATATCTCTTTGATATGTATTTATATTGAGATATAATCACATGCCTAAATGTGATTATGGAAGTAAGAGCATCTAGTATAGCAACAACTACTCAACTGGTGGACTTGTAGATTTAGATCTCATAAAAATAATAATTATAATTGCTAGCAGGTTTAGATCTCATAAAAATGATATTTTTTAATAGATGAGCAATAAGATTAACTCATCGCTAGAACTAGTATATGACTAATATAGTTTCGGGCACATACATTTAGCTTTCTGAGATATTTGATTTTTTCCAAAAGAACCATATTCAAGAGTTTGGTTCTAGGAATGTCTCTTGTTTAAACATGTATAGTATTTATTAACAAAAGGATAGTTATTGCAACCTTTGACAATCTTTTGCATTATTCTTTAAAGGGTACTAGCTTAATGGAAGAGCACCTACTTTACAAGTAGGAGGATGGTAGTTCGATTCCATCATGTCCCAATATGATTAAACTTGTGATTACATAAACTACAAAATAAGTTACCAAATATACTACCAAATAAATTACACAATAAACTACCAAATCAAATACCAAGTAAACTACCAAATATTGTACCAAATAAATCACCAAATATACTACTAAATAAACCACCAAATATAATACCAAATATACTACCTAGTAAATTACCGAATCAACTACCAAATAAACTACCAAGTCAAATATCAAATATACTACCAAATATACCACCAAATATCCTATCAAATATACTA